>JADLZN010011923.1:600000-1120000 GCA_018155175.1 Sinocyclocheilus anophthalmus | reverse complement strand
CCTACAAATGAGAACAATCTATATTCATGTGTTTTTAAAGAAGTCCCTCGTGCTGCTTCTATTTGCCCAAAATACAGTAAAACTAATATTTTGAAATATTATTACGATTTAAAATAATGATTTTCTATTTTAATATACTTTATGTCTGTGATCAAAGCTGAATTTTCAGCATCCAGTCTTCAGAATCATAATATATTCCTGGCTTAATATACTTTTTTTGGAACCTGTGATACTTTTTTTCAGAATTCTTTGAATAAAAAATTAAAAAGAACAGCATTTATTCAAATAGAAATCTTTTCTAATAATATAAGTCTTTAGCACTTTTTATTTAACAAGTGAATAAAAGGATTAATTTCTTTAAAAAAAAATCTTACTGACCCCAGACTTTTGAACAGTAGTGTATGTTTATTGTTATAAAAGATTTCTATTTTGAATAAATGCTGTTCTTTTGAAACTTTTATTCATCAAAGAATCCTGAAAAAAGTTTCACAGGTTCCAAAAAAATATTAAGCAACAAAAACTAAGAACAAAATCAGTATATTAGAATGATTTCTGAAGATTATGTGACACTAAAGTAATGTTGCTGAAAGCTCAGCTTTGTCATCACAGGAATTAATTTTAAAGTATATTAAAATAGAAAATCCTTATTTTAAACTGCAATAATATTGCACAATATTACAGCTTTTTCTGTATTTCTGATCAAATAAATGAATCGTCATGAGAGCATAGAGGTCCCTCTTTAAAAAAAACAACATTCCAACTTACTGATCCCAAACTTTGAACGTAGTGTTAATGTATATATACAGTGGGTACGGAAAGTATCCAGACCCCCTTAAATTTTTCACTCTTTGTTATATTGCAGCCATTTGCTAAAATCATTTAGTTATTTTTTTTTCCTCATTAATGTACATACAGCACCCCATATTGACAGAAAAACACAGAATTGTTGACAATTTTGCAGATTTATTAAAAAGAAAAACTAAAATATCACACGGTCCTAAGTATTCAAACCCTTTGCTCAGTATATAGTAGAAGCACCACGCCTTTGACTAATACAGCCCATGGATTCCTTTTTGGAAAGATGCAATCAAGTTTTCACACCTGATTTGGATCCTCTGCCATTCCTCCTTGCAGATCCTCTGCAGTTCTGTCTGGTTGGATGGTAAACGTTGGTGGACATCCATTTTTAGGTCTCTCCAGAGATGCTCAGTTGGGTTTAAGTTAGGGCTCTGGCTGGGCCATTCAAGAAGTTGTTGTCACAGAGTTGTTGTGAAGCCACTCTTTTGTTATTTTAGCTGTGTGCTTAGGGTATTTGTCTTGTTGGAAGGTAAACCTTCGCCCAGTCTGATGTCCTGAGCACTCTGGAGAAGGTTTTCGTCCAGGATATCCCTGTACTTTGCCGCATTCATCTTTCCCTTGATTGCATCCAGTCGTCCTGTCCCTGCAGCTTAAAAACACCCCCACAGCATGATGCTGGCACCACCATGCTTCACTGTTGGGACTTTATTGGACAGGTGATGAGCAGTGCCTGGTTTTCTCCACACATACCGCTTAAATTAAGGCCAAAAAGTTCAATCTTGGTCTCATCAGACCAGAGAATCTTATTTCTCACCAGCTTGGAGTCCTTCAGGTGTTTTTTAGCAAACTCCATGCGGGCTTTCATGTGTCTGGCACTGAGGAGAGGCTTCCGTCGGGCCCCTCTGCCATAACGCCCCGACTGGTGGAGGGCTGCCGTGATGGTTGACTTTCTACAACTTTCTCCCATCTCCCGACTGCATCTCTGGAGCTCCGCCACAGTGATCTTTGGGTTCTTCTTTACTCTCTCACCAAGGCTCTTCTCCCCCGATAGCTCAGTTGGCTGGACGGCCAGCTCTAGGAAGGGTTCTGGTCTTTCCTAACGTCTTCCATTTAAGGATTATGGATGCCACTGTGCTCTTAGGAACCTTAAGGGCAGCAGAAATTTTTTGTAACCTTGGCCAGATCTGTGCCTTGCCACAATTCTGTCTTTGCAGTTCCTTTGACCTCATGATTCTCGTTTGTTCTGACATGCACTGTGAGCTGTAAGGTGTTATATAGACATGTGTGTGGCTTTCCTATTCAAGTCCAATCAGTATAAGCAAACACAGCTGGACTCAAATGAAGGAGTAGAACAATCTCAAGGATGCCAGAAGAAATGGACAGCACCTGAGTTAAATTTATGAGTGTCACAGCAAAGGGTCTGAATACTTAGGACTATGTTATATTTCAGTTTTTCTTTTTTATTAAATTTGCAAAAATGTCAACAATTCGGTGTTTTTCTGTCAATATGGGGTGCTTGTGTGTACATTAATGAGGAAAAAAAATTAACTTGAATGATTTTAGCAAATGGCTGCAATTTACAAAGAGTGAAAAATTTAAGGGGGTGTGTATACTTTCCGTACCCACTGTATATAAAATTAAATTAACAAGAACATTTTAACAAGCTAATATTAATACTGTAATAGAATAGAAATAATACCTATCAATACCATATCAATGGAATAATACCAATACCATAATACCATATCAATTCAAAAGATAAGTATTTACTAATAAAGTACTGAGGCCTGGTTTCACAGACAGGGCGTAATTAGCCTTTTAAAGGGTTATTTCACCCAAAAATTAAAATTAGCCCATATATTACTCACCCTCAAGCCATCCTAAGGTGTATATGACTTTCTTCTTTTAGATGAATCCAATCTGAGTTATATTAAAAATTGTCTTTGATCTTTCAAGCTGTTTCATGGCACTCAGCAGGTGTTGCATGCTTCAGTCCAAAAGAAGTTAAATAAAAAGCACCCATCCATAAAAAAAAGTGTCTCACACGGCTCCAGGGGTGAACAAAGGCCTCCTGTAGTGAATCGATGGATAAATATAGAAAAGAACTTACTGAAACTTGGTAACAGGGTGGAATGGTCAACTGGCCCACAAAACAATTATATATCTAAAAATCCCCCCCCCCATATACCCCCCAATCGCTTCATTTATGTACTTATGTATTGATATATTAATTTATGTGGAACATCAAGCTGTAACAGGGCCGAATGCAAATCCTGGGACACAATTAAATTACATTTTGGTCATAATTAAAAATTTATAAATGAACTGAATATCATTTTAACAGACTGTTAATTTCTTGAATGTTTTACATTTTTTAATTAAGTTGAAAATTAAGGCCAAAATCCACATTTAAGAGTGATGTATTCACATATTTACAATTTACACCAAAGTGTACCATATTTGTGGAAGCATTTAGAAATGATTTGCGGCACTGGTTACATGGGTAAACCTGACAAATATTGTGATGCACTTCATTTTACATTCACCTGTTCTGGCCTATGCGCTGAAGTTAACTAGTATCATGTGTAAATGTATTCAGAAATCAGTAGGTGAAGCGAACTGCATTTCACATTGTGTTAAAATAATTACACAATACAAGCGTGCACATGTATGTTTCAATCTATATTTATTGAAACAACAGTTGACAGGACCAGCATATAACAGAAACTCAATCCATCGTAGGCAGACAGAATTGTTCTCAAAGTCGTACAGCATTGTGATTTATGTTTTTCTTAATATAAAAGGACATGCAAATGTAGCCACTGATTCTCTTATTGGCAGAGTCACCCCGCCGTGAGGATGATGATTTAGCGTTAGCAGTCACTGGAAACATAAGTTAACATTAACAAAACATTATGTTACATAACATAATGTGTAACGTTAACATAACATTACACAGCGTGGTTAATCAAGGTCCATGTCAGGCTTGGCTTCTGCACCGTCTGCAGCCGCTTGCTCTGTGCCACCGGGCTGGGCTTCAGGGTTCTCTTGCGTATTGACCGGCCCATTCGGTTCTGAGGGGTTCTCTTCTTTTGGCAAGTCCACTTTGGGCTTGGGTTTGGTCACAATGGGATTGCAAGTGGAGAACAGCTCCTGTGGAAAATGCGAAGAGATTGAATATGAACGTATTAAGCTGATACAGTTAATGGCATCGGATGGCAATAACATAGTATAGGGATGAACAATGGTGACCAAAATCTTATTTCACGGTATGAAAAATGTTATTTCACAATCTTAATACAGCTATTTTTATTTTATTTTAAAAATAAGAACAAAGCAGCAAATTACAAACACAATAGAACAAAAATACAAATTAAATAAACTTACGTTTTTCAGCTACAGAACATTTACTTAGTAATAAATCCTACAGAAATTGAACAACTTTAGAACAAAAACACTGCATAGTCTTCACTTTATGAACCAAAAATGAACTGATTCTTAGTAAATATCCGAAAGTGATTCAGTCATGAGCAGTGAGTGATTTTCTCTGTCTTTTGTTAAATTGACATTAATGACACAGACAGCAGCAGGTAAATTAGGCTGCTGTCCCTTTAAGACCGACTGCGCAGATCCAATATACTGAAACACATCCGGTTTACATTAATTTAAGCCATAACCGACTGGGTTTATGTGAATACTTCACACGACGGGCATTTTGACAATTATGTGTATTTGACCATTCAAGCGCAATAAGATGCAAAAGGGAACTGAATTCGCGATCGCGCACTGAGAGAGGTGCGTTCTGTGCACGTGCTTCGGCTGTATGTCAGCGAGCGAGAACTGCATTGAGTTCTTTTTCACTGCTTATTGCTCTTCATAACTTCATTAAACATCATGCACGTGCATTTGCTATCGCGTGCCGTGCATTGAGATGTCCACTGCTTATTGCGTTTAGTAAACTATTTAACATCATGCACATCCCACTCTTTATTTTCTCATTCATGCATGATTCTTTATCACTCTTAGGTCAGGTGTATGTAACTTTTAAGTAGTACTGTTCTACGTGGATATACTTGCATACCACGAAATAAACGATACAGCAAAATCTTTAACGAGAGACACTTTCTACCGTGGTTACGATATATACCGTCATACCTCCCAGCCCTACCATGGTACTTTGATCTGTACCATGCTGCTGAATGATGAACAAACTGCGACTGACCCGTGTTTTGGCCTGTATCTCTGTCATTTTCACCACAGGCTCCACGGCGAGACTCTGTTTACTTTGCTGGTTCATTTTGCTGTTCATCCAGATCATGACATCGTTCACCATCCTGTCCACCTTCTGAACCTCAGCCTCCTCCAGATGGTCATACTGCTCTTCCTGTAATTCAGAAAGACACGTGAAGCCACTGTGTACTAGGTAGGTGCAAAACCTTAAGGAACATTTATCCAGCACAACCACACCTTGGTTTTGTAGGCCTCTACAATCTTCATGTATTGCTGCAGCTGTCTGCCCAACTCATCAAACGCTTTGGGTCTCTCCTCAAACTCTGTGTATCTGTCTTGAATGGGTTGGCCAAGACTCTGCAAGAACATTTTTAATACGTTAACAAGCCCAAAATACATCATCTTTCTAAATGCAAAACCCAAGTATAATTAGCAATGTCAAACGAACCAGTACTTTGCACTTAGTGGAAATAATTTGGTGCCTGAGTGCTGTTTGTTGCGTGTGTAACTGGCATGGTGAGCTATACATAAATTATAGACCTCAAAAGATGTTTAGTACCTTCAGATCAACCAGTTTATCAATGTATACTTGTTTAGGCTGGTCTTCACCGTCCTCATACAGCCAGACCTCGGTGTCCTCCAGTTTTAATGAGAGAGCATCTCTGTCCTGTAAGAGAAAGCAGACGGCAGTCAGGCACTGCTGAAGTTACTGCTAACTAAAACTATTCAAATCATTTTCGTTAATTCAAATGAAGCTGAAATAAAATATACATAGTAGATGAAAAACTTAAATGAAAAGCAGAAATGCTGCTTAACTTAAATGATACTAACTGAAATAAGTTGAAGTACTAAAAAATTCTAAAACCCAATAAAACTATCTATAAAACTTTCAAAAAAATTTAACAAACCAAAATTTAAACCTAATATAAATTACCATTAATATATAAAAAATACAAGTCCAATGAAAAATATTAATAAGCTATGTAATATTAGCCATTATTAGTCATTTTTGTGTTTGTCATTTTAGAATAAAATTTAAAAAAGTTAAACAGTTTATATTATACTTTATGTTTTATAAGTTTAGTTTGTTATTTTAGAACATTAAATTAAATACAGCATGGTTTCAATAATCCGTCCATTTATTACCTGCACAATAACAATAAAAGTCTGTGATCTTTAGATTAAATATTGACATAAAACACCTTCTGACCTTCCTAATGACTGTTCTAGAATGGTTTCCAGTCTTTTGTGATTACTAGACAAGGATTTCAAAATAGTTTCATGCAGATATTTCACTGATGAGAGCAATTTCTTTTACTTCATTTATTTAAACTGCTTCGAGATTTCTCAAGACATTTCGCAACTTGTAAATATCTTAATTTAGATTTAAGCCATGTGACTGCTCTCACGCTGTCGTTGACGAACTTCTCGAATATCCCGTGCAGTTTGTCCCTCATCTCGTACACATACTCCTCCACATAGTTCTTGGCATCGTTCCGCTCCTTCTCAAGCTTGTCCTGCATGATCATCTTACCCTGAGGAAAAATTATTTCACACTCGATTGAACTCACTGTTGAAAATGTTTCCCAAGTTTTTGCCTGCACAGAAAGCATACCTCGCTCTCCACAAAGAGGTTGAGCATGTCATTGGCTAACTGCCACTGTGGGTTGTTCTCGATGGGCAGCTCCAGGACCTTTGTTTTCACTTTGGCCTTCTTGGCTTGTGGAGGCTGATCTGATTTCTTCTCCTGTTTGCCTTCCTCTGCTGATGTCTGAACAAATCACAATCCATGGAGGGAACAATTAGGGCGTATGAATTAGGGGCGTGTGATATTAACAAAATTATCTCTCAATATTTATTGGGATTTTTTCGATAACGATAATAAAACAATATTTTACTGAGTGTGTTTTTGTGCTGGTATCTTGGCTGGTTTAGGCCTGTAATGGATAAATAAATGTAACTCTAAAACCGCCAGTAGGTGGCAGCAAGACCCTGTCTTAAAGGGATAGTTCACCCAAAAATGAAAGTTACCCCATGATTTACTCACCCTCAAGCCCTTCTAGGTGTCTATGACTTTCTTCTTTCAGACGAATACAATCAAAGATATGTTAAAAAATGTCCTGGCTCTTCCAAGTTTTATTATAGCAGTGAATGGTGGTAGAGATTTTGAAGCAAAATGAAGTGCATCCATCATAAAGAGTGCTCCACACGACTCCGGGGGGTTAATAAAGGCCTTGTGAAGTGAACTGATGCATTTGTGTAGGAAAAGAATTTGTCTGCAAGAATAAAGTCATATACACCTAGGATGGTTTGAGGGCGAGTAAATCATGGGGTAAATATAATTTTTGGATGAACTATACCTATACTGAGTGATTCATTGAATCATTCATTCAAATGATTCATTCAAAAAAGCTAGTTCATTTAGAAATGCAGCACTGTCTTTATGAATGGATCATTGAATCATTGGCTCACTAGATTCGTTCAAAAACAGATTCATTCAGAAACGAAACACTGCAGTGTTGCTCTTAGACGCACAAATGTTCTGCTCCGGCTTTGATTGGAACTATTTTAATTGGTGACAGAACAAACAATATTGTGTCTAAAATGTAACTCACTCAATATTAACTTCTTGTTTGTTGAACGGTTGTATAAAATGAATAATCACATGCATTCTAATGGGCTTCATCATGATTTTAGACTTTAATGACGTGTTTTTGCAAAATGAGTGACACATCAGCTTGTCATATCCTTAAAACAACAATTACTATATTACAGACAATAAATATGGCACACCTCTAGTATGGATGGTAATCAGCATCAGGGCTGGGTAAAAAATATAGATATCTCTATTTTAATCGATTCTCATTTTTACGAAATAATATCGATTCTTAAGTCCCAAAATTTGATTAGTCTAGCCTGTTTTCAGTTACTGGACGGAACAGTGAAGACACTTCCCATCCAATAAAGCGCAATAAGCATTGTGCGTTGGCACTTTTAATATGAAAAAGTCTCAGATTTCAAATTCTGTCCATTGTATTGCAGTATTTAAACAATAAATGCCATTTTGGGGCTGTTTAATGTGGAGTGACAGATTGCTGTAGCGCCTCGATCAACAGACGCAGCAGCGCGAGGCGCACGTGAACCGATCATCTCCTCCACATTAATATTTTTAAATATTTTTCAGCACAAAATAAACATGACTAAAAATCCGAAGGTAAGTAAAAGAAAGAGTACAACTTTACAATCCGTATCCTGTCTCGTGTAATCGCTCAGTCAGTGTTTCAGCCGCGCAAAGACGTCAATATAAAGTCTTGTAAACAATGTCACGTAACGTCACATTTACCTCAGAAACAAACAATTTGGTGACCATAAACTCATTAGTCAGCTAGAAAACTAACTTATCATTTTATGTTTAATTTATGTTTGAATAAATCCATCAATTTTTTATGACAGCCACCATTTAAATGTTTATATTTAAAAAAATAAATAATAATGAAATGAAGTAAAAATATTATGTAATTGTAACTTTATTATTTAAAAAACTTCATTAAGTGTAATTTTAGCAGTTGTAGGCTATAGCTTACAAATCAGTCAATTTTGTAATGTAGTACCAAATGACTCTTGTGTATATTTTACAGCATTAGTGGAGATTTTTTTTTATTCCTTGAGGAAAATTTGGCATGTACTGTACATCCAAAATAAACGATATTGAATCGAATTGGTAATCGAATCGAAAGCTTGTGAATGAGAATCGAATCGAATCGTGAAATTTGTGTCAAACCCCAGCCCTAATCAGCATGACTGTCAAATAATCCAAAATCTATGGGTCATTTAATAGGTGCTGTTTGTAGATCTCATTTACCTCCATTTCCTCTGTTCCGGCTTTTTTCTCTTCATTTTCCTGTTCTCCGGTCCCTGGAGTCTTTTGTTCATCTTGATCAACCTGCATTTTGCTCTGTGAATGATTGGAAACACATGGCGGTAACTTCACCAGAACATCAGTCAGCAGCATGGATGTCTTCTACCGCCTCACAGTATGTACATTAATAACATGGAGTAATGCCAAAACACCGATCACGACGAGGGCGTTAAAGCAGAGTTTAGTTCATGTGAACAGTAGTATCCTGCAGCAATACCTCATTCTCTTTCTCTGTGCTGTGCTCGGTGTCCATGCTCTCCTCTTCTTCCTCAGATTTCTGCACCTCCACTAGCGAAGCACTGGACACACTGAAGATCCCGTGGATATTGACTCGCACCTTCACCTTAATCTTTGAGCTCTCGCCAGAGGCCTGGGGAATCACCTTCTGGATCACATACTGGCCTGCGTGAGAGTTTGAGCGTACATGTTTACATACAGAATGAATCCATGACAAAGACTGTACAGTAAAAATATGTCACAGAAAGAAAAGAGCATGTGCACGGCTCAGAATATTTGCCACCCATGCAAGTGGCAGGTGAAAGATTACTTGCTATACAAACTAAAATCATCCAAAAATTTATTTTTATGGCCACAGAATTGAGATTTTTCTCATTGTGTCGACCATGAATCCGCTAGTCTCTCTGTAAGAAGACACAAGGTCACACAAACATTGTGATTTTGTTTCATGCATTTACATTTCAGTAGTTCAATGCTCCTCGGTTTTTTAAAATAAGACTGGAGTTATGTCAGTGAGAGAGAACAACACTGAGGTAAAAGTCATGGTTTCCTTAGCAGTCCATCTGTATCTCTTAGAATTGTTTAAGTAGCTAACAGATGAAATGGAAACAGCAGTAGATCTTTTAGTGCATATTGCAACGTACATCCAAGAAGACAAATGTAAGGTGGGACTTGTTTCTATGAATCAGATTCTGATGTTGAGATGTGAATGTTGCACTCAAATGTGAAGGCTGATAGTTGAAGTTCTGCAAACTTCATAAGAGAGCAGTCCGGCGTGTTTTTCCTTAAGATTCAGGTCTCGATTTCGATTAAGAATGAAAAGGTCTAATAGTTAAAAAAAAATTCAACTGATGAATTGTTCACAATAACATGCTTTTACAATATAGCATGGTTGAAGTTTCATTTCATGCTGACATCAATGCTAGATGAAAAAAAATTTAAATAAATAAAATTATGAACAATACATAAAACAAAGATGATCAGACTATTGTGCTTACACTGCAATTTAAATATCATGCATTATTTTGTGATTTTTTCCCCCTACCTTTTTAACAATGCCAGCTTCTATGGCTATGTTTATGACAAGAGCCGGGTTTAGATTTTTTAAAATTAAAACTAAATTAGATGTATAAGATTTTGGGGAATTTTCTCCTGATTGAGTCATGGTTTTGAGACGTCAAAATGGAATACATGTCTTTTCCCAACATCAAGATTTATTTCACGTAATTTGTTGTTTAAGCACTGATCTCATTCTGATCGCCATTTATTTCTGGTGTATGCATTTAATGCTAATCTCAGATCTGTGTAAGTTTACTGGTTCTGTAGATAATAACTCTTTATTTTGAGATTTCTAAAAAATAAAAATAAAAAAAACCCAAATTGGCCAGTAACTAACAAATGGCACTTGGCGAGTGTTAAGGTCCTTGCACACTGAGTCCGAAAATTTCGTATGCGTTTTTGCGTATTCGTCATCCTTTCCTATCAAAATGCTTACTACGGATGCGAAAACGCAGAAAATCAAACCTGGTCCAAATTTGTTTTATGACGGACAAAAGTTTCGGAGGCAGTGTGTAAACGTGATTGACACAATGTGAGGTCGTATTTATTTTTCAATGTGCGAACATTTCGGACGAAAAATTCGGACTCAGTGTGCAGAGACCTTTACTTTTGCACCCGGAGTGTGTGCGTGTGTGCATATGTGTTTGTTTGTGAGTGTTTGTGAGTGTTTGTGTGCATGAGTGTGTTTGTGTGCGTGTGTACGTGTGTTTGTTTGTGAGAGTGAGTGTGTTTGTGTGAGTGTGTTTGTTTGTGAGAGTGGGTGTGTGTTTGTTCGTGAGAGTGTGTGTGAGTGTGAGTGTTTGCGTGAGTGTGTGTGCATGTGTGTTTGTTTATGAGAGTGTGTGTGAGTGTGTGTGTGCGTTTGTTTGTGAGAGTGTTTGAGTGTGTTTGTGTGAATGTGTTTGTTTGTGAGTGTTTGCATGCGTGTGAGTGTTTGAGTGTGTGTGTGTGGGTGTGTGTTTGTGCGTGTGTGTGTGTGTTTGTGAGTGTGTGTGTGTGTGTTTGTTTTGAGTGTTGCGTGATGTGTACTATTGTGGATCTGGATAAGGGAGTTCTTTAGGGCAGTTGTAGTATGCTTCCAAAGAGAACGGCTCTCTGCGGTAAAACGTCAGCACTTTGGAGAAAGGTGATGCATGGTTCTTTGGGAAGACCTCACAGTCGCTGAAATGAAAAACGAAAGAGCAGTGTAAATAAAAACAGAACAGTATCAAGCATGACGACTGAACGTTACATGTTTGTACCTGACTCCATCTTCAGCTGCAGAATTCCACTTCAGAGAGATGGGAAACGGAACCACGTCTGTTGTGGAGAACTCACGCACTTTAAAAGCAGGGGAGAGGATAGCGCACTGTGGGATCAGGAGACAGAGCCAATGAGGAGGGGAAAAAACACTAAGGCTGCATTTACATTACATGGTTCAAGTGGCACAATTCTGATTTTTCCTCCCAAGATCGGATATGACCATGAATGTTTAAGCAGGAAAAAAGCACATGGGTTCTGATATTCTCCGATCAGTTTCAGGTGGAAATAAATCAGATATGAATCTGATATGTGCATTTGCGTCTGCAGATCGGATATTCACATCAATGAGTCATACATCGCTGAAATATACGTGCATAGATTTTCTCTCAGGTGGAGGCTTTTTCGGACAGGGTTGCCAAGTTGGCGACTTTTACACTGTTGCCACGTGTTGTTTTAAGTTTGTGGGTTGAAGTGATCTCCTCTTCCCTGGAATGTGATCCCAACGGAGAGGAAAACTGCGGACAATCGCGATTGGGCTAGTTTTTATTATCAATCAGGGCTGGTTTGTTTCGCAACTGGCAACCCTGTTTCTAGGTCGTTTTGCCAAGTGTATCTTTGACTGCAATATAGGTTCCTTTTAAAAGAAGAGTGAGCTGTCATCCAAAAGAAGCGAATTTAGCACACATCAGATTGGGCATAAAGACCTGCCAGTGAATGTGGCCTAAAAGGTCCAGCTGTTCTCAAACCCACTTGTTGAACTATGAGTCAGCAGAGGAAACGTAACCTGACCTGAAGGGCACATCCTCTGGCCACAGCCTCATCTGCATTCAGCGTCGTGCTGGGCTCCTTCCCAAAGAACTTGTTGATTCTTTCTTTGATGGCTGGCATTCTAGAGGCTCCGCCCACTATTTCTACAGCATGGATGTCATCTTTCTTCAGATCTTGTTCGGCTGCTGCTGCTGCGACTGTGCTGCTCTGCTGCTCTGCTGCGGCTGTGCAGAGGACAGGTGACAGCCGGTTGATAATCATTTCTATGACATATGTGGAAACCTGAGCACAAAGCAGTGTTTAAGTCACTGGGGTATAGTTGTACATAGCCAAAATTGTATTGTGTAAAAATGAAATTTTTTCTTTTAGCCAAAAATCATTTAGATTTAAGTAGATCATGTTCCATTAGGTATTTGTAATTTCCCTACCGTAAATATATGACAACTGAATTTTTGCTAGTAATTGCTTGCTAAGACTTCCTTTGAACCGTTAAAGGCGATTTTCTCAGCATTTTAATTTTTTTGCACCCTCAGATTCCCGATTTTCAAATAGTTGTATCTCGGCCAAATGTTGTCCTATCCTAACAAACCATACATCAGTGGAAAGCTATTTATTCAGCTTTCATCTGATGTATAAATCTCAATTTTAAACAAATTGACCCTTATGACTGGTTTTGTGGTCCCCATCACATATGCCCTTATTCTCCACCGGAGGGCTTACTACGAGCTGCTCCAATAGACTGCGCAGCGAGGCTCCATCGGGCAAAACATACACACCTCTCTTTCAACTGGCCCTGTTGTCTACAACAATATAAACGCTCAAAAGAACTACTGTCAGGATTACGCAGTTGAGGAAGTTGGAAATGTTAACAGCTGTGAACTAAATGGTCAATTCTACCCCCTATATGACTTGCTGAAAGAATCACTGTGGCACTCAGATCTCATTTGCATGCTGTTGGTTAAGGCTCAAGACTGAATATGCAAATGAGATATGAGTGATGGGCGAGATTCAGGATTTTGAGTGGTCTTCTTACGGGATGGGCTCCCCCCAAAACTTAATTCTGGTCCTCCCTTCATTTCCTTCCAAACCGATTTTCCTTCATCATCAAAACAAATGAAGATATTTTTAAAGAAACCTGAGAAATGTCTGTCCCTCCCTTGAAAGTCCATTATATCAAAACTTCATAAAATTCAAAAAAGATTACGGAATCACTTTATATGATAAACAGATTACATTTTTTATTTTTATTCACATATAAACGTTTACAATGTCTTTATGAATTTTTGGTATAATGGACTTAATGGAGGGACAGAAAAAGTACCTTCATTTGTGTTTTGAAGATGAATGAAAGACGTGTGACAGCGTATCCGCAGGATTATTAAAATCAAATTTAAGAGACTTTTTAAAGACCTTTTTAAGACCGGCACAAAAAAATGAATACCACAATGAGCGGGTCTAGGGTAACATTTTAAATGTAAAATGAACCGTGTACAGTTCAGATACAGGTTTTCACAAAACAAAAAGTTTAATAAATGATAAACAGCCTTTAAACCATTTTTAAGAACAGGGAGAGTCAAAAGTATCAATTACTATATTAATTTAAACAATGATCATCAATCAATCAGATTAATTTAATAAAACACATATCTTAGTGTCTTAATGTTTTAGATTTGTATAATGCATTAGCTTCTTGTCGATCCACTGGTTCACATTTACAACCGTGTAAAAAAATGGGTCAATTTTCACACTGATCTGAACAAAAACAGCAGACGGGCTGATTGAAAATGCTAATTCATTCTCTGCCAGCAGTGCGCTTTCGAAATGCAAAAAATGCGTAATCGCAGTAACAAAGCAGCAGCACCTGACTTTTTTTAAACCTGCAGCGCTCATATTTAATCAATGAAATCATAGCCAATTCTTGTCTTTTCGTCCCCAAATTTAAGACCTCTTGAAATCATAATTAAGACTTTCTCGTACTATTTCAAACCTTTTATGGCTTAAAGTTTATACAGCTAAATTTAAGACTTTATGAGACCCGCGGAAACACTGTGACCGAGGTTGAGTAAATTATGATTTTTTTTGTGAACTATCCCTTTAAGACTTGTAATGTAGCACACAAGTCGTATGGATTACTTTAACGTTAATGATATTTTGTAACCCTGACAACCCGTTTCTTGACCTATGAAAAAGAGCAGGTTGAAAACCCATCCAAAAATCCAGCTTTTTTTTTGGTCCTCGAAACAAAGAAAATCATACAGGCTTGGAACAACATGATATGAGAACATGTGATTGCAAGTGCTGGTTTCATTTCAGCTGAGATTAAATAACTGCGTACCTGTTGAGTTTGCCGGAGACATCGATATCATTCATGAAGCACTCGATGTTCAGCGGCAGGTCAGAGGAGTTGGCGCTCATCAGCTTCTTGAGCTTCTCACATTCCTGGTAGAGTCGGACCAAAGCTCTGGGCTTGGACTTCACATCCAGCTTGTACTTCACGGCAAACTCCTCACAAAAATGTTTGACCAGCCGCTCATCAAAGTCTTTCCCTCCCATTTCAGGGTCAAAGGCTGTAGCAAGAATCTGTACGGGCAGAAAAAGCGATCCGTTTATATTTCCACATTAGGGATGTAACGATTACCGGTTTGACGATAAATCGTGATAAAATACCCCACGGTTAGTATTACCGTTTCATATTTTAATTATCATTAAAACTGTATTAGATTACTGCGATTTGAACAACTCACGATAAATACTGTCCAGCATAAAGCAGTTTTCAGTAACAGTGTCACGTGCAGACAGCATGCAGAGCAGTTTCGTTTTGAGTGAAAACAGGGCAAATTATATAATTATATGAATGTACCTCTGAAGGTTCTGACTGTCTTCAGAAACGATTCTATGGCATTTAGTTTTCATCTTCGCTCCATGTAATACCTAAAGGAAGTGTTTTAATCGCAGTGCTGCTTTGTCCACGGAGTTTACGGGAAACAGCTCTAATTCTGCTTTTCCATCAGCGCCACCTGCTGTCAGCGAGTGGATTTACAGACCTATATTTACATTCAGCCTTTGTGCAGTTTTTGTCTGGCCAAAAAACGGACCGAATTTGTATGCCCTGCTGTAAATTTTGACCGGTTGTTGAAAAACAAGCTTATGTGGATTCTATACATTTAAACAATTCGGATAAGGTGTCTATAATTATTTATGGAGCAGATAAAATACATATAATCATTTATTAATCAATTATCATTTTGACTTTTCTTTATTTAAAGGCTGAAATGTGAGGTTTACCTTTTTATGAAAGCTTTATTTGAACATTTACATTAGATATTTCAACATGCTATTAAACTGTTGTCAGTCAAGTTGTCATTTAAAATCCAAACATCATTGGTAATGTTATTGTTTTAGTGATTACGCAAACAAAAAGCCATTTTATTTGTTGATTTTTAAATACAAAACTTGGTGAAGCGATTTATGTGTCGGTTCTTTTTTAACATCTCCAGCACATTTTAACAATACCGATATTATCGGTGATAATACCGATAACCGTGATAATTTTGGCCACTATAATCGTGATAATTTTTATACCGTTACATCCCTATTCCACATAACAGTCAAGATCACTTTTGAGGGTATAACTTTCATTGGCACACACCTTAAGCTTGCCTTTATTAAAGGCACACACAGAGACCTGGTAGCCTGAATGGCCAATATCCACAAACACCACTGTCCTTGGCTTTTCTTCAGGAGTGGGAAGATCCTGCTTGTAGATCCCGTAAGCCAGAGCCACTGCATGCAAAAACCACAGATGTCACTCAAGAGCAGAAAGTAGCTGTTACACAAATGAAACGCCGTGTTACACCCTGAACACTTCACCTGCGGTGGTTTCATTCATGAGCCTCAGACAGTTGAGTCCTGCGATCTGAGCCGCATCGATGACGGATCTCCTCTCAGCATCGGTGTAGAAGCAGGGGACCTTCGGGATGAAAGCAGCATTCGCTTAGGAAAGTGATTTCAGAGCATTCAGAGAACCTAAGGTGGATTTCTGTCTCCAATAACTAATTTACAGCTGAGGGAAAAATGACCATGCAGGGCTTGATGCTTAGTTTTCCTAAGGAGCACATTTTGAACAATTTAGGAGAGCATTTAGAAACTTTAGGGGCGCAACGAAAAAACAGCTAATTTTTCCTTAATAAATGGATACAGCGAGACATCAAGCAAAAACATTTAATTTATAAAAAATACAAATCAGACACTAGGTTTTCAACTATATCTGCTCTCAAAATATAACAAAAAAAAAAAAAAAAAAAAAAAAAAAAAAAAAATAACACACACACACACATATATGTTTTTAATTCATATTTAGAATTAGAATATTTAGTTTTATATTTTCTGCTTTCATTTTAGTTAAAAGTTTTAGTAACTTTGTCCTGTTTTTGTCATTTTTATTAGTTTTTAAACTTGTCTGTATAGTTAAAAATTTATATATTTTTTGTTTTAGTTTAGTTTATCAGGTTAAACTAAATGAAAATGAGTTTACATCTTTTTCATCTCATTTAATTTCCGTTCACATTTATCTTTATTTCAAAAAATTAGTTTTTTTTATTGTTTTAGTTAACTATAATAACCCTGATACTAGTAAAATGTATATATATTGATATATAGATATAATGTTCTTTGTCTTTCCTTCCTGTCACTGGGCATCCCGAATAAAAGCAACAATAGTTCACATCGAATTAAATGTAAAATGTAATTAATTACAGTTAGTGCAACCAAATAATAACCAGAGGGGAAAAAAAATACACATACTGCGTGACTTTTAATTTATAAACAAGCCCAGAATACACCGGGATGCTTATTTTGAAATGTCTATGCTTTATTATCGCAGGCTGCTCATTCGAATTCATATGAAGGACATAAAACATGCATTCTAACATATGATAACTGTGCGCTATTCATTGATTGCAAACTGAAGCAGTCTTTAGTGTACGTATAGTGTAATATTAGTATCATGTAATGATTGATGCATGGTGTTTGTGTGTACTTTTTGTATGTTGACCTGCTCTCTTGATCGCTCAAGACAAAAACACCCACCAATCACATTCAACATCTTTAGGGATGCACTCACAGAGATGACACAATCGGCGACGGGTTTCTTGAGGGCGCTCTCGGCAGTCTCCTTGAGTTTGGTGAGGAGCATCGCAGTAATCTGTTCAATGCTGAACACCTTCTCCTCCTCCATGTACATCACCTGCAACATCCAACACACGAGTGCTAAAGGACAAGAACAGCTCACAATGCTTCTCGCATTCACCGCACGACAGAACGCCACGCTTGGCTTCACAAGAAGGGTTTGCTGCCAAAACTAGCCCTCTGAACAATGCTGGCACAATGCGATCAGTCAGCTCACAAGTGTTGTGTTCGCACGTGACGAAACCGTCTCGGGTTTCTTGTTGATCTCATCTCACTTTTAGCGTCTCACCTTTATGCCCGTCGTTCCCGAAGGCATCTGTGACAGGTCGTAAACGAGACTGGATTTCAAGTTCTGGACAAACGGATCCGAGAACGCCCGGCCATGGAAACGCTTGAATCCTTGGACAGTGTTTTTGCAATTGGTGACCATCTGTGTTTCAGTTGAGACAAAAAAAAGCATGAGTAAAATCATGCGTGATCACAAACACAAAAGACAGCATTAAAACCAGCGTCTCAGCTGACTAACGTCTACACATCACATACCTGGCTTTTAGCTGCCGCTCCAATAGATCGATTTCGAGGCCCAAAAGACACACATGCTCTGAAATGACAAACACAAATAGCTAATATTATGACAAATAACTGCGCAGGTATAATCAATAATTAATACAGCATACATCTATTTACACACACTATATATATGTATATAGATACACTGCCGTTCAAAAGTTTGGGATCATTAAGATTTTTAATGTTTTTTAAAGAAGTTTCTTCTGCTCATCAAGGCTGCATTTATTTGATAAAAAATAAAGAAAACCAAAAGTAATGTTTAAAATGTTGTAATTTAAAATAATGGTTTTCTATCTTAATATACTTTAACATTTATTTTATTCCTGTGATCTAAAGCTGTATTTTCAGCATCATTCCTCCAGTCTTCAGTGTCACATGATCTACAGAAATCAGTCTAATATGCTGCTTTAGTTCGTTTGCTGCTTATAATAAGAAATCCTTACCTGTGATACTTTTTCAGGATTCTTTGATGAATAAAAAGGTAAAAAGAACAGCATATTCAAAATAGAAATATTTTCTAACAACATACACTACCATTCAAAAGTTCTTTGTTTTTTGTTTGAGCGAGAAAATTAATGCGTTTATCAGCAAGGATGTGGTACACTGCAAAAGGGATAAAGACTTCTATTTTAAATAAATGCTGTTCTTTTGAACATTATTCATCAAATAATCCTGAAAAAAGCATCACAGGTTCCAGAAAAATATTAAGCAGCACAACAGTTTCCAGCACTGATGATATATCAGCATATTAGAATGATTTCTGAGATCATGTGACACTGAAGACTGGAGAATGATGCTGAAAATACAGCTGCGCATCAAAGGAATAAATTACATTTTAAATTACGTATTAAAATAGAAAACAGTTATTTTACATTATAATAATTTTTCACAATATTACAATTTTTACTGTACTTTTAATCAAATAAAAGCAGCCTTGGAGAGCATAAGAGACTTTCTTTAAACAATTCAAAAATCTTACAGATCGTCTTAACTTTGAAAAGTATTGTGTGTGTGGTGTGTATCATATATATATATATCTATTCCACACACACCTACAATCTTTTTTTTTTTCTTATATCCCTAATAAGTCCATATAAAATCCTACCAAGTGAACATTTACAATTCTTTAAAAAAAAAAAAAAATATATCTATAAGATATAATAAAGCACGAGATTTAAGTCCGATTTCTCAAATTAAAAAAATTAAAATAATAATGGTTCAGTTGTTTCTCAAAACCCAACGCTACTAAAAAGAACGTTACCGTGATTTCAAACGGTACGCTACTAGTGTTACACCACAGTGTTCTTTACAGTACCGCGGTATTTTCACGTAGCGCTGTGGTAAGCGAGTTCGCAGCGGATCTGCTCAGTCCGAGCGTGTGTGTGTGTGTGTGTGTGTGTGTGTGTGTAGCACGAGTAAAGCGGACTCACGGTGTGCTTCGTTCGCTGTACTCGTTGGCCGCGGTCTCTATTCCTCCCGGCGAGCTACCGCTACATAGCAGCTCAGAAAGCCCACATCAAAGCCCACCACCGACATCTCAACAGCGACGGGATCCCGCGCACACGATCAGCCCGGGCACAGAGGGGGGTTAGACGGTCGGTCTGTAGAAGCGGAAGAGTCAGTGACAGAGTTTAATTCATCATTCGACTGTAGCTTCAGCGAGGAATGAGGCTGCGGATGATCAGACGCCGATCGCGAGACAACAGCACCGCTTCCGGTTCACCGCGGAGCTAAAAGGTCCAACACAAACATTCCACTCTGAATCTCTTTGAATTTCAATTTCAGATTTTCCTTTTGATTTTAAGATTTTAATTTGAGGACCGTGGCAAACCGTAATTTCTCAACTCAAACCATTGTTTTTGAAACCTTTTAAGCTGCTAGCAGATTGCAAATGAGGCACTGATCTCTAATGCGCAATAATATATCGATCAATAATCGTCAAGCATGCAGAATCAAATACTTGGGTAGCTGTAGGCAGCTTAAATATTGTTAATAATTCAAAAACATTAAATGCATATATATTGTAATCATTACGAGTGGCTTTTAAATATTAAATATCAACTTAAATATATATTAGTATGCATAACATAATAGGTTTTTAAATATCACATGTTTATACGCACATTTATATATATAACGTATATTTTACACAACTAAAACGTCTGATTTCAAGCGTGACAAATTCATCTCAACGTAGGGAATATTTGTTGGACCTTTACTTTGAAAGTTAGCTCAGACGCGTCAGCGCTGACCCGGATGTTCGCTCACGCGTCTGGGAGCAGCAGTGTCGCGATGAGGTCTCCGTGCCGTTTTCTCGCTCGAGCCACAACCGCGCTGAGATTATCCGCTCACGCTCTCCCGCGCGTCTACGGTATTCACGAGCGCCAGGCTTCGCGATGCTCGAGACCGTATTACATCACGACGCCCATCTTCTACGTCAACGCGTCGCCTCACATCGGTCACGTGTACTCCGCCGTCACCGCCGACTGTCTGCACAGGTACAAACTCTTAAAGGGCTACGACTCCAGATTCTCCACAGGTGTGTGTCACACGTGTCAGTGCTGCATGACTGAAAGAGTGAAATAAGTGCGTTATAGTGAGTTGCTGGTGTGTGCAGGTACGGATGAACATGGTCTGAAGATCCAGCAGGCAGCCAGCAGTGCTGCTAAAGAGCCCCTGAGCTTCTGCACCGAGATATCACAGAGTTTCAAGCATGTTTTCCAAAGATGTAGCATTTCCCACACTGACTACATCAGAACCACAGAGCAAAGGCACAGACGGGCTGTTGAAGACTTCTGGGGGGTCCTCCACAGCAGAGGCTTCCTCTACAAAGGCTCGTATGAAGGCTGGTACTCCACTCCAGATGAAAGCTTTCTGTCTGCAGCTCAAGTCTCAGACAGCACAGACTCAGGAGGAGCACGGGTCAAAGTGTCCAGCGAGAGCGGCCACAAGGTACCAGCCGTCCTGCAACAGAGAGGATGCACCAGAACAGGCCTGCTTTCACAGACGGGACTCTCCAGTAGTTCTTATAAACCTGCCCAATACTGCTGTGCATCTGGAGTGTTTAAAAATGAGGTTGAAGTTAGATTTAAATGAGAGGGAGAGAAGTTTAAAAATAAGATTTGAATAATTAGATTGCGTAAACAATAAAAATTAGATAAACATTTTTTTTTATAAACCGATTCAATATATTAGCAAACTAAAAGAAAAAAATACTAATTATTAATTCCTATTTAAAACAAAAAAAAAAAATAGACTAAAAAATATAAATAAATTATTTGAAAATTCCTAGATAAAATATAAGTAAAATTCTAAACAATATTAACAGATTCATATATAACCAACTAACAATTTGAAAAAAAGACTCCTAAATTATATAATTAATATTTTAAAATAAAAAAAATCATCAAAAAAAAAAAAACATATATATATAAACAATAAATTATTTGAAATCATAGATTAAAATATAAGTAAAAATTAAAAAACAATAAAAATTCGATTACAAAAAAATTAGATTATAATAAACCGAGAAATATATAAGCAAACTAAAAATTAGAAAGAAAATTGCCTAAAATATATAATTAATATTTAAAATAAAAAAATTAGACAAAGGTGTATCTATATAAACTAAATAATTTTTAAAATAATGATTTGGAAAATTCTAGATAAAATATAAGTAAAAATTAAACACATATAAAAATTAGACATCAGGGTATATAAATATAATTGATTAAGTACAACAAAAATTAGATTAAAATATATAGCAAACTAAAAATACTAAGTAACAAAAGCTGATTAAAATAAATTAAGAGAATTAGATTTTTTTTAGATTAAAGGAGACTAACTATACAAAACACCAAGAGCATTAAAAATAATTATAATTTAATAATTAATTAAATTAATTAACTAAACAGTACAGTCCTAAAGTGAGTTTAAAAAAAAAAAAAAAAAAAAAAAAAAAAAAAAAAAAAAAACACGAGTTAACTTAATAGAAACAACATTTTCCAAATCATTTTTACATTGGTATACGATATAGTACATATGTATACCAATTACAATTTTTTCTTTTAAGTACAACTAACATGAAACTGTATAGCTAGCTGCCTCGCATGAGGATGATTATATTTGGGGGTCCGTGGCATCTGAAAGACAGTAAAGGTTGACTGATTTGGAAACAAAACTCTTGAGTTATTCAGGCGAGCAGCACTAGTCTTGACACGCGAGACCTAATCAAACTCTTCTGAAGTTCTTCAAAAGTGGCATAAGATAATTTCTCTATCCTCTCTGACAGGTGGAGTGGATGAAGGAGGACAATTACATGTTCCGTCTATCAGAGTTTCGCACCGAACTGCTTCGCTGGCTTCGATCGAACCCGAAGGTCATCCAGCCGGTGAAGTTTCATGACTTTGTTCTCCAGTGGCTGGAGGACGACATCCCAGATCTGTCAGTGTCCCGGCAGAAGAGCCGGCTCCAGTGGGGTATCCCGGTCCCGGGAGATCCGGAGCAAACCATCTACGTTTGGCTGGATGCTCTGGTGAACTATTTGACGGTGGTGGGTTACCCTCAGAATCACTCTCAGTGGTGGACAGCGGTGCATCACGTCGTGGGTAAGGACATCCTCAAGTTTCACGCCATATACTGGCCCGCGTTTCTCATGGCTGCGGGGTTGCCTCTTCCTCAGATGATATACGTTCACTCTCACTGGACGGTGGAGGGACGGAAGATGTCCAAGAGTCTCGGAAATGTGATCAACCCATTGGACGCCATTGAGAAGTTCACCGTGGATGGCTTGAGATACTTCCTTCTCAGACAAGGCGTTCCTGATTCGGACTGCGACTATTATGACGATAAAGTCATTAAGATGTGCAACAGCGAGTTAGCGGACGCTCTCGGAGGGCTGTTAAACCGCTGCACCGCACCCTCGATTAACCCTACACAGGTGTATCCTCGCTTCTCCAACACATGCTTCCCAAAGGAAGAGCTCGGTGGAAGAGCCGTCTCGGATGATTACAGAATGGTGGAGGCTGTATCAGCGCTTCCAGTCTTAGTAGAGCAGCACTTTGAGACTCTGCACGTCTATAAAGCGCTGGAAGCCATTAGCGCATGCGTGCGCCTCACTAACGGGTTTGTCCAAAGACACGCCCCGTGGAAGCTGGACCGGAAAGAAGACCGACAGTGGCTTGACACCATCCTTCACGTGTCTTTAGAGTGCCTCAGGGTGTATGGGATGCTCCTGCAACCTGTGGTGCCAGGGCTTGCCGATAAAATTTTATCGAGGCTGGGAGTCACGCCTGAGGAGAGAAGCTGGGATTCTGTCAACTTCCTTATGAAATATGAAGGACAAGACTGTGGGTTGGAAGGAAGGGCGCTGGGTCCTGATTTGGGAGTGTTGTTTAGTCGTCTGGAGAGGAGCTCGGTGAAAGGGAAGACTCCCAAAAAGGCAACAACACAAGACGAGTCAAAGTCTTGATGAATACTTGAACCTTACCAGGATTTAATGTAGTAATAAAAGATAGTGATGGTGTTGGGGTTCCATAGAAATTCAAGCAAACAATGATTTAAAGGTCACACTCTATATACAATGTACAACAAGTCATAAAAACTGACATGATTTTTTTTAATGAGAAATACACGAAACTGAAAAATTGTACAAATTGAAATAAAATAAAGTTGCAATAATCTTATAATTTCCTGTACTTCTTTTTACATATACTCTTCCATGGTTCACCTCAATGTTTCACAGAATGACTTTCTGAAATACATGTTTGACTCTACTTCAGATGCAGCCCTGCGGGCTTCTTTTGGGATCCTCTTCTCTCATGTAGCAGAAAACCCGCTAAAACTACTCTTTACCACTGGTGAAATGCATTCAGACGCTCTCAGAAATATGAGTTGGTGTTCTGTCCAGGTTGAGTACCTAGGGAAACAAAAACGTAATTTAAATACAGAAAATTACATTTTTAAATATTGATGACTTTGCATTGATAAAGAACAGCACTGAGAATGAAAACAAATACAAAATGTATGAATTTAGAACATACAAGGGCTGCCCAAGACTAAAGATTTTTGTAGTCGACTACTGTAGTAATCGTTCATTAGTCAGCTAAACGTACATTTATATATACATATATATATATATACATATATAGGTGGCGCGCTTATTTCAGCGATGTGGAAAACGGAGGGACGGAATCCAGGTCATAAACAATGGAACTTTTCAGTACAACGTGGCAATGTCACAGAATTTTTTTCAAATTTTGGATGGATAAATCCAATCAGACCACTATATGGACTAGAGTTCTCGTCTGGTGAACGATTTACACTGCAAAAGAGAATACTGAAATGTCGAATCCTGCATGGCTCTGTTCGTGAAATAATGCGTAGGGATCACGTCGGTTTAGGTTACTGAAGCTGTGCGGCGTGATGCTAGAAGGGGTTTTCAGCCTACTGGAACACAAGAACAACATCTTCAGAGCTGCTCGGATGCCGTCACTTCACGAGCATTTGAACATGTCAGTTCGAGAAAAATAAACTAACTGAATCATATCACAACACAGAAAGCTTAACGGTCTTCCGCGGCAACCGTCAAAATAAACGATTGACAATGTAACTTGAAGGCAAAGAACGTTGACGCGAAATATAGTCTATTGAAGTGGATTACTTATAGTGTATGTATTTTTTTTTATGTAATACTACTACTACTACTAAAAGAATCCTTAAGACATGTTTCATTTTCAATTGGAGTTAACAAGGAAATTAATTAATGTCTTTATGCTTGGTGATTCCATGAAGACGAACAAATTGGTAGAAAATAAATACATATGCATAGAATAAGTGATGTTAAAAACTGTTAGTGTTATGATTTCAAGAATAAACTTTTGAGTAATGCATGTGTCAGGTTCTTCACCGGGATGTGGAGTCAAATACATGTGGTTATAAGGTGGGGTATTGATGTTTAACTGACTTGCAGTTTGCAGTACGCTGTCTACCACTCCTTCTAGTCAATATTAGGGCTGTCAAAAAAAATTCACATTTAATTTAAGGTCTGCATCAGCCGTTAAGCAGCCTTATCAGTGGCGCACGAGATGCGATGACGATGTATGTGTCATTGATTGCATTTGAATGCTTTTGTTAGCCTATCCAGTTGAACCCACTAGATGCGGCGCTGCTAGAAAAGTAGAAAATTCTAATTTAGTTTTTCAGTCATTTTGACAGCCCTAGTCACTATTGAACTCTTCCCTCTAAAGCCATCACTGGTTGCCAGTTATCACAAAAAGAGCAAAACAAGTGCCTTAAAAACACAGTATAAGCAGCCGATACCAGGGAACAAATTTAAACAATGTAACTAGTATGAATAGTATCCTACAGAATTAAAAGTAAATGTAATTTATTACGAATAGAATATTTCAATATCAAATATTTAGATAATATAAACTGATTGCAGTAAAACAATAACATGAGATTTAAAAATAATTCAGAAACACTTTTAAAGTTTAATTGCACCTATAAGTTGCATTTAATATTAGTAAGTTGGGGGCAGTTAATCTAAATGTTTAGTGTATTTTTACTAAATAAATAATTTACAGAATAAAAGAAAAAGAAAAATCAAACAAGGTGAAGTACTTTTCAATTCTAAAGTATTTTAGTTTATTTATAGTTATAAAGCCTAGGAGGAAAATAGGGAGTTTAGTGTGTGATAATTGTCCACGGATGAGATGTGAAAATGTTTTTTTAGAGGAGGGCACGGTAATTTAGTATGCAAAAAACCCAGTAGGTACTCGTTGGCTGTTTGAATCCGGAGGAGTATTGTAAAAGATTCAAGCATGACACTTGATGAGATGCTGCTGGAGCTGTCTGGACAGGCGCTGCGGGCTGATGTGCTGCTGGGTTTGCTGCATGCCTTGCCGAGGGAACTGAGACAAAATACAGAAGGAAACTGTCGGAAAAAGTATGAGCAAAAAAAAGTAACGTCAATAAACCCACAGGAAGGCTTAGTAGACACAGAGAGTTTTATAAAGGATAGTTTATTTCGGATTCAGTAATGTTTTTCAGACCCCGCTTTGTGTTTCATACTTGAGATGGTTTTAAAAAGAAAGGACACATAACTTGAATAGATGTTGCAGATGTTGCAGATAGTTCGGGTTACAATTGGGCTGCATCACAGTGGCTCTGAGCAGGGAGGAGGTCGCAGTGTGACTGCAGCCAAACGGTCTGGCCTGAGACTTGACAACCTGCGGCTGCTGCACTGTTGAGGGCTGAACATGCGCATGCTGCTGCTGCTGTGTGGAACCTGCTGCTGTTGACTGCATGAACGTGTTCGTCTGAACACTGCTGCCTGCTGACTGCACTGATGCTTAAGGACAAACAACAGCTCTATACCAAACATTACAAGGCGAAATCGTTGAAATGTATGGGTTTGTTGTGTAATTTTATTGCGCAGTGGTCCAGAATGATTGGAGGGGCATATTGGTGGCTGTAGTATCTGAGAGTGGATGCTGTCTGGATCAGCGCTGCTGTGGGCTTGCTGTGGTGTTGCTGCTGTGCTGCTTGCTGCTGCTGGTGCCATCATCTGATTGGTCCTCATGTGTTGGGTGTGCATGGCCTGCGGCTCCCATGTGACTGGAGCCCAGGCCGTGCATCAAAGGCGTCTCTGCATGGAATTGATGGGAAAACCTGCGACAGATGGGTGAAAGCTGAGCAGAGGGTTCATTCCTTCAAAGTGAGGTTGCTTGCAGTATAACATTAACTAGAGGTAAGTATGAAGTTGGAGGCTGTAACACTTTAGATAAAGGTAAGACAGCTAGTGCTTAAAAGCGTCCCTTATCTCAGACTGAACTCACGGGGTTGCCAGGAATTGAGGACAACGAAAAAAGAACGAGCGTAACGACAATGGCGGTGACGAGCCTATACTGTAAGCTGATGATTTATTTATCCGCGTTAATATTACTCTGGTTCATAGAGTTTTTTTATATGGATGATGAGGGCTTTGTACCACCAGCCTGACGTTGAGACAAGGCAGGATGAGATTCCAGATTTCATTTGCTTTACGCCAAGTTCTGACCCTACATCCTGAAATGTCGACGATGCTAGAAATCAGGACAGCAACGTCAGCTTTCCAATATTCTATTGTCAATTGTTGGTGATGGCCTGTGCGAACTGTAGCCTCCGTTGTCCGCGTTCTTAGCTGGAGCACGGAGAGGCGGCAACACGGGTGGTGGGTCTATGCGGCCATGTAGCCAGGACTGAATTCAGGGTTCGACGGTGTGTGCGTTCTAGATGATGCGTATGTCTGCCATACCTTGGTTGGAACGAGTGTTATTGAGTTTACTGTTGCATTTCTATTCATCTCAAAACAGTCTGCCCCATTTCCTCTGACCTCTGAACCAGCAACAAGACATTTGCGTCCACACAGGAACTGCGCTCACTGGTATTTTCTTTTCGGAACATTCCTGTAAATCCATAGGATGGTTGTGGTGAACAATCCAGTTGTGATCAGCACGTTTGTTGGACAATACTCAGGGACCAGCCCGTCTCGGCACAACAACCAGTCCACGTTCAAAGTCACTTAAGATCCCCTTTCTTCCCCATATGAGTGCTCGCTTGTAGAAAAATAAAAGGCTTCAGCGAAGTTGTCTTACACCACATCTAAGATGGCCCTAAATGCATTGGTTTGCTCGAATGTGATTGGGATTGTAACTACATTTGTGTTAACCAAGAGCAATGGGTTGAAGGTGGGTACCTATACGTAAATGGTGGGCCTCGGTGAGTGTATATTCTAGGTGTAGACAGCATCAATGTTATAACGAAGGTCATATCGTATAGTATCTATTGTTTTTGCTTTGTTTCACAGAACTAATCTGTGCCTGGGTTGCGTACGTATGTGTGGGGTGGACCTATCAAAATAGGGGCGAGACCTATGGGGGTAGGAGTGTTGTGTGTGGTGTGTTGTTCCTCGGTGGATTTCAAATGGCAACATTGGCTTACCAGGAAATCGCTTACCCCCACCTTACGAATTTCCACTGTTTAACTTAGAGCCGGGTATCCCTATTCCAGTCCTTATGTACTCAACGCTCTGCACATGTTGATGTATCTCTTATTACTTCAGATGTTTGTTCGATTCGACTGTAAGTGACCTGCGAAGTGGACAGACAGGATATGCCTGCGATGATTCCAGTTCGAAGGGAGCGTCATAGGTTCATTCAAAGGGCATTAAAGTGTGCAAGACGTGAATTTAAATTGTATTTATTTAAAGAAGGGAATATGGTCTAGCAATTCTCGTTAGTTTGTGTCTGTTTGTGTGAAGATGCTGCAGGCCGTGGCATAGCGCAAATCCATGAATGAATGTTAAGTAAACTTCAACGGATTTCCCCTGCTCAGGGAGTAGGGAGCAAAGAACACAGTTCATGCATGGAGCTCTCTTCTAATGAGCTGGTTATCTGAATCAGGTGTGTTAAATAAGGGGGTGTCCACACTTGTCATGTTTGGTTCGATTAAAACGAACTCTGGTTCGATTGCTCTGTTAGTGCGGCTCGTTTGAGTAAGTGTGAACGCTGCCATCCGAACCCTGTTGTGCACCAAACAAACGGGCCGAGACTGCTAAAAAGATGGTTCTCGGTCCGCTTCCAAACGAACTCTGGTGTGGTTCGAATGAAATATGAACGCAACACGGACCAAATACTTCTAAACTAACCAAAAATAGGAAGTCATGACAAGATGAGACGCTATGCGACATGATTTGACAACACGGTGTAACCAAAACAAAATGAGCAGAGGGCAAACGTGGAGTAACAAGTGGCTTTTATGAGCTCTTCCTGAGTTCGCAGGTGGTGAAAATAAGTACATGCAGCAATGAGCGCGCTTAGTCCAGCAGACGGCATTAGGTGTGTTCGACTTAAAGTGGCGAGAGCAGGATCCAGATCAGTCAGACTGGGGTGCTTTGATGTAATGCATCCGTCGGTCGGCGCGAGGTGGCACCGCTTGAGTCGAAACACGAGCTTTGTTCAGGTGTGTTGCCGCAACCAAATTAGGGAAGTTCCTGTTCGCGAAATACAAGGTTTCCAGATTCAATCCGACCAATCAGGTTGTGAACGTATCATTATGCCTTTAGGTTCGGTATCTTTAGATTCGTTGTCAAAAATGCCAGTGTGAACGCTCAGCGGACCAAGACCAAACGTTGTATGTTTTCTTTTGGGTCCGGACGAAATGAACCGAACTACAAGTGTGAACGCACCCTATTGATGACGACATGCAAGAAAAAAAAAATACGCAGCCGCCAGGAGCCGGTGGTGACGGCGGGGACTGGAATTGGAGAACACTCTGACTTAAGCCTAGTACACACGGGGGGCACGCAAATGTATCGTTGCAGGAGCGCTTATCGCCCGCCGACAGTCTTTTCACAACGTCTTTCTGGGTTAATAACCAAACGATGATCAGACGCTCGGAACGGTATGAGGCCGACAGTGAACATGCAAATTCAATCCCTGACATTAGTGCGCTTACTGAAAAAACAGAATAATACCCCGGTACACATCGAATCCTTATTTGTCTGCAAGCTGCCTCTCACAATAACATTTTGAGTCGGCTGTCGCATGGGTGTCATGAACAAGCCCCTTGTGTTCGAGGGACGACGACCAGATGAGACCAGCAGCCTCGTAGAATCATCTATGCCTCAGATAGAGGAGTCCATTTGACTCCATTCTATGGGTCTACCCAACTTCCTAGCAATGTCTGTCATCGGAGGTGTATCAAGTGTGCTCGGCGACTAAGGAACCGTTTTGTGGCTGAGCACAACACCAGATGCGTGTTTTAACCTGTAAACTTCAGCAGGGCTCAGGCGAACCGTGGTCGGAAAAAAGCCGGGCCAGATCTCATTGGGGGTGTAGGCCAGTTTTTACGTGCGCGCAGCAAAAACCCAAAAAAAAAACGAGGTGAGGCGTTTTTATAAAAAATTATGCTTTTACGTGCGGTGTGAACACTCAAGTGGACCTTTTGTTTAGTCACGAGTTGCTTAAACGTTGGCAGAGAAATCAGTTGAGCGATATCGTCCCGCTCGGGAACAAGCGATTTTTAGAGAAGCCTTTATCAGTTTTCATAGAATAGGTGTGTTCATTTATATGAAATATAATAATAAAATAAATCATGGGTAAGGGAATTTACTTATTGATTGTGTTTATAGGTGGCAATAATTATAATATTTCTCAAATGACAACAATCATGATCAGTAATCACAATTATAATTTTGAGCAAAATAATTGTGATTATCAGGTTAACCATTATGAAGCATGCCTAAAATTTGACTAAAACTGGCAGATTTTAGTTAACTAAAGCTTGACTAATCAAAAATAAACAAACAAAACAAAACCGGATAATGACTATAGATATAATCAAAATTAAAAAGGACATTACACAAGGCAAAGACTGGAAAGAAAAAAAAAACTGACCAAATTAACACTACATTTAGCCGCAATAAGCGATCTGATTTAGTTGTTTCAGAGGCAAGCACTTTGTCTGTATGAGTGTTATTTTTCTTTGCCGGGTTTGCGTCACGGGGGTGCGTATGCTGCAGGAGCCTGCTGATGGACGTAGCCACTAGGTCTCTGCTGCATTTGCCTAAGAGGGTCCACCATGGCTGGGTTTGTGCCAGGATGTCCTCCCTGGAAGCCCTGGTTACCGTACGAGGCAGGAACTATTCCAGCGGGCTGAGAGGGGTGTGGCTGCATCCCCATGTGCGAACCGTAGATGGTGTAGCCCTGGGAAATGTTCTGAAGAGAGAAGCAGGGGTGGTCATCACCGGGTTTCAGCAAATGCTGAACAAATCAAGAATGCAAATTTGCCTGTACTTGCCTGTGTTGGTTGCATTGATGGATACTGTTGATTAGGTGCCACTTGTCTAATCTGCGCTTGTCCAAGTAAATGATTATGATTCTAGATAAGTGCAAACAGAGCATAAAAAACACGAATGCCTTCCATTTCCTGAAAATGATCATCCAACCTTTCTGAATTAAACATTCACAAATCACTAAAAAATAAAAGGTGTTTGCCCATGGAAACACATCGCCATGATGGTCTACGTCAAACTTTAAGAGTGACCATTTTTCAGAAAAAGATGAATCATTGACTAAGTAAGATTTCACTATGGACATAAAGGTTAGGATCATGATTATTCAGTAGTAGTAGTAGTAGTAGTAGTACATCACACCGTGACTGTATCTTAACACCATTTGTTGTTTGCTTTTGGTATCTGAAGGAGCGTTTGGACCCGGAAATGGTGAAGCACCACTAATTACAGGACATATGCTAAAATGACAACTAATCAGACAAAATACAAGGAAACCATGGCTGCATTTACACTGCAAGTCTTAATGCACAGATACGATCTTTTGACCATATCCGATTTTTTGGCCCGTCTGTTTACATTCACTTTGGACACGACTGGTTTCCCATATCTGTATCCAATTCCCACCCAAAAGGATTGTCTGCAGTTATCGCTTTACGATGCACTTCGGGTATTGAATGACCGTGCGATTAAAATTTAGTGAAATAAAATAAAGATAGAGAGAGAGAGTGAGAAAATGGAAGGGTACCTGCAGAGTCCGCGAGTGTGAAGTGTGGAGACAGTGAAGCTAGGTGGGTTAATTACAGAAAACTAATAAGTTATCCCTCATGTGTGTTGTACTGAGAAAATAATGTAAGTTTTAGCTGGTGGTATTTAATAAAAAGTCACACGGGGGCAGGGAGGTGGAAAAACCAGCTCCTGAATTGTACAAGTTCTACCTATATAAAAGATTTCCAATGCCTCAATAAAATGCGCGACGCGGTAATACAGCACACCAGCATTAAAACACAATCTTTATGGGCAAACGTGTCGCCCTCACATTAGGAGTTCTGCGGGGAATCTGATGTGTGTGTTTAGACGCAGGTCGGATGTCCAGATATCGGATATGTATCTGATTTAAACCTCATTGGACAGGGCTCAGATCGGAGACTGCTGAAAACCCCCAATATCATATCTCGATGCGGATTATTTTTTTGTATTTTACACATGTGCGAACAAATTATCGGATCGGTTTGTCGACGGTGAGCATAAAACTCCGTATTTTGTGCCAGTGTAAATGCAGCCCATATGTGTCTTGATCAGTAAAACCAGACTCACCAGTCTGACCTGTAGCTGATGACGGAGAATCTGCCCCTGAGGCATACTCTGTGGGGGCTTATAGCCTATCTGGAACTGCTTGTCCATTCCCATCATGTTGCCCATGCCAGCACCCGGCATATTAGTCATGCTGTAGGTGGGACGTGGAGGAATTTTGCCCATAGGACCCCTGAGACGGAAAGGGGGCTCTAAACCGGGGCCTCCTTAGAGGGAAAATACAATGAGACAATGAAAAAGCATAAAAGACAAGTAAAAAAACAAATAGACGTCCTACATGCATCTCATGATGCTAAAATTACCGAAACGAAAAGGAAAATTTGCTGGAAAGGAAAAGAGGTTAAAAGGCATGCACTGACCTGGAGGTAGAGGCTGGTTTTGGGCATGCATGCTCATTGGACCCGGGTAGCCCATTCGGAAAGGCATGTTTGACTGGCCCATGTTCATCAGATCAGGAGCCATGCCTGGCGTGTACTGCAAGACTGGGTTGTGCGGCTTGTAGTCCTAGACCACAGGACATGGTTTCATTTTTAATTTTAAAAGAAAACTTGATTTTATGACTTTTTAGCTCTTTTCCCGCCATTGATAGAATTTTCTGGCTTTCCTTGTTTTCGCTGTTATACAGCAGGAGGCGTTATTTCACATCTTCTAAAAGAGTAGTGAGTATCAGAATGTATGTAAGCAGATGCATGTAAAATAATGTGATCATCAAACATTAAACAGCATATAAATCAAAACTCCCTAATGTTCTCGAATGAAATGTCGACCCAGGAAGTGGTTTAGGGACTGTGAAACTTCGGGGGTTTTGATGGAAGCGTTTGACTGCATCTATGTTTTGCTCATCATTCTAAATCCAATCCAGACTTAGTGTTTTTAGCCAGCTGAAAACTCCTCGCTGTGAGCGCTTGAGTGCTTCTGAAGTGCAGAGTTTTATTCAGTTGAGATGCATTGGTTGCTATGATACGGAATATCCGTGGAAGTGTTACAGAGGAATAAATGTTGAGCTCAGCGTGAAATAAATGCTCAGTGCCTCGTCAACACCGTTGCGTTTTTAAAAAAACGCGGCGCTCCCATTGAAAACAACTGAAAAAAACACACTAGCCTTTGGTGGACACGACTTTAGTCTGACAAAAACGCGATTTTCAAAATGTTGCCTTTTTTTTTTTTTCATGAAACTTGCCCACATTCAAGTGTTGATGCATGAAGCTAGAATAAAACTGTTTTTTTTCTGGTTTAAAAGCAGATGTTCTGTTATTTCTTTTGATATATTGCATGTTCAGATATTCATACAATAGAATATTCTAGGGGCCATGAAAATTTTGTGAAAACGATCAAAAATGCTGGCGGTAGCTAAACAAAGCTAAAAAAAACGCAGACGCAAACGCAGAAAATGACTTCTAAAGGATCTAATAAAAAATACAAAAATATAAATTTTCATTTTCAACATTTTCAGCGACAGCTGAAAACTCATCTCTTTCGATGCTACTTGACTTAAAAAAAACAAAAAACCTTTATTTATTCCTTCTTTTCTCATTCGTACCTCTTGTTTATTTGCGGATGTCGGTTTCTTTTTCTTTTTCTTCTTACTGGTGTCAGGTGCGACATTAGAGACGCTCTTCTCCGGCTTCCCTGGATCCACCTTCTTGTCCGGCTCAGGAGGCACAGGTGTAGGCGGCTCCTCCTCCTCTTGGGGCAGGTTGAGGGGCGCCAGATAGTAACTGCGCTGTTTGGGCTTTATGTGGGTGTGGTAAAGCAGGAGCCGCTGCTGCTCCTCAAACTTCGTGACTTTGCGGTCGACCCGCACGGACCCAAACCAGCCCCAGGACAGCGGAGCCGAGTGCTTCAGCCCCTCGAACACGTCCCAAGGAGAAATCTTCTGCTTAGTCGACACCTGAAGACCCTGTATGCCAGAAATCACAATGCAAAGGTAAGCGAATGGCCAGAAGCCAATGGCACCTATAATGTGCTACGTACCTCTTTTTCGAATCCAGCTATTTTGTTGCCCTTTGTGTCAATGAGTGACCCCTGGGGCTCACAGGTGATGACGTCACGCGTCTGCTTGGGCAGAGGCAGCAGCTGCCGCACTTTCTCCAAGCTCTCGGACTGACGCTCACCAAGCTCTTTCTGCAGGGCAAAGCAAACCAGAGTCTTACATTTCTGGAAGAAAAGTGAGTGGCGCTTGTCTGCGCAAAATCACTGCCATGATGATATAGCGTTGCTTATTACAGTTGCTAAGGTCTGATTGTTTTGTGCATTTTTAGGTAGACTACGGTTTAAAAAAATTGGGATCGGTAAGATTTAAAAAAAAAAAAATGTTTTGAAAGGAGTCTCTTATGCTCACCAAGGCTGCATGTATTTGATCAGAAATGGCATAAAAACAGTCAAATATTATTGCAATTCAAAACAACGGTTTTCTATTTGAATATAGCTTAAAATTTTATTTATTCCTGTGATGTAAAGCTGAATTTTCAGCATTACTCCAGTCTTCAGTGTCACATTGAGAATAAAAGTCATAATATTTTGAGAATAAAGTCACAGCATTGAGATTAAATTTGTAGTACTTTGAGAATAAAGTCATAGCAATATTGGATTAACCGTTATAATATTTTGAGAATAAAGTCACAGCATTAAGATTAAATTGGTAGTACTTTGAGAATAAAGTCAAAACATTTTGAGAATAAATTCATAGCAATATGAGATTAAAGTCATAATATTTTGAGAATAAAGTAGTATAATAAGGTTAATTAATATGAATTAGAATTAATGTGAAAATTTCACCTACTCCGCAAAAAAATGTCTGTGGCGTGCAAACTTTTATTCCTCACATGTATTTAACATTAAAAACAGCATTAAAAACAAAGGTTGAAGTGGGCTCCAACTCATTAACTAAGACTTTGTTGTCTTTTCTGAGGTAAATAACAATCACAGTATTTCTCAGTCTCACCCTGAGTTTCTTGACCAGGTTCATGTAGGCCCTCTTATTCTCCTCCATGCTGCCCTGAGAGATGCTGGACATGTCAGCCGCCAGAGTGCCGTTAATCAACACGCTCAGCATGTCTAACACCGTAGTGAAGAGCTCACTAATGGAAAAAAGAACAAACATCATTCAACTCCGACTGTAGAGCAAAGACGATCAGTGGCTGCATGAGGAGTGTGTCAGATCTCACTTGTTAGACTGCATGTCCACTGTGCCACTGCTGATGATGTCCAGCAGAAGCACCGCCCACTCTGTCGTCTGCTGTGTGCTTCGCTGCACCGTATCAAACATCCCACCCACCTAGACCACGTGACACAAAATAACAAATGAGCTCAGTGCAGTTTAACTGCATCTTAGTGACATTCAGGTAGAGTTTAACCTCGGGCACACAATACAAGGAAATGAGATTGATGAGAGCCAGATCAACACACCAATTGTACTTGTTTGTTCAGCCTAAGGCAGATGATGTATAGCCGGGTTTCCATCCAAAGTTGCGATTTTAACTTATGCACAAAACTGGAATATCGCATAAAACATTTGCGAACAAGCATCGTTTCCATCCAACAAGTCAAAGAGAACAAAATCGTCACGTCCTGATAAACTGGCACTATAAATCACTAAGTAGGAGAATATAATAATTTTATGTTTATTTTTTATATACTTTTTATAATAATATAGGTGACATGGACGACAAAAATTGAGATTTATACATCATCTGAAATCTGAAATAAATAAGCTTTCCATTGATGTATGGTTTGTAGGATAGGGACATATTTGAGCTGAGCTCAACTATTTGAAAATCTGGAATGAGGTGAGGTGCAAAAAAAATCTAAATACGGAGAAAATCACCTTTAAATTTGTCCAAATAAAGTCCTTAGCAATGCATATTACTAATCAAAAATTAAGGTTAATATATTTACAGTAGGAAATTTACTAAATATATTTATGGAACATGATCTTTACGTAATATCCTAATGGTTTTTGGCATAAAAGAAAAATCTATAATTTTGAGCCATACAATGTATTTTTGACTATTGCTACAAATATCCCCGTGCGACTTAAGCCAGCTTTTGTGCTCCAGGGTCACATATAATAAATAAATTGCGCCTCAGAGCGAGCAGATGAAACACAATGAATGCGGTCATTGCTTCCGGAGGTTGATGCTGCTGTTTGGGAACGCAGTCGTGTAAGACATTTCTGGGAGGCAATTATACAGAAATACTTTGATGACAGACTTTGGTTGTGCATTTCCGAATGACCATAACAACATTTCAGATGCTGTGGGATGAGATCGGTCCGCTGGTTAGTCAGGTTTTGCCGTCCCATAGCGCAAAGTCACATGACTTTTTTAATGCGCTTGGAGGAATTTATTCGCAAAATGCATTTTCATTATTCGCATCAACCCTTTTTCGCACAAGTCAAAAAGCACCTCAAGCGAGCGTAAACACTTTTTTGCAAATTAAGGGATTTTTATTTGAAATTTGGCGTTTCCATCATTAGTTTCTCATGCGATACTTCAAAAGGCACATTAAAATAAGGTGATGGAAACATAGCTTATGAGAGAAAGAGATAACGGTTGCACACCAGATTGAGTCGCAGCTTCAAGGCCTCGTGCATCATCTGCTTGGCCTTGCAGTCATCCTGGTACTGGTCCTCACGCCAGTTAGTCACAATCTGATGGGGGAATACATCATATCAGTCCAAAGAGATGACAAGCACTGACTGACAGTCACACGGTGAGTGTTGATGAGGTACCTGCTGGACTTGGCTGTAGAGGGAAGTCAGGAGACCCTCCCTCTGCTCGTCTTGTCCCTTGAGACACGTCAGCACCAGAGAGAGGAAGGGCTGCTGGCTCAGGAGAGACATACTGAAAGAGAAAACGGTGATTCCTGATAATACAGTCGCACATGTTAATTATTGTGATATACCGTACTACTGATCATGCCTAGACTCTAAGCACAAAACAAAAAGCACAGTTTTTATTTAGCTTGAACTATTTTATTATTAAGTGTTGTTGTTTAGAATCAAAATTGCACTACTGTTCACAAGTTTGGGGTCAGAAAGAGTTAGCAAAAGCCCCTTCAAGTCAACCTGTGTTTCCAGAGGTAAAAAAGAATTATATATAATTATATATATATATATATTTTTATATTTTAACGAAATAGTTTTTTTATTTAGATATGAACTTTTTTTTGTATTACTTCGTTTGACTACCCAATTTATATACATACATATGTATAGTATTTGAGTTATAACCGATTAAATGGCCAAAGTGACAGTAAAGACATTTATTAATGTTACAAATTTTCAATTTTAAATAATCCCTGTTCTTTTGAACTTATATTCATCAAATACTAAAAATCTAAAAAAAATAAATAAAATGTTACCACACAAATAATAAGCAGCACAACTGCTTTTAACATTGATAATAAGAAATCCGCTTATTAGAATGATTTCTGAAGGATCATGTGACACTGTCATAGGAACGCATTTCGGAGGGCAGTATAATGTTGTTTCTTGTAGTTTAGAACGACTTTCAAAACCTGTAAGCAGAATATCTAGGCAACATGTTTAGGCACTAAACATCAGGAGAAAAGCAACAGTGTAAATAAAGCTGGTGTCAAGTCTAATACCTTTTTTGTTTCTGCCGATCTCTTTCTTTCCGTGAGGAGGGTCCCAGGTGCTGTCCCTTCTCCAGCTCTTCACCCGCAGCCTTCAGCACGTGACCCTGCACTGAGGTGGGCAGCTTACCAATCAGAGGGGCCACTAACCAGACCCCTGAACGCTCGGAGGAACTGGAGGAAACACAACATGCAGGGCATGAGCTGCGCAGCATCGCTTTCTTCTTACAGCTTAGACACTGATAGGAACACTGATTTATGTTGTTTGAAGAAGAGAAGGCCAGTCCATCGACTCCATCAAACTGAAAATAAATAAGAGCACAGAGCCCTTAGCTACAAAGCAATGATTGGGGTCACCGACCTGAGCACAGGTTTGAGTTTGCTGGCACTGTTGCTATTGGAGACGGAGCTGCCAGAAACCGCGGAGCCATTCCAGGTGGGGTTACTAGAGTTCATCTCCGCAGACTTCTGGAAAATTTCGATGGTGGCCTTGGCTATGTTCTCCAGAAGAGAATACAGCTCCTGTAAAGAGTGGGTTCAGATGTACAAACCTTAAGAAAAGATGAGAAATCATCAAGCGGAGATGAACTCAGCAAACACGCTTCGGCTTACGTTATTCGAGCTTTGCTTGATCATGAGCTGCAGCTCCAGAGACGACTGTCTCATGGTCCACTGGTCCATGTTCTGTAAGCAGAAGAACAGACGGAATATGGAAAGAATGCTTTTAAAGCAGAGCTTAAGAGCCCCAGCTGGGTGTTAATTGTCTATGAAGATGAAAACCAATCCAGAATAATGAGCTGCTGTGAGACCCACACAAATCATTAATGGCTTAAAGGCTAAAGGGTGTGAAATGAATAATTAAGCTTGGGGAAATGACTCTGCCGCTCTTCCATCGCTGACAGACGCAACAGAGCTGCCTGGTGTCTAAAACACCTGTTTGTCTTCACGTATGCAAGCCTGGTCTACTGGGTTTTAAAGCTGAAATGTGCTTTTTCTGCACTGAGAGCATCATCAAATGGATTTGCAAAATCAATGACTGTTTTCAAACAGGTTTTCAGAAAACTCCTCCACAAATGTGTATAAACCTGGTATATTACAGTGTTTCCCAGGACTCTGAGACTATGGTGGGTGGACACCGAACCACCAAGAGAATATCTATTAAAGTTTTACATATTTAAGTTAAGCAAAAATGCGACTCAACCGATTTTCGTCTGCGTGATTGTACCAGGACTTTAACGTGGGCTAAAACCTATTTTTGTTGTGACTGGTGCAGTCACATCATTCATTCACACTGGATTTTTAGGAAGCCAAACTGATTGAAAATAATAAGCATAATAATAATAATAATAATAATAATGAAATAAATGGAAATTATCATTATTAATACAATTGTAAAACAACTGCACGGTAAAACATTTTTAATATTTTAATAGTAAGTATACAGCTATGGAAAAAAATTAAGAGACCACCCGAAAATTCTCAGTTTCTCTGGATTTACGATTTTTTTAGTTTGAGTAAAATGTAATGTAATGTTTGAGTAAAATGATAAAATAATCTAAAATATTAAATAATTGATAAATATTGATTTTATTCTGAAAACTACTGATAACATTTCTTGCAAAAATGTTGTCATTTAGAGCATGCAATGACAATTGGTCAAAATAACAAAAAAGATGCCATGTTTTCAGACATGTTTATATTCATTTTTAGACAGCACAATACCAATGTTTTAACTGCAGTTAAGTAAATATTTTGTGGAATAACAAGTCGATATTTGTTATTTTGACCAATTGTTATTTTATTAAAAAACAAATCTAAAAATTACAATATTTTTATTTGAAATTTGAAAGAAATGTTATCAGAACTTTATAGAACAAAACAAATAGGCCTATTAACATTGTACTCAAACCCATACCTAGTAAATCCAGAGAAACTGAGAATTTTCAAGTGGTCTCTTTTTTTTCATAGCTGTATATATCATACATGTGTCTTGATTTCTTCACAAGTGCTAAACCCTGGAGCTTTATTTTGGAGGAAAACTGCAAGGAGGCTCAATCTCTATGAAGAGGTATCAAACACTTCTCATTATTTACCCTAGTGAAAAAATGTAAACATTAACTTTCAAATTCATGCACTGAAAATAAAGTGAACCGGTGCACATTGTGTCCCAAACGCACCCAAACACACACACACATATATACATATATATATATATCAGCATATGCAGAGAGTGAGTTTTCTGCATTTACTGTAAACCGAGCCACTCTGAAACACAGAGCATTAGAATATATAGGCTACTTAATTAAATTACAGCCTTTTGCGATTTGATAAGTGCACTAAGCGATAATTTGCGAATTTGGATTATAGTTTGAATGACAGATACTTTGCCGAAGCAACAGCACAAAACACAATGTCAGAGGTCTTTTGTAATTATAGGTGTAAAAATATTTTTGGTTCTGTATGAAACTGGCAGGACAGATTATGGTATGGGAAACACTGTAATGTTTAAGGTAATATTTAAATGCATCTTAACTTAATGGTTTCGATGTGATGTGAAAATCTAAAATTTCACTCTATACTACTATTAAAAGCTCAGTCAACTCAGGAGCAGATGATGGGGTCATGCGAGAGCGTGTGACCTGCAGGATGCGTTTGATGCGCTGTCTCTGAGGATTCTCGCCCTCCTCGCTGTCCAGCTGCCTGTGTGGGTAACAGATGAGCTGCAGCAAGCGCTGAGCCTGGATGTTCACCAGCACTGGGTCCTGCAGAGCACTGCTGTCCTCCGACAGAGACTTCAGACACCGCTCACCCACCCACTCCTGAACCAGAGAGAAAATATATTTCCACAAGATTTGGAAGATCACATCCTCATTTTCTAGCCAGTGGTTAGGATGTGAAAAATGTGTTTCTTTGCCAAGGAAAATGTGTGACCCAGGACAACAAAAGCAGTCTTAAGTCACTTGGGTATTTTTGTAGCAATAGCCAAAAATACATTGGGTCAAAATTATTGATTTTTCATTTATGCCAAAAAATCATTAGGATATAAGTAAAGATCATGTTCCATGAAAATATTTTGTAAAACCAAAAACATAATTTTGATTAGTAATATGCGTTGCTAAGAACTTAAATTGGACAACTTTAAAGGTGATTTTCTCAATATATTGATTTTTTTGCACCCTCAGATTCCAGATTTTCAAATAGTCGTATCTTGCACAAATATTGTCCTATCCTAACAAACCATACATCAATGGAAAGTTAATTTATTCAGCTTTACGATGTATTATTCAATGTATAATTAAAAAAATCGACCCTTATGACTGGTTTTGTGGTCCTGGGTCACATATTTCCACAATTTGAGTCTATAGTGGTGATATAATATGTATTATAACAGCTAAAATTACTCCAAGGATGAGAATATGATCCTCTTAAAACCCTCACCTGTTGGCAGATGCTCTTCAGCACATACTTGGCGTAAACCACCAGACTGGCCGTTTCAATCGAGACATTACGTCCTCCGGATTTTTTGGACCCCATGTCATCCTCTCCGATGTCGTCCAATCCAGCAGAGTGGGAGAAGCCTGAACCCTTCAGCTCAGCGTCTCCTGGAGAAATAAACACAAAGTCATAGTTTTTAGGGACCAATCAATTCTGAATGCATTAACTGCCAGCTGGGTCTCATTATCTCCATCTCCCACTCCTCTGAACTTTAAACTGTTGCTTCTGGCTAAAATATGAGTTCATAATCCATAATAATGTTTCCTCCAATGAAAAAGTCCATCCCCTGTGTCCCTAACATTAAATTCAAACCACATATTGTTTGCTTGTAAACAGTGTTTGATCTGTGCATATTTCTCTCCTGATCCAGACGAGATTACTTTTTCACTGGTATTATGGATTATGGACTATATTTAGCTGGAAACCACAGTTTGAAGTTATATAAGCTTTTCGCTTCACAAGACATTAATTGATGGACTGGAGTGGTTATTTATTTCATATTTACAAATATTTGTTTTTATCAGCTGTTTGGACTCTCAATTTGACGGCACCATCACTGCAGAGCATCCATTGGTGAGCACGTGATGCAATGCTACATTTCTCCAATTTATGATGAAGAAACAAACTCATTACATCTTGGATGGCCTGAGGGTGAGTACATTTTTTTTGTGTGTGCAAACTTTCATTTTTGGATGAACTATTCCTTAATCTCCCTGTGTGACCGGAAATGTGAATGCACAATAGAAAAGTAAAGTCTCAGAGTCTCACCCAGCATGAAAACAGCCTTTAACACGGCAAACACGGCTCCCACCACTATGCTGTTCTGAGAAGCAGCCAGCAGGTGTCGGTCACAGGACGATCTGATGCCCACTGTGGATTTATCTGTGGACAGAAACATTGTTCTCAGCTTTATGGGTTCATCTAGAGGTACTGTCTAAAGTCGTTCAGGTGGGATGTGTAAAAGAAAGTTTGAGTTGATTTGAAGGGAGTTGTAACCTGATTTGGTGCCGTCTTGAGGACAGGGGTTGCGCTGTGGGGTTCTGAACAGATGAAGCAGGATCCTACAGGTAAGTCTGGCTCCAGGTTCAGAGTCCTGCTCACTACAGGCTGAAAACACACACACACACACACACACACACACACACGTCACAACCAGCAACTTCCATAAAAAGGCACTGGCCTCAAAATAGGACTCCATCATTTCTGGCTCACAGCTGCGCTAACGCAGTACAAACAGAATGAGCCGATCACAATACTGCAGACTGCCAGACAGACGGACCACCTGTGACTCAAACGAGCAGGATAAATAAACACCCGGGCAAAAGAATCCTTTGAAGTACCCAGAAGGATCCTCAGACTTGATTTAAGGTGTTGGTTCAACCAAACACACATTCTGTCATGAATTGCTCAACCTCATGTTATTCCAAACCGAATGACACAAAGGTTGAAAGAATGTACACATAGCTCCTTGTGCATTGAGCCAATCAGAGACAGAGAGCGAGACTGTGGGCGGCAGAAGCAGCTCTCTGGCCGCAGGACAAAGCTGAAGATGGAGCTGCCTGGTGAGAAATGTGGAGACATCAAACAGGCTGGCATTTAGTACTGACGCCTGTCTGATTTCTCTGAACTCTGTTAGGTAACTGATGTAAAACTGAACGGGGGGGGGGGGGGGGGGGGTGGGAATGCAGCTCAGAGGGAGGTATTGCAGTGACAGAGTCTGTATGGCAGGAAAACTGTGGAACATCAACTGAAAGAGCCGTACCTGCGTTGAGGAGGGAGGGAATGGCCACACAGCGCACCAGATCCTCCAGCAACAAACACTGCCGAGCTATCAGGATGGCAACGAATGTTGCCAGCGAGTCGTGGAAAGACAGATCACTCACCTGCAAAAAGAGAAAACGCATTCAGTTATCACCAGGATCATCTAGCACAGCTATTTAAAGGGACAGTTCACCCAAAAATTAAAATTTGCTGCTACTCAACTCACAATCAGGCTATTTAAGATGTGGGTGACTTTTTAGTAGAACAGTAAAGAAGATTTTTAGCAGAAACTATGGTCCTTGGTGATTCATAAAATACAAGTCATACAAGTCAGTATTTTGAGAATAAAAAAAGCACATCAGGAAACACAAACTGAACACTCGTGGTTCCTGAAGATACATCAAGATCTTATGAAGAGAAACGATCGGTCTGTGCAAGAAACTGAACATTATTTACAACATTATTACCTGAAATCCAGAGCCTCAGACAAACGGGGAACTCAGATTCTTTTCTGTGAACTGGTTCTTTCGGACAGTTCGCTTCAATGAACAGGTTCAATTCACTAGTTCATTTACATAATCACGCAATGACGTCACGTATACGCCATTATATTATTAAAGCATCAATAATGATGTGAAACGCAGATGTTTTGCATGTCTAAAGCATACAAAGTGAATAAACTAGTCTTCATCAGCTCACTTTTTTACATAAACAATGAGAAACCATAAAAATTTAAATTTGGCCCTTCATTGGTGTGTTTGGTTCATGCATGTGAATATCAGCGGCTCTTCGGTTCGAGTCGAACTGTTTCCTCAGTTCAGTGTCTATTAGAGGAACTGGAGCGCTGAATGATTCATTCATCACATGATCAGATATGCCGCTATTTTGGCTCATTTCCAGTCGGAGTGACTGTCAGGCGTCTGTTAGTGAGTTTTGATCGAGTAACTTGTAGATCTGTGCTGCTCGAGCCACGAACGGTTCAGTGTGATTTGGTGAACCGGTTCAACTAGTTCACTAAAAAGAACCAGTTCAAAAGAATGATTCGTTTGTGAATCGGACATCACTCCAGACCGACTGTCTGAGGCTCTGGATTACAGGTAATAATGCTGTAAATAATGTTCAGCTTCTGGCACAGATCGATCGTTTCGCTTCATAAGATCTCAGTATATCACCAGGAGCCACAGTGATTCATTCTGTGTTCTTTGATATGCTTTTTTATTCTAAAAAACGGGCAGTCGCTGACTTGCATTTTATGAATCACAAAGGTTCACCGTTTCAACTAAAAATCTTCTTTACTGTTCTACTGTAGAAACAAAGTCACCAACATCTTGGATGGCCTGAGGGTTAAGTCATCAACACACTTCACCACTCATCCATCGACTTCGAGCTGAAGAGTAACTCTTCTAGTCATTCTATGGCAACCTTGATAATCCACAAAAATGTATCTTTGTTGTTGTTTTTGTGCATGTTTTTTTGGAACATGTTTTAGTCAGGTCATTTGCACAGATATGCTTAAAATACCAAATGAGATCATATGGCTACAACATGTTAGCGGTCAATGCAACAGATGAAAGCGGACTCACGTCAACGTTGCAGAGCAGATCGTTGAAGCCGCAGTTGCCGTTGTTGGAGGAGCAGCAGAGAGCCTTGAGCACTCCTAACCACTCAGCGCTGAGAGAGCGACAGTACGCCGTCAGCTCCGCGCACAGGATCCCGATATCATTCACCCTGAAACAAACCACACAGCATTTGCTCACCGCAGGAGACGCTACAGATGCCATGCAGCTGTTCTGCTATTGGAGAATTATGCGACAGGACTCAGGGCAGTGTTTACATTAATCACATCGGTCATTTTTGTGCACATTGCACACATTGCAATACATTTTAATAAATATCTTTTTACTTAGCCATGAAGTTTACTAAAGACTAATTTTGTCTTGAAGTGTTAAAGATGTTAATCTATTCTACAATTTAAACTTCGATAGTAAAATGTAAAAATTTTTTTTTTTTAAATCATACAATTATCTTTAGTTGTTTATTGCTACCATAAACTGCCTACAGGCTAATTAACTGGATTATTTCAGTTTGATTATTACTGATTAACTGATAATTATTAACTGAACACTGGTCTGTTTTCTCATATTGATGTTTTATCAAAAATTAAAGGCTTATTTCTCAAATTCAGTGTTATTTATATTATGTTATATAATTATATAATATTAAAATATGAATTATATATATAATATACTTGTATATTACTTTTCTAATATTCAGAATTAGCTTTTTTAGTTATTTCATTTAGTAATATTATTATTTTCGTATTTTCAGTTTTCATTTTAATTAGTTTAATGTGCATTTGTCAATTTTTTATTACTATTTGGGTTTCGTTTTAATTTGAGTTCTGTTGACAGTACAACATTTCTAATTTTTGTTTCGTTTTTTTTTGTCTAATACATTTATAATGAACCTGCTCAAAACATAAATCGACAGAATTAGATGCTAACCTCTCGGGATCACGGTGGTCCACGCACACGTCCATGAGCACGTTACACACGAAGCTGTATCGGTTAGCTGGGCTGTCATTGAGGATCTTTCCCACCATGGAGTGGTTGAGGTTGTGCGCGGTAGGATTAGCGATAGCGTCGATCATGAACACCTGATCCCACAGCATGTTGGAGTCTGATGGGTCGATGTTATAGTAGATGGAATTCTTCACCTTTGAGCAGAACTCACTGTGGGAATTCACACAAAGAACAGACACCATTAGAGACCAGGAATATGGGGAAACACTTAAAAAAAAAAAGTTATGGATTCGTTGCTCTTACCTGAAAATCTCTCCAAACTTGCTCTTCAGGTGACTGCAGGAGGTATAGAGGTCGTAGAGATAGGCCAGGATACAGCGTTCAGCTGAGGAACAGTCTGCAGGGTTCACGCCAGACTTGACTACAATCCTCAGCCTGCCGAGAATGATACGAGATATTCATCATTGTCCAAAAAGGGATAGTTCACCCTAAAATGAAAATTTGCTGTTACTCACCCTCATGTAGATGTAGGTGGCTTTTTTTCTTCAGCAGAACAGTAATGAAGATATTTAGCTGAAACTGTGGTCCTTGGTGTTTCATGAAATGCAAGTCAGCGGCTGCCCGTTTTTGAAAATTAAAAAGCATATCAAGGAACACAAAATTAACACCCGTGGCTCCTGACGATATATTGAGGTCTTATGAAGTGAAACGATCGGTCTGTGCAAGAAACTGAACATTATTTAGAACATTATTACCTGAAATCCAGAGCCTCAGGCAAACGGGGAAATCTGATTATTTTCTGTGAACTGGTTCTTTCGGACAGTTCGTTTTAATGAAGTGGTTCAATTCACTAGTTCATTTAAGTAATCACGCAATGACGTCACGTATACGCCATTATATTATTAAAGCACCCAATAATGATGTGAAACGCGGATGTTTTACATGTCTAAAGCATATAAAGTGAATAAACTAGTCTTCATCAGCTCACCTTTTTACATAAACAAAGAGAAACCATAAAAATGTTAATTTGGCCCTTCATTGGTGTGTTTGGTTCATGCATGTGAATATCAGCGGCTCGTCGGTCTTCGGTCGGTTTCCTCAGTTCAGTGACTGTTGGAGGAACTGAAGCGCTGAATGATTCATTCATCACAGGATCAGATACGCCGCTATTTCTGCTCATTTCCAGCCGCAGTGACTGTCAGGCGTCTGTTAGTGAGTTTTGATTGAGTAACTTGTAGATCTGTGCTGCTCGAGCTGTGAACCGTTTCAGATGCTTCAGTCCGTTTTTGGTGAACTGGTTCAAGTAATTCCCTAAAAAGAACCGGTTCAAAAGAATGATTCGCTCATGAACCGGATATCACTCCGGACCGTTTGTCTGAAGCTCTGGATTACATGTTATAATGTTGTAAATAATGTTCAGTTTCTTGCACAGACCGATCGTTTCGCTTCATAAGACCTTGATATATCGTCAGGAGCCACAGTGATTCATTCTGTGTTCTTTGATATGCTTTTATATTCTAAAAAACGGGCAGCCGCTGACTTGTATTTTATGAATCACCAAGGACCACGATTTCAGCTAAAAATCTTCTTTACTCTTCTACTGAAGAAAAAACAGACACCTACATCTTGGATGGCCTGAGAGGGAGTAAATTAACAGGCGATTTTCATTTTTGGGTGAACTATCCCTTTAACATCATTCCAAAAGCTGCGATTGCACTGTCCTATCGATTGGTAGACATGAACATGACGTACCCATCGAAGACCTGTGCGGTCTGGTCAGGGTTGAGGATGAGGCAGGAGTGGTATCTCCGCAGAACGGCCACGATACACAGACAAAGACCTGTAGTGTAACTGCCTGCAAGGTTGGAGGACTTCAGCAGGAGTTCTGCTTCCACCAGACTCAACTCATTCAGCAGCTGCATGACACAACACACACTGGAGTTAATCACTGATGGACAAAGTAATAATGCTTTTCTTTTACAAGCATGTATGAAGTGAGGGAGAACATCTATAAATTGGAACTGGTTTTTAGTTTTATTATAGCCGATCTCTACTCCAGAATTGCACACAAACCACATTGCAATCATTTCCCAAAATGTAATTTGTGTGTAATTTTTATGAAGTCTGTAAAGAGGAGAAAATACTGATCAAGCTCACTTTTTGTGATGTTCACAATATAGGAAGACAATTATGTGGAGGTTTAAAAGAATGCATCTCTGAAAGGAACTGACCGTCTTCAGAAATGTTTCGATGGCATTTTATTTTCCTCTTAACTCCATATAATGCATATTAAAGTAGTGTTTATAAGCTCAGGGGTTTACAGCGGTAATCAAGGAAATTCTTTATCATTCAGTCCGTCTGCTGTTTTGTGCAGGTGTCTTATGTAGCATAATTTCACAAATCTAAAGTCAGACCATTCTGTTTTTCCTTTAAATCAAAAACAACTGAGTGCTACTGTCTGTTCAAAATAAGTGAAAAAAATACATTTCCTGTTGTACCGAAATCATATAGTGACCTCAAAACCGAGGTACGACTTCTGTGCACCGTTACACCCCTAACTCACACGACCCAAAACAGAGATGATATTTTGGGATCAGCTGTCATACCTGTATAGCAAAGTCAATGAGGCCACTTATATTGAGCGAATACTCCATGAGGTCAAAGATGAACTGGATGTGTTGGACCAGTGGGAGGTGATAGGACATCCCTAAGGCAAAGCTGGTGATCTGTTCCAGAACATTCCTGGACACCTGTGAGAACCCAAACACACCATCTGAATGACGTCTGAACGCTAATGAGATTTGGAGAAGGTCAGGATTTACAGTGAATTTAAATCAGTAGGCTTGGATACGCTACACAGATTTTGCCCAGATTTACAGTCTGGATGCTGGAAATTCAGAGCCGGTCTGCAGAAATTGGGCAGACGGAATTGACTTATTTTGCAGAAAACCATGCCATGATGGGCACAGACTCTTGACTGATGATTACATCCAATTGGAGAAGATCAAACATGTTTGACATTTTGAAATTATTTTAGAATAATGCATCTCCTAGCAATGAGGTAATATGTGATTCTGCTGCGTTGAGAATGACCAGAAAGCCTGGTTGTGTGATCCTCAATTGTTTAGTGTGCGATTCCTAGATTTTCCTCAGTAACCATTACAAAGTTGGCCAGTGTATGATGCCTAATGTTTTAAAAATGGTACAGAATTTAACATAGGTGTAGTTTATTCAGGCTTCAGTGCATTTTAGGCAATCCTTACAGAGCTCATTGACATATAGAACTCTTAAAGGCACAGTAGCAAAAACAACCTGTTAAGGTGCAGTCACAGCTTCCACAATTTGCGAAATTTTGCGGGCAGAGTCCAGTCATTTCAGTAGGGATCCATGAAATTGGGATTTTCATTGTGAGGCCAAATCTTTTCCCCAAACAGATTTTGCTTGTGTTAAGAAATTGAAAGCCACTTTATACAGTTCGCCAGTTCTCTTTCGTGGACAAAAACACACAAAACTATCAAAATGGCCATTTTTGGCGGGTGACCTTGCAAACACAGTCACAAAATCCTAAATGACTGTAAAAGAGTTGAGAGAAAATCAGATGCGTGTCAGACCTGCGTCATTTGCATCAGGTTTAAAGAGACAGCGCTGCTTTTAAACTGAAACCTGCTGCAATCATTGATGTAAAGAACATCAATGATTGCAGCATCAATTATTGTCGAGCCTATGGCCTAATTTTAATTAAAAATACAATTTTAACACTTAAAAAGATACTGTAGCACGTTACAAAGATTTCACTCGTTAATATTATAGTTATTGCATTAGCTGTCAAGCTGCCATGATTTTACTTAATTTATTTCCCTTGATTAATGTAAATAAATTAATTCACTATTATTAAGGTAAATTAGTGATTTAAACTATTGCATGAATAGAGCAGGGCTCTCAAAAAAAAATTTGAATTTCGAATATTCGTCAAATTTAAAATAAAAATCCACATTCGAATGCAAAAACCTTGCATTTGAATTTTAGGTGTGCGTCAGGCAGCCTTATCAGTGGCGCACTAGATTGTGATGACGATGTAGGTGTCATTGCATTTTAATGCTTTTCTTAGCCTATCCAGTTGAAGCCACTAGATGCGGCGCTGCTGCGTCGTTCATTCAAAATATTGCGGAAAAAGAGAACAATTGCTGAGAATGTTGTTTATGTCAAAACCGAAACCAAGCCCTTCACACAGAACGCATATTTATCGCATTTTCTAGAGGGACATCTATCACCGTTGCACTCACGTCTCACACAAGAGAGCCGCATGCTTAGAAAGCCATGTAAAATTAATGTAAGTTCAACTTTATAAAAAACATGTCTCGAAACTTTATGGTGGTTTTCCCTATCCCATTGCATCTCATGTTTTTAAATGAAGAAAGTACTCTTTGTGATTGGTTTTCGGTCCTTTGTATTAAACTATACATACATACATACATGATGCTGTTTTGTTTCTAATCATTTAAGCAACTTAATTATATATGGTTTATAAACATTATTTTAAACATTATGCACTTTTTTCCAAAGATAGTAGTGTTATTTTATTGCTTTGAATAAACGTGCATTAGTGATATTTTGCTCGATGCGCCCTCTTGTGGCCTCAGGAGAGAAGTCAAAAGCTTTTTTCCCCCTAACTGAAATTATGCCTTTTAAATTCGAATATAGATAATATTTAAGTACAAAATTCAAATTTTGATTTTCAGCCATTTTGACAGCCCTAGCATAGAGTAAGATTTGTGAAAACGTAAATGATAAAAATCAGGCTGTGCCAAAATTAGTGGACAGTGCTGATGAGAAAAATTACATCACATGCACTGTCTGCGAAATGGTGAAAAGTATATTTTGGTTTAAGACAAAAAAAAAGCAGGTCACAGCAGTTCATTGATGCAAGTCAGGCTGACCTGAGAGGTGACCTGGTGCTGGTCAAAGTGTGAGAGGTGCTGGAATTTAGAGAAAATGTCTTCAGCGGTTGGAAAGGCCTCAGGTTTACTCCTCTTCCTCTTCTGACCTTCCTCACCTCCTGAGGAAAGAAAACAAAAGACAAAAATCAACGATTATACAGCACACATGCACGAGAGTGAGCCCTAACAGGATTTCAGTAAGATGAAAAGCGGAGATCGCTATCAAAGTATAAAGTGCCCTCATCCAGCATCCATCAGTCAACCGCTGAGGTCACTCTGTCAAACGCTTCTTCAGATTAAAAGATTAAGAGCTGCCACAGGGTTACGGGTCAGTGTTTTTGTCGTGCTTGAAATAGTAATAGCTGTGGGTTGAGCCGTTTAATGTCAGGACCAAGGCTCAGTCTGCTGTGAGGGGAATAATGGAGGTGTTCAATTACACCTCCATTAAAAAGTGAAAGCAAACGCGGGGCTGCTCTTTCTGACCCGAGTCGGCAGCTAAGCTTGACTAGAATAAGTCAATGATTGCTATTAGCATTGAAATGGGGCTAGAGCTATGAATAATCAATGACAGCAATTTAAGGATTAATAAATGACTTCTTTGAGTGTACTATTCCTATAAAGGGGTCATATGATGCGATTTCAATTGTTCCTTTCTCTTTGGAGTGTTACAAGCTCTTGGTGCATAAAGAAGATCTGTAAAGTTTCCAATACTGAAGTCTCCAATCCAAGAGTATATTCTTTAAAAAGTTAAAGTCCACCCCCCTACCTAAAACGTCTTTCGTTCTAACAACCCCCCACATTATCTACCTCACTATGTGGGAAGATTTGCATAACGCCGCCCAAATGTTCACGCAGAGAAAGAAGGTGTAACTTTTATTCTTGCAATAGTATTGTTGCCGCCGCCGCCATGTAGTGAAGACGCTGTGTGCTTCGTTGTGAAAGCGAAACTACTTTGTTTGGCCTTCCAAAAATGACTATATCTGCTTCGTCAGCCTGGAGCTGATCCGTCTGGTCGCTGAGGGAATACATCAACTTCGCGCTGTGGATCACCTGATCGGCTTTCACCGTTGACGAAGTGGAGTCCAGCCCGGGGTCTTCACATGTGGTTGCCGCTCCTTCGTCGAATCTGCCGGCTGCGCCGTTCTCGACCCAACCACCTCTGATCACTCTAGCCCAGCCTCAGCTCACGCTAATTCATCGGCTTTTCTGCTCAGTCTAGCCCGCCGTGTGTTTCGATTTGAAAGCGAAACTACTTTGTTTGGTCTTCCGTTTATGCGGCCGATGCAATGCAACGCGTAAAAAGACCGTATAAGGCATTTAATCAGTAATTATGTCCTCACTGGAAGCAACAAATGCCTCGTTTATAATGAGTTTTAATGTGTTTGTCGCTTCGCTCCGGCCGGATAGGGCATCATCACAGTATGGTGAGGGCGTAACATTTCCGTCTCACGCTTGATGTATTCGGCCAATCACAACGCATTGGCTAGCTGGCCAATCACAGCACACCTCGCATTTTCAGACCGATGAGCTTTGTAAATCCACATGTTTCAGAAAGGCGGGGCATAGAGGAGAAACAATAATGTACAGCATGTTGAAAATAATGTGTTTTTTTTAACCTTAAACCGCATGAACACCTTTCATTACACCAAATACACAAAATAATGTTCTTTTAGGCAACATCATATGACCCCTTTAATACTCACATTTAAATTTTCAGATCTGTGTCGTTTGAGTCGTGTTTCATGTCGCCGCCCTGTCCTCTATGTACTCTTTTTGCGGTTGAGAACCTTCAGGATGTCTTTGGTGATCTTCTTAATGGCGTGGCGAGCTTCATCTCGCTGTTTGCCAACCCCATAGAGAACCACCAGACGCTGGTTACACTCGTGACTTGCGCTCTCCTCCTGAACAACAACCAGTTTAGTCACAATATTAGTCATAGAAACTACTGTTCAAAACTATGGGATCGGTACGATTTTTTTTATGTTTTAAAAACTCAAAAAGCCTGCATGTATTCGATCAAAAAATCTGTTTTATTGTGAAATAGTATTCCAATTTTAAATAACTGTTTTCATTTCAAATGTAATTTATTCTTGTGCTCGAAGCTGAATTCTTTTTAGCATCATTAATCCAATGATCCTTCAGAAATAACTATAATATGCGGATTCTGTGCTCAAGAAACATTTAATATTATTATTACTATCAATGTTGAAAACAGCTGTGTTTGTGCAAACCTTGATACATTTTTTGATGAATGAAGTTTTGCACTTATTTCATGCGTGTTCTTCACGGGACTTGTCAGTTTCTAAATAAGTATTTAGAATAATAAAAGGAGAAAATGACCATCTTTACTACTTTAAATAAAGAAACCCTTGTTATTTATGAACGACAACACTTTAGTTTAAGGACCAATTCTCACTATTAACTAGTTGCTTATTAGCATGCATACTACTAGCATATGTGGCTGTACTTATAAAGCACATATTACGTTATTCTGCATGATCATATTCTAGATCCCTTAATGCTACACTATACCTAAACTCAAGAACTACCTTACTAACTATTATTAAGCAGCAAATTAGGAATCACAGTTAATCGTGAGAATTGGTCCCCAAACTAAAGTGTGACTTTTGATATAAGGTCACACTTTAGCTCACCTGAGGAATGGGGAAGTGGGTGGCGTACTGTATGTGGCGGGGCTGCTCGTAAACCAGCGTGAAGGCCGGGTCCATGCCCTTATCCTTGGCAGTGTTTTTGCTCTCCTGCTCAGGGGCAGGTTTCTCCGGGGAAGGGCTTCCCTTCGACTCGCAGTGCATCGAAGGAGAGAACATCTGCTGAAGGATCAGACGACGACACATTTAATCAGCAAACATCAGGTACCATCACTATTACAAAAGTGATGAGTTAAGTGAAATGCTTTCTCCAACCTCATCAAAGTTAGCACTCGAGTTGTGATCTATCTCCATAGACTCGGACATACCAGTATCCTAAAAAAACAAACAAATATAATTAATAGCAATAAAGTACGACTTCATGCGACCAATCATTTCCACTACACTGTGACTGGAAAAAAAGCTTCTTGCCTCCATTTTAACACTGCTTCCTGCATCCTGCTCTTTGCGCTCTGATTCGTCAGAGGGCTCGTCGCCGGGGGAACGTGGGCGGGGCAGATGGGAGTCGGAGGCCAGGTCGCCACGGGAGATGAGGGTGCACATGTAGATGTTGTGTGAGAAGACGTCATGACGGATGAGCTCGCAGAAGAGCAGCACGAGATTGGAGAACTCCACTCGCTCGCTCTCGTTCCCGGGCTCAGCTTCACAGACACAGAGACAGAGTTTTAGCTCATATACACTGCCGCTCAAAAGTTTGGGATCAGTAGGATTTTTATTGTTTTCTTTTGCTCATTAAGGCTGCATTTATTTGATCAAAAATACAGGAAAAACTGTAATATTGTGAAATATTATTGCAATTTAATATAATTGTTTTCTATTTTAATATATTAAAAAATTTAATTTGTTCCTGTGATGCAATGCTGAATTTTCAGTATCATTACTCCAGTCTTCAGTGTCAAACATGATGACATGCTAATTCATAATCAGTGTTGGAAGCAGTTTTGCGGCTTAATATTTTTTTGGAACCCGTGACACTTTTGTCAGTATTTTTTGATGAATAAAAAGTTAAAAAGAACAGCATTTATTTAAAATAGAAATATTTTGTACCAATATACACTACTGTTCAAAAGTTTGGGGTCAGTAAATTTTATTCTTTCTTTCTTTTTTTAAAGAAATTAATACATTTAATCAGCAAGGATGTGCTAAATTGATACAAAGTGATATTAAACTTCTATGTTACAAAATATTTTTATTTTAAATAAATACTGTTCTTTTTAACTTTTTATTTATAAAAAAATCCTACAATAGTATCACAGGTTCCAAAAAAATATTAAGCAGCACAACTGTTTCAATCATTGATATTAATAAGACATTTAGAATGTTCTGAAGGTCATGTGACACTGAAGACTGGAGTTATGATGCTGAAAATTCAGCTTTGATCACAGAAATAAATTATATTTTAAAGTATATTAAGAAAGAATACAGTTATTTAAAATTGCAATAATATTTCACAATATTACTGTTTTTTTCTGTATTTTTGATCAAATAAATGCAGCCATAGTGAGCATAAAAGACTTCTTTCAAAAAAAGCGCGACGCAAAAAATCAATCAAAATCCTACTGATCCCAAACTTCTGAGCGGCAGTGTATACCTTATTTAAAAGCATAATCCTTCTCTAAAGCAGTTAATGGAACTGGAAAGAAACCCCTAAGGATGCTAAAATATGAACTCACTGAGCACAGGGGCTTGTGTGTCCAGGAACTGCAGTAGGACGTCCTGGAAGACGGGCAGAGTAGCAGCAGACAGAGACCCTGACGACACAGAGCCCTTCTCATCCACGACCTCCGACTCTCCACACCTCTAAAAACACACACAGGATTACTGTGAAAACTGTGCAGCTGGACATTACAACACCATTTTCATAATGGAAAACAATGGTTCCCAGCAGCACCTCTGCCTCAATCTCCGTCTGCCTCTTCTCCAGGAGTTTGGCCACCACCATGGCTCTATGCGGCCCGGACCTTTTACAGGAAACAGCCCACTCACACAGCAGGGTCACCACCGCATCGTCGTCTGGACTCATCTACAGTGACCAGCACATTACACATTAAACATCAGATCAAGCTAAAACATCTTAGTGTTATATAATTAGTACTATGTAGTTATTGCACATTAATTATTACAATAAAGTTGGTGAAGAGCTAAGTATCACAACACTTACTAGTTAATAACTGTGCTTTATTGGCACACTACTGTTCAAAAATTGAGGTTTTCAAACTTTTTTTTTTTGGTGTTTCTGAAGTCTTTTGTCTCTGGGCTGCATCTATTAGATCAAAATTATACTAAAAACAGTACAACTGTGAAATATTATTACAATATAAAATAACAGTTTTCCGTCTTAATAATTTTTAAAATGTAATTTATTCCTTTGATGCAAAGCTGAATTTTCAGCATCATTACTCCAGTCTTCAGTGTCACACGATCCTTCAGAAATCATTCTAATATGCTGATTTGTTGCTCAAGAAACATTTTTGATTATTATCAATGTTGAAAACAGTTGTGCTGGAAGCTGCAAGACTTTTTCAGGATCTCTTGCTGAAAAGAATGAAGATGTATTTGAAACGGAAATTGTTCTTTTTGTAACATTCTAAAAGTCTTTAGTGTCACTTCGGATCAATTGAATCTGTCCTTGCGGAGTAAAATTGTTAATTTCTTACTGACCCCAATCCTTTGAAATTCAGTGGGATCCCATAACAACAAATAAACCTTTACCTCGTGTCCGTCTTTGCTCTGTCCCGAGCCAAAGATTCGGTTATACAGCGAATCCAGGGAATTGCTGAAGTCAGACTTCTCAAAGCTGTGGTTGTCCAAAACCTCCAATGTATGCAGAACCCGGCTGATGGTGAAACCTACCGGACACACCACGGATCCTATATTATACAAAATAAGTCCTGTCCACACGGAGATGCTGAACACCTCATTCATGCCCACCTGCTGTCGTCTCCTGACACTTGTCGAAGGACCAGCGAAACTCCACCGCCTGTCCTCTCTCTTTGATCTGCTCTTCAATCTCCCTCACCTTGGCACGAACCTGAGAAGCATCACGTTCCTTCAGATTAATTGCTTTGAATAGATGAAGAGCTAGTAGATCAGATTATGTAAAATCCAGCGAAGTCAAACCTGCTGGTTAAAGCTGCTGTTGCCCCCCGGCATGGGCAGGTTAGAGGACGCGATTGGCAAGAGGTCTAATGGCGAGCCGGTCTTATTACGGCTATCTGTCAGAGAGTAGTGCCAGACCAGAGCGCTGGGACAACACAACACGATACTCTACAGAGGGACAAACAGAACGAGAACAGTGTCAAGAGAAACTCAATGACAGGGATCAGAGAAACGCAGCTGGATTGACACATATGTGGCAGTACCTGCAGCATGCAGCTGAGTCCGAACACCACGGGCCTGTGCTGGGGGCAGATGTAGAAGTCTGTGAAGGGGGTTTGGGGCTGGTTGCCCCCTGCAGGCTGGGAGGTTGGGGTGGGGGGCAGAGCGTTCCCTTGCTGTGCTGAAATGCCGTGGGCCGGGTGTCCGCCTGGACCTGGTCCTAGACTGCCATCGCTCAGCAGCAGATTGAGCCGGCGTGTGCAGAAATATGCCAGCCGTCTAGATAAATAGGCTGACTGCACAAACTCTCCCGAGTACTGAACGAAATAAAGACAGGGTCAAAATAATCACACTGCATTCAGATAACGACCTTGTCAAGCACGCTCAATCCTTTATGGCTTCTCTGTCCTGATTTTGGGAGAAAAATCTGCAGAAATCTCTGGTAAGATTGTGTTAAACTAAGCTGAAAGTATTATACTTTTATCGTTTAATTTATGCATTTAGCAGACGCTTTTATCCAAAGCGACTTACAGTGCATTCAGGCTATACATTTTTTACCAGTATGTGTGTTCCCTGGGAATCGAACCCATGACCTTTTGCGCTACCACTGAGCCACAGGAACATTCTGTTTCTATTCAGAACATACATCGTTTATATTTGTTTGGGTAAAACCGGGTTAAAATGTGACCACATTAGGTTTTCAACCACTGAAAATGGTTAAAATTCAACAAAGTGGACATTGAGTCAGACTGGGCAGTATGGAGATATTTTTAATACTACTTGTAAAACTTTGGAAAAAGAATATTTATGGCACTTGGACAAGTATGTTCAATGCAAATGTTTTGATAGAGGGAAACAAGTTACATATGTGACCCGTGCTGGCAAAATGAGTGGGAATGCTGCTAATTTTGAGCTACAGGAAAAAAAAGTGAAAAATGTTGATTTTAGTCATATTTGAGGTTTTCACAAAAATGAGTTCATTAAACCATCATCTAGCGATCCCAATGCTCCAAATAGTACCTTTCTCCCCTCGCTTCTCATGCTGACTGTCATCCGAAACGCGTGCGCAAAGGTGCTTCTGATTGCGCACAATTCGATAAACATACACAGAATTACAGTATTCATGCAAACATGATCTGTTACGTCTTAAGTGAACGTTCGCGGAACTGTTGGGGAAAAACATCTGATGTGTAACATTTTAGATCCGTGCATTACAGTAGGTCTTAACATAGAATAAAAATAAAACTATTTAATTTTTGATAAATTGCTCATTGCGACTCATTTTGATAGCGCAGGTCACATTTATAGTTTCAAGATTATTTGTTCTTCAGACATTTCTCTTTAGAAGAAAAAAACATGAGCTGAACGCAAAGTGACACCACATTTGGTTTCTAGCCACTGAAAATGTGTACAACTGAACAATTTACTCCTGAAGCCATATTGAGACTCCAATATCGTTGGAACGGAACCATAGAGGGCCTTAAAAATGAAGATGACAAAAGGAAAGTTTGTTAAGACCCAAAATCTAAAAGGACATTAAGATATCTTCGGAAGAATTTACTTCTTGAGTCACAGACATGCAAACTTTGGAGAAAAAACTTGGAAAGTGCTTTTTGAACGATCACCATTGGCACATAATGCAACAAAAGATTGATAAAGTCAACAGATTTTACTAACAGGCCTACCAATCTCTGTGTAAAAGTAATATAATGATGCTGCCATCTGTATGAAATCATTTTTACCCTCCTGTAATTTGCCTCTGGATCTCAGGTGAAAATTGTCATTTTGACCCTCCTCTACAAAATAGTGGATTATTCAGTAAATATACATGGATGACATTTAATATTTTGGCTTTTTTCTTCATGTATGCATGCGTTTCTTTCACCAGAAAAAAATATTAACAAAATCAGTCATTTGAGCTGGGACCCCTTTCGATTGATTGCACTGATATTACCCATTAAACATTAACTGAAGTAAATTAAATAAACCTAATTTAAAACATTTTATTACAGCTAGTTGCCAAATCAAAACTTCAAATTTATAAGTACTAAAACTACATACACATAATCACTACATAAATTAAAATAAAGACTAATTCATAAAACACTAAATTAATAAACAATAAAAAAATGACTAAAATACTAAACTTTAACTAAATTAATTTCGAAACAGAATAAATCTAACATAAAGCAAATTCACGATATCATTATAACCTGCATACCACGATACTACCAAGATCACTTATAAACCCTCGGAAATGTCTAAACTTATGCTGACAGTGTAATGCAATGAAACACAAAGGACAGTGAACTGTGTCACCTCTGCTGCTTAACTGACCTGTACAGGAGCGGCAGCAGGAATTCGCGAAGCTCGTCCGTCGCGCACAGGTCTGATCTGCTCAAACACTCTCAGCACCCCGGTGGACCTGCATGCTCTGTCTAACTCTTGCCATCTCTTGTTTTACACATTGTCCACTGTACTACACACCATAACAATCCCATCAACACTACATACAAAAACACTCCCTTTTGCTATAACGACTGATAACTTGGTCACAGCAGGTCAGTCTGTATATGTGACCCTGGAGCACAAAAGCAGTCTTAAGTCGCTTGGGTATATTTTTTAGCAATAGCCAAAAAAAACATTATATGGGTCAAAATTATCGATTTGTCTTTTATGCCAAAAATCATTAGGATATTAAATAAAGATCATGTTCAATGAAGATATTTAGTAAATTTCCTACATTAAATATATCAAAACTTAATTTTTGATTAGTAATATGCATTGCTAAGAACTTCAGTTAGACAATTTTAAAGGCGATTTTCTCAATTTTAGATTTTTTTTTTGCACCTTCAGATTCCATATTTTCAAATAGTTGTATCTCGGCAATATTCCTATTATCCTAACAAACCATACATCATGGAAAGCTTATTTATTCAGCTTTAGTCCAAGGTCACATATCTGATGCTCTTTAATGCACTGTGACAGGCATATCGTTCCAGCCCTTATATATAAACTCATGTTCAAAAGTCTAGGGCCAGATTTTTTTTATTTAATTAAAGAAATTAATTATTTTATTCAGCAAGGATGCATTAAACTTATCAAAAGCAGCAGTGTGTGAAGACATTTATAATTTAAAAGACTTTGTGTTTCAAATAAATGCTGTTCTTTTAAACTTTCTTTTCAAAGAATCCTGAAAAAAAAGTATCACAGTTTGCACAAATAAATGTGTTTTGCCCAGCAAATCAGCATATTAGAATGATTTCTGAAGATCGTGTGACACTGAAGACTGGAGTAATGATGCTGAAAATTCAGATTTGATCACGGAAATAAATTACAGTTTAAAATATATTACAATAATAAACAGTTATTTTAAATTGTTATAATACTTCATAATACTGCTGTATTTTTGATCAAATAAATGCAGCCTTGCTGAAGAAACTTCTTTCAAAAACTGAAATCTTCCCAAGCCCAAACTTTTACATGGTGGCGTGTATATATAATAGGTGAGGTGACTTTCAATGAATGGACAAAAATAATGAGAGCGTATTTAGAAATATCTTCATTTGTGTTCCAAAAATAAACAAACGTTATGGGTTTGGAATGACGAGGGTGAGTAAATGATGAAATTGTTATTTTTGGGTGAACTATCCCTTTAAAAACGTAATCTCTGTGGGACATAACTCCATGTTTCTAGTTGACAGCCCTCTGTATTAAGAGACAGCTGCACTGCATCTGTAAATAAAACTGGGCTCACCTACCTGAAACATGAACATGGCCAGCTTCTCGTTGTACTCCCACTGTTTCATGGCGGTTTCCACCTCAGCAGGAGGAGCGGGCAGAGGAGACCCACAGCCCTGGCTGGGAGACTGTCTGTAAAACTCTGCCACCTTCTGCAGCTGCTCCCACAGGTATTTAGTAATTATCTGAGTCCATTCTGCAGAAGCCAGATAAAGCCAGTGAGGCATTGCAGCACAAAGCCCAACTACACAGCACAACAACAGAGGACATTTTATCTTCATTCCCAGATTAAACGAGGACAGTGTTGCATGTTCGATAGAGGCAAATTACTACACGAGCATATAAAGTAGAGCGTGGACAATACCCATACTAACCTATGCAGGGGTCAATGACATGCCTCTTCTTCACCTTGGTTTCGGTTATGGCAGCGTGATACGCACACGTCATTTTAATCATCCAAGCAGATCGCATCACCGGCACACAGTACTTGGCAAGGTAGCCAAACACTTCCTCTTTCTTGCTGAAGATGGGAACCTAGTGCACACACACAGCAATGAGACTAACGCAAAACCTAAAGGATTCATTCACTTCCAGAATAAAAATCTCCTGATAATTTACTCACCCCTGTGATATCAAAGATGTTCATGTCTTTCTGTCATCAGTTTCGCAAAGAAATGAATGCTTTTGAGGAAAACATTCCAGGATTTTTCTCCATATAATGGACTTCAATGGTGCCCAACGTGCTGAAGGTCCAAACTGCAGTTTCAGTGCAGCTTCAAAGAGCTCTACACGATCCCAGCCGAGGAATAAGGCTCTTATTTTTTATTTTTTTTTATTTATATCTTGCACTAGCTCCGCGATGCGCGTCCGCAAATTCTCGCATTACATAATCACGTCAAAACAATCGCAATGTTGTTTACCTTTTTCTGTAAAGGACATTTGACTTTCTTTGCACGTTCGCTTTGTAAACACTGGGTCGGTACTTACGTGACCTTTCCAATGCGATTATGTAATGCGTGAAGTCGAGTTAGTGCAAGACGAGCATTTGTGGTTAAAGTATATAAATGTTTATTTTTTTTAGAAAATGACTGATGGTTTCGCTAGTCAGATAAGAGCCTTATTCCTTGGCTGGGATCGTGTAGAGCTCTTTGAAGCTGCACTGAAACTGCAATTTGGACCTTCAGCCCGTTGTGCACCATTGAAGTCCATTATATGGAGAAAACTCATAGAATGTTTTCCTCAAAAACCTTAATTTCTTTGCGACTGAAGACAGAAAGACATGAACATCTTGGATGACATGGGGGTGAGTAAATTATCAGGAGATTTTTATTCTGGAAGTGAACTAAACATTTAAGATCACAAACCATTTGACCGTGTTCTGTGAAATTCAGTAAAGGTTTGTGTGCTGTTAACAGCATGTTCTGTATCTACACAAGCGCTCTGTTCAGAGTTTACAAACTGCAGCATGGCAAAAGCGAACCTTTTTAGCGAGCTGAGTTAAGGGTTTAGTCCCGGCCAAGTCTGTGAACCAGTTATTAATTGAGCTCTGCGACCGCGCTGTGACGAGCCAGAAGTTGTCCTTCTGATTGACCTGCGGCTTCCTCTTGCCAATGTCTGGAAATGTGTTGCAGCGTAACTTCTCTGCAATGATGCTGCTGAAGTTTGAGCTGATCTGAAAAGCAGAAGGTAACAGGAATGCCAAAGGTAAACGAATGAGCTTGGTTGGTTGATGTTTTTACACCACGCCAGGTTCCTTGGCTATTTTCATGGTGAGTAACAAGTTGAAACAGTATAAAAGAGCAATTTAAAAACCTATGTCAGGTTTGGAACAAAAATGGATTCAGGGTCGACTTTGCCTTCGAGTGTTTGAGGAGTAAAATAATTTCCTGAGAGAACTTAAACCAGCACAGTGGATATTCATTTGATATTGAGAACTTGTGTTGAGAACTAGTTTCTTTTATATACATTTATCCATTCATTCATTCATAATCATTAATTTTATTGTTCCATTTAACCATATAATCACTTATAATAATATTTTAAACCAGGGGTCTCTAAACTCGGTCCTGCAGAGTTTAGCTCCAACTGTCCTGGAAGTTTCTAGTATACCTAGTAAGACCTTGATTAGCTGTTTAGAGCGTTTTGTTAGGGTTGGAGCTAAACTCTGCAGGACACCGGCCCTCCAGGCCCCTGATTTAAATCATTTATATACTTGTTTTATTGATTCATTCATTGACTAGTCATTTATTTTATTTTTGTATTATTTTCCATTGTTGTTTAATCTTATTGTGTGGTTTTAAAGAGGTCATATGACGTTGCTCAAAAGTACATTATTTGGTGTCTTTGGTGTAATCCAATGTGTTTATGCGGTTTCAAGGTAAAAAAAAACCCACATTTTTTTTTTCACAACTGTACATTATTGTTTTCTCCTCTAGCCTCCTCTCTTTCTGTAACAGTCAATTTTTAAACAAAGCTCATCACTCTGAAATGGCCGTGGTGTCTCTGTTGGCCAGCTATCCAGTGCGTTGTGATTGGCCGACTCTCAAGCGGTGACATGTTACGTGACCCCTTACCATACTGTGATGATGCCCTGTCCCAGCCGGAGCGACGAGACAAGAACATTAAAACCCATTATAAACAAGGTTTTTGTTGCATCCAGTGGGGACATAATACGGATTATAATGACTTATACTGTCTTTTTACACGTTGCGTTGCATCGCTCCGCATAAACATAAAACCATGTCTGCATTTGTGATCGGAGAAATGACAAACAACTTGTGCTACTCTACACTGCTCAAAACTCATCGTTTGAATTCTACATTCCACTTGGCATACTCCTTAAATATGAAACCGCCTTAACAGTCTGTGAGTGTCAACCAGCCGGATTGTAGGTTACTCCCCATGATCAGGACACAGTCCGTCCATAAAAATTCGCTGTCGTCTACCAGCATTCTCTAAAGGGGCGCACCGACCTTTTATTATAAATTGGGTGAGTGTTTCTGGAAGCAAGTGTTGTAATACAACTACCCACTGATTTCTTATTACTGTCCTCTTCTTTTGGAGACCAAACAAGTATTCATTAGCTTTTTTAACGATGGCGGTGGCAACAATAAAGTTACGCCTTCTTTCTTTGCGTGAACATTTGGGCGGTGTTATGCAAATCTTCCCACATCGTGAGGTAGACGTGTGGGGGCGTGTTTAAACGTGGTGTTTTAGGAGGGCGTGGACGAGTCTTTGCAACTTTAGGGATCTTATCTATTCACGAACAGCTTGTAACACTCTAAAGAGAAAGGAAAAGTTGAAATCGCATCATATGACCCCTTTAAGGGTTATTTGTCTTCACGAGTAAAGATATAAGAGAATGTCTCAATTTCAAGGTTTTTAAGGTTGGATGTTGGTTTTTAACAGGACGTTGCTATTGCTTGTTGTGGTATAACACTCGTTGCATTTGTGCTGCTCAGATGAAGTCTGAGCATTGAAACACGAAACTAAGATTATTCAATAAACTGCTCTTCTCTGGATTTACTCAGTCAACTTCTTAGCTGATAGAAGATTATTACAGTTTTGGGTACTAGACAAGACTTGCTGCTAACAGGTTTTTGGTATCAGAAAACTAAAAAAATGTGTATTTTCTCTCTCTCTATATATATATATATAGTATAGCACATACTGATTTATTAACTCTTCTGAAGTCAAAAAATGAGTATTGTGTTGTCTAAAAATGAATATCAAACATGTCTGAAAACATGCCATCTTTTTGTTATTTTGACCAATTGTCATTTCAAGCTCTAAATCAGTGGTTCTCAAACTGGGGTATGTGTACCCCTGGGGGTACGTGAGATGACGGATGGGGGGTACGCGAACAAAATTCTGAGTTTTGGCATTCATTTAATTCTACCCCAACGCAAAAGTAACATTAAAACCGAATGTATTTCTGACAAGCAAAATGCCGCTTCTAATGTAAAAACAGGAAAATGGGAGTGCCGTAAGTAAACGGTCAAATACATGATATCCAATCAGCTTACCTCATCTTCTGACACACAAGCAGCGTGCATGTGATAGGATGCCCGCTGAATATGCTGCTTTAGCAAATCGCGCTGCTGTCTTTAAAGTAGATCTTCACTTAATAGCATGACGAGCAAATATTGACACGGATTGAGATCGATTTAAACTCTCTTCGATACAGACACACTGTGCGTGTTATTGTGTTCATGTTTAAGATGCGAGCAAGAATGCAAATTTCCCTGAATATCCAAACGATGGCAAATGTGCCATTAATTTTTACAACAGTTCAACAAAAAAAGGTAATATTAAGTGAACATTTTACATTTGAAATGTAGCCTACATTTGAAACAGTCATGTTTGTTCTATTTTGCAACAAAATAATAATAGTTCCAACGAAATCCGTATCATCTGGTGTGCGTCTCAATGCAACATACAGTGGTGTTTCGTTAGTGAACGAATCTGCGGCTTTGAACGATTTGGAGAGTCAGTGATTAAACCCATTCATAACTACAGAATTTTGCTTCTTTACTGAATGAATGAATGAATGACGCGACGCCTGGCTCATTAAGATAGCGACTTGCTGCCACATACAGTACACTCTTAAAAATAACGGTGCTTCAAAAGGTTCTTCAAGCGATGCCATAGAAGAACCATTTTTTGGTTCCACAAAGAACCATTCAATCAAAGGTTCTTTACCTTTTTATAATCTGAAGAACCTTTTTTCACCACATAGAACCTTTTGTGAAACAGAAAGGTTTCTTCACATGTTAAAGGTTTCTTTATGGAACGATTTAGACAAAAAGGTTCTTCTATGGCATCGTGAAGCACCTTTATTTTTAAGAGTTTATTAGGTGGTTTTATTTTTAATCTACAAGTATCACTTCGATTTGCTATCATTTATTGCTTTATTTATTATATTATATTATAATACACTTAATGGAATGTTAAGAATATGATATAAAATATGACATGAGATACAATTAATAAGGATAGAAAATATTTGCCTCTATAAAGGTAAAAAAATGCACCTGTAAATCAGTTTAAGGGGGCAAATATTGTCCTTTAATAAAAAGGTGTGACTGCGGTCTAAGTGGAAGAGCTGGGGTACGCAGAAGAATGTTAAATGCCCCGGGGGTACACCGCTGTGAAACGTTTGAGAACCACTGCTCTAAATGACAACATTTTTATTTAAAATGTCTTCGGTCGTTTACAGAATAAAACAAAAATTGTGTTACTCAAACACATAATTATAAATCCAGAGAAACATAGAACTTTCAAGTGTTCTCTTAATTTTTTCCATAGCTGTATACTATTATATTTACCCACATCAAGTCAAATTCATATTGTTTGTTTTTTGATACATTGCTCTTATTCTTTTGCATTTGTTGTTGATCAAGTTACTAGGGCTGTGTGATATTGAAGAAAAATGCGATACGATAATGCTTAAAGTGCCACATGCCAGATGAAACGGTTTAACTCAGCTGTTGGGAGTCGTTCTGTGTACTTCCTATAACTAGCTTGTGTCATAGTATACTGTTTATTTGTTCTGCTGCATGTATGTATGTATCAAGAGCTCCTGTAAAACCACAACTAATCTTTTTTGTTCGCGCACACTTAAGTGGTGAATAAAGCTCATTCTGATTCTAATTAACTAGCATACATGTTCCCTTTTGTGAGAGAAAGCACCCCTACAACAACTTCGAACGTTACGGTTACTGTTTTACTCTAGCAATACATAAAAATGTCATTTTAACATGAGTTTAGCAACTGAATAATAAAAAGGAAAAATACAACACTGCTTAGTGTGCTTTACTCTATGAATTCGATATGCACTGATTCTTATTTAAGCTACAAAAGTTATTTAGGTATGAGCAGTGAGGGATTATTTCTTTGTCTTTTGTTCATGGCCCTAAATATTGCAAGCCGTAGCGATATGCATATTGCGATATTTCTATAGAAACAAAAAAAAAAAAAAAAAAAAGAGAGAAAAAATATTGCACAGCCCTACAAGATACTACGGAAGTTTTAAAATCTGAGGGTGGTATGTAAACATTTTCAATATCTGTGTCCAGATATCCGACAAAAACAGATAAAGTTCTGCGTCTGTAAAAGAATGAGGGTTTGACTGATAAAACACATGTATGCAGATAACCTCTGCACTGATAACCTTACCTTTGAAGGGTTGAAATTGACATTTTTAGCGCTGCCATGCTCATCGCCTGAAACAGCTGGCTGGTTGTTAAATCCTTGCTTGACGTTCAATGCCGTCAACTCATCCTAACCAACGAGAGAGATGTGTTACTAAATGCCTCATGCATGCATATCTCATTTTCATTTCAGTGTGTGCAATCACTCATTCATCCAAACCAGTTCTCATAATGCATCAACACAACAAACACTGCATTCAGACAGGAAAACCTACAGGTGCAATTATAAGACTTCACATGCAATGCCAACAAATAATAAGACTCATGATGCACTCCACATAATGAAAAAGAGATATTCAAATATACTTGCATATGCATTTTCTGTTTCTTCAGTTTGCTGACAACTGAGACTGTTTCTAGCTAGACAGGCATTACATGCACGTATATTTTTTGCATGCATAGATCATCAATGCACACAATTCTTAAGGAACCCGTGATGCCCAGAAATGTTGCCTAGCTAGACAAGCTTGCTAGGTTTTAAAACGCATCCACGATAAACACATCAATTCAGTAGAAGTTGTCAACAAACATAAACATCCCGACAGCAGTAACAGGCTACTAGGACTGTTTACATCTCAAGTATTTATTTGCAATTAACACCGCTTTTAATGCCTTCTTAAAATACATAAAATAGTGATAATAACGTTTGTAGATTTCACGAGGCCCTTATTAAAGGAGCGATGAAAGCAGCTTTAAATAAAAAGCTCGATAAATACAGATTTTAAAGCCGAGTTAAACCAATAAAATGATCCCTTTTCTCTCTGTAACCATCTGCAATCCCAACCAAAGATGAAGCCCGAAATCATTTGAGGCATAAATTATGTTTTTCTGTCTCGGTTCAGCTAACCGAGCCGTTGGTTTCATTGTTATTGGCCGTTAGGTGAAAGCAGGGCCTGCTCTCAAAACACGCTTTAATTCGCTATTTATATATTAAATGTCGCTACAGAGGAAGAGGGAAAGTCGTCAAACCTCCTTTTGCTTCGGGTCCTGCGGATAAACGTCCGGAGGACCGAGTCTGGGCCGTTTGAGAGGCCTGTGTTCGTAGCTCAGAATGCCGAAGGCAGCCATCATCCCCCCGCCCTAACTTCACCCGGCATGTGCAGCTCTGGTGGCATTCACGGTGTGTGACGAGCCTGAGCGCTGCCTTCTGCCGGCCAGAGACTAGACTGCTTCCCCGCTGCTTCCGCTCCGGCGAGAATGATGGGTAAACTCGAGACAACATAAGATTCCCTCCAGCACAACAAACGGAGCTTCTTCGATGGATGTTACTTCCTCGCAGCGTCGTTGTGGTTAGTTTGTTTTGTGCTGTGTTTTTCATTAATGATCATATTTGGGAAATTAAAAATGCTTTTCATGTTTACTATTTAGGATGATAAAAGTCCCTAAGGGCGGCCAGAGAAATCATCACTAATCTGTCATAGCTACTAATGTTTTTAATATGTAGCATATTTTAAAAAAAGATACATAATGATAGTGTGTGTGTGTGTACTGGTAATTTATGAATGGATATATAAATATACAAAACATAATTTATCTATTTTAAAGAATATTTACACACCACACACACACACACACACACACACACACACCACCCACACATATACTAATCTAGATATATATATATAGACAACACACACACACACACAAATATAAATCTTTATATATATATTACAGATGTGTATTAAGAGGTTACATAATAAATATACACAGCACACACACATATAATATGTATACAAAAACGTTTATTTTGGATGTGATTAGTCCTGATACTAAAAATAACGCATAATTAGAAATTACATGAAAACCGCTCGGACAAAAAGAATATTAAAGCACACACACACACACACACAGCACACACGCAGCACCCACCACTAACAGAAGTGGGTTTCAATGTTTTATGGTGACTTTCATAAACATGAGATTTTATACTGTGCAAAACTGTATTCTCTCCCCTTTTTACATTTAAAAAAACCAACAACACCAGCTTAATATGATTTATAAACTGTTTCCCCAAAAAGTGTCTCCACAAGGTCAAAAAATAATAAAATAAAAATAAAATAAAAATAAAGGGCTTACCTCAACAGAACACACACACACACACACACACACACAACACAAACACACACACACACACACCACACGGTAAATGGATAAATATAATCTTTATTCAATTAAAGTATTTTTTGTAACAATCATAAAACAAGTGTTCATAAAACAACCACAAAACTATAATCTCTGAATCATAAAGAACAAGGCAACTCTTAATGATAAGCATACTGTATCTAAGCTTATGAACCAGTTTCTCTTTATCTTGATATTTCCAAGACAAACATCTAAACAGATACTGCACGGTATGCCATATATATTTATACAAAAATATATATAGACCCCCAAAGGCCTTGCATGTTTCAGGTACATAAATGTTCACTGTGCAATTTTCAGCCTGGAAAATAAAACCAACCAAGTCATCCATTCCTGAAGAGATCACAAAGTGTAGTCTTGAGATGAAGTAGTACAGTCACTCCTCAAGAATGAATGAGATATTTAGCATTACAATCTTCCCAGCCTCCATGTGTGCATGAAACTACCTTGATTTCAAACATAAATTAAAGTCTCTTTGGATTCTCCGGAGGATATAATCAACCCAGCATAATGACAATCAATGAAAGTTGTAAGCAAAAAAAAAAAATTTTTTTAAATCAGAACAGCATATTACGCAGAAATAGTACAAATAAGAACGTTGAATTATTGCAAGAATTCACATTGCACATTTTCGTCACTAAAACACTATTCGCACAATGCTTTTGACAGATATCTGCCAAATATATGACAGCAGAGGCACAAAACTTACACAGTATGAGTAACAACAAAAGCACAAGCAGATATAAAAATAAACATTTTGTGCTGATTTCTGGAATGTTTGATATGTGTGACTGATCTGAACGTCATCTTTGGTTGGATTCATATATGCCTGAAAACCTCAGATACAAATAAGGCAAATCAATAGGATACCTTATGGTCGATACATACCTTGCATACTGTTACACAGCAAAATAAATGCTTAAAGACAGGAAAACAAATACATTATCAGTGTGCAAAATCTACTTCCTCCAAACCCAAGTAGAAGGAAGTCTCGTATGAGAAACACACTCAGTCAACACTTGTTCAGACTGACTCCAGGAGTCCTGATGCTTCTGCGGAAGGCAGGATTCTTCAGCCACGTAACACAAATAAAGTGCCATCAACATGAACGTTCCCGTCGGACATCATACACTATATAAACTCAGAATCTCTCTGTGTGCTAATAACAACATGAGCATCGTCTTAAAGTACACCAAACGAACGGACAATCTCAGTTTGAGCAGCTTCAAGGATTTCAGTCTTCTCAGCAGGCTGGAGGAGCTCTGCTCTCTCCGGATGTGTCTCTGTGTCTCTCTGGATGTCTTCAGTGGCTGCTGACTTCTTAGGGGTGACTAAGCGTTTCTTCAGCTGCCAACATCATGGCACGAAAACGTGAGTCTTCATCAGCCAGCAGGTTTGAAGGGGTGTCAAACTCCAAAATCTATTTCAAAGATGAGAAGATGTCACATCAGCATGACTTTGACTTGCTACTGTACATGCAGTCCATACTGTGTATTACAGGCAGTTTTGACACAAAATATCAAACCAAGTGCAATCTCTAAACAAATGCCACACTGCTCTGAGTCAGTTATTCTACACATAGAAAGAATACATCCGATAAATGCATTAACGGTTTGAAAACACACCACTGTTAAACATGTAATTTCAATTTCATGTGTAAATGTTAATTTGACTATGTATATACACCGCATTTATAGAATAAAATGTCTAATACGATTATATTTTCACATTCGCATGTAATCTGACATGTACGATTCATTATGCTCTGTGAGATTTCTAAAGACTGCACCTTTTGTGTTTGATTATCACATTAATTATGAACCTGAACAATGACAATTCTCCAAATATCTTGATTTTGAGTGTTATATCTATGGTTTTATCAGTAAAAAAAAAAACATTGTAAAAACTTGTGTTTTGTGGATGCTTGAGCTGTTTCTTGTAAATGCCACTTGGTTTAATGTTTTGTTGTCTATGCACTGACACTTAAACATAAGGGTGAGTGATACTGGCAAAAAACGATTTCAATAATTTTGGGGATTTTGTCGATATCGATAACTAGATGAGTGTGTTTTTGTGCTGGTACTTAAGGCTCCCAACGACAGTTAGAGATTAAGGTTTATAAAGTTGTAAATACGGATATTTTTCTTACACAAACGCATCAGAAGGCCTTTATTAACCCCCCGGAGCCGTGTGGACTTCTTTTATAATGGATGGGTGCAATTTTTTGGACTTCAAATTTTGGGCTACCATCCACTCCCATTATAAAGGATGGATTAGCCTGGACCTTAATTAATTTAACTCCGATTGTATCCGTCTGAAAAAAGAAAGTCATATACACCTCGGATGGCTTGAGGGTGAGTAAATCATGGGGTAATTTTCTTTTTGGGTGAACTATCCCTTTAAATCGATTTCTAGGGACATTTTTACCTTCGCAAGGTTACTAGTATCAGATGTAAGCTTAATCTTTTATGTCCAATTCTTATGGTTAATCAGTGCATTTATTTAGAATAATAAGACACTATAGGAGTGTTTTCAGTCCATTGAAGAAAACAAAACAAAACAGTCTTTGGGGTCACTGTATCATAATCATTAAAACAACAGCAGATGAAGGAGGAGACGCACCTGCCCCTGGTCCAGGACCATGATCCTGTCACAGTTCAGCACAGTGTTGAGGCGATGCGCGATCACGAGAGTGCTGCAGCCACTGAACGAGGTGCGAATGGTGTCCTGTATGAGGCGGTCTGTCTCTGTGTCAATCGCAGCTGTTGCCTCGTCTAACAGCAGGATCTGAAACACACGTCACAAGATTACATGCAGCACAAATCTGTGATCATGAACGTTATGGCCAGTCATTTCTCCTGCACTGTAATGTTTTTTAGAGCACGCTCTTTTTTGTGTGTGTTTTGACATATGTGACGATTTTAATCATTTTTGTGACATATGTGACAATTTTATAAGGGTCAATTTTTCAAAATTGAGATTTATGCATCATCTGAAAGCTGAATAAATAAGCTTTGGTGTATGGTTTTTTAGGATAGAACAATATTGGTGAGAACCACTATTTGAAATCGGGATCTAAATATTGAGAAAATCATCTTTAAAGTTGTTCAAATGAAGTTCTTAGCAATGCATATTACTAATCAAAAATTAAGTTTTGATATATTTACAGTAGGAAATTTACAAAATATCTTCATGGAACATGACCTTTACTTAATATCCTAATGATTTTTGGCATAAAAGACAAATCGATAATTTTGACTCATACAATGTATTTTTGGCTATTGCTACAAATATCCCCCAGCGACTTAACACTGCTTTTGTGCTCCAGGGTCACATATGTCTAACTGAAACGGTGGCAGGACAAATCGAATGGCTTGTCTTGTCATTTAAAAAAAAATAGCCAATAGTCTATGGTGATTTGAAGTAATGAAGCAAATACACAAATTATTCAGTAAAGATATATGATTATTATTTAAGTTGTATAAACGGGTGGTTCTCAACCAGGGGACCTCAGCAAACGTTTACGCTGGCCTTGTATGTAAATGCTAAGAACCGCTGGTTTAACTTTTCCCCGAAGAGGAATCATTTATCTATGTGAAAGATAATCAGGTGTCACTGATGTAACTCCTGTGCTTTATGTAAACTGTTACATCATGTCCCGATCTCATATCATTGCACATACTGTGCAAATGTTTACATTGTCCGCAAGAGAGAAGACTTTGGAAAGAACTCTATACTTGTGATCTTTCAATAGTCTGCCATGTGGTGGCAATGTTTCACCATTTTACAACCGCTGAGATTCACCAGTGCTTCACAACAGCATGATGAATGCAACTAACACACTGCAACTAACCATATAATATAATATATCAAATATAGGCAAAGTAGCTAAATAAACCAGTTCATCCGTTTTAAAGGGGGAGAAGAAAGCTTTAGTTGTTGATGATATTTTGGCCCAAATTCTCTTACTTGATAGAAGCTAGTCAAATTAGGCAGATGCCAACAATACAGTTCCTGGAAGCATTCATTTGTTTCAAGATTCACTTTAGCAAGAACAATGTGTTGTTTCTTATTTCAGTCCGGCTGAGAAGCAGCGCTGGGTTCAACAGTTACCTTGCTGTGTCTGAGAAGAGCTCTGGCCACACACAGCAGCTGTCTCTCTCCCACTGAGAAGTTCTCTCCGTTCTCCGTCACCTCTGAATGCAGTGAATTAGGCAGCTGGCTTACCTGAAACCAAATCAACACGTGACAAGCTCTCAGGCACAGCTACTCCAAAGCCAATACAAAGTCAGGCTAGAGGTGAATATCCCGTCATATCACGACTATAGACTCTATAGTGACCAAAAGATCACGTTATCAATATTATCACGATATTATTCAAATGTGCTGGATGCAGTGTTGGGGAAAGTTACTTTTAAAATTAATGCATTACAATATTGCTAATTTTGTTGATGTGGAGGGGAATGAGACCCCAGAAGCGGGGTGGTGCAAACTGGATGGCTCTTCTGCTTTACTAGTTTTATAGCACGAAATAAACATGAATGAACATCCGAAGGTGTTAAAAGAAAGAGTACAACTTACCGAAATCCATCTCCTGTCTCATGTAATCAATGTTTCAAAAGATGTCAGTATAACAGCTTGTGTTATACTGTCACATTTACATCTATTGCTAAAACTAATCATCAAAGACATTGGTTAATAGAATGGGATTAAATACATAAAGGATATTTGTACTGTTTAACATTTAATTATTGCAGGTTTGTGTCATATTCTGAGTTGCTTTTAACTGTTTTCATTGAGGAATACTGAATCTGTGTGTGTGTTTTTTTGTGAGTGAGATTAATCTATGCATATTCATATTTATTTTATGAACTACAAGTAAAAGTACTTCTGATTTCTCCCAGTATGGGGACAGGAGAGCTGTCAGTCAGTAAATTGGAAAACATAGTAACTGGCATTACTTATTTGAAAAGTAACTCCGATATATCCTTCTGAATGAAAAAGTAACACCTTACTTTAATAGTTACTTGGGAAAAGTAATCTGATTACGGAACTCGCGTTATTGTAATGCATTACCCCCAACACTGGCTGGAAGGGTTCAAATAGTACTCATACACAAAAACTAAAATGAGCAGCACTATGCACTTTTTGTTTTTGTTTGTTAAAAATGTTGGCTGGGGTGTAAACAAACAAAAAATACTGGTTGTGTGACTTACAATAACATGTTATCTAAACATGTTTCTGAACAGACCTGATTAACTTGCTTAATGCGGGCAGTACTTTACCAAAAGTTTTTTTTTCCAAAGAGCGATAATCAAACATGGTTTTAATGATAATTAAAATATTAAACGTAATACTAACCTGGGGACTTTAACGTGGTTTATCGTCAAACCAGCGATCGTTTCATTCCTACAGTAAGTCAATCCAAAACCTTCTGCTTTTACTCACCATGTCCTTAACGTGCGTTTTCTCCAGTGCTTCCCAGATCTGTGCATCTGTATACTGATCCCAGGGATCCAGATTTGATCTGTTGGTTATATAAGCAACTTAGTCAGCATAAACTGACCCTAGTCTTACTGCACACGCTTCATCAAGAGGATGTTTGTCTTTGTAATCTTTCATCAAAATGTAATAACTTGCTCTGCCTCTGAAATGACATTCAAAAGTTGGATCAGCGAAATGGTGCCGGTTTTTGACAAGACGTCTCTTTGCTATCAGGCTGCATTTATTGATCAGAAATATAGTAAACAAACAGTAATATTGTGAAACTATATACAATTTAAAACACAAAGTGTTTTCCAATTTGAATATATTGTTAAAATGTAAGTTTCTGTGATGCGCAGCGAATTGTCAGCCTTCATTACAGCCAGTCTTCGTGTCAACATGATCTCAGAAATCATCCTAATATGCAGATTTATATCAAATGTGGGTTTGCTGCTTAATTTTTTTGTGGAAACTTTGATACTTTTTTAGGATTCTTTGAGAAATTGAAAGTTGGAAAGAACAGCATTTATTCTTAATAGAAATCTTTTTTAACATTATAAACATCTTTATTATCTCTGCTTATCAATTTAACCATCCTGCTGAATAATAATAATAATATAATAAGTACATTATAATATAATGTTAATGAATAAAGTATAAATTAAAAAAAAAAATAAAAAAAAATGGAGCAGGAAAAAATGTTACTGACTAAACCTTTAAACAGTCGTGGAAATTGTTATAAAAGCAATCTTTTTGAATAAATGTTCTTTTTTTTTTTTTTACTTTTTATTAGGCAAAGAATCCTGAAAAAACATTGTATTCCAACATTGCTACTAATCAGATATTAGGATGATTCTGAAGATATGTGCACGAAAAGACTGGGAGGTTAATGTGCTGAAAACTCGCTGGATCACAGAAAGAAAATTTCCATTTTAAAAACTATATATAAAAAAATATAATAATATGTAATAATATTTCACAATAATACGGAACGGTTTTTTTTTTATAAATAAATGCGCTAGATAAGCATCTGAGAGCCTTCTTAAAAAAAATAAAATACAATAATTATTTAAATTGTAATAATATTTCACAATATTACTGAAGTTTTTTTTTTATTAAATAAATGTAGCTTAGCTAAGCATTAGAGACTTCTTTAAAAAAAAAAAAAACATAAAAATATTACTGTATCCAAAAGTTTGAACGGCATGTTTATGTCCACTTTTTACATCCGATCTATTCCAGATGGATAAAATGTCTAGTCCTACACTCTAAAAAATGCTGGGGTGTTTTAACCCAACTGTTGGGTTAAATTTTTCAATTACATTTTTAGTCCATATTTGACCCAAAGTTGGGTTAAAACAACCCAGCATTTTTTAGAGTGACATTTTGTCTTGTTGAATATCCTGTTTCACATTGAAGTACTGTATGTGACAACGTTGTAAGTAAATGGGTGCAGCAGTGACTACAGGAATGATAAACACAGGCTAGTCTTGGTAATGAAGGTGCGACCGTCTGCAGTACCAATGAAAAGAACCGGCTCTTGGGGGATGACTGACAGCTTGCTCCTCAAGTCCTCCAGACCAATGTGAGCGATGTTGACACCATCAATGATGATTGATCCTCGGCTGAGCTCTGCTAGTCTGAAGAGTGCGACGCCCAGTGAAGATTTACCTGAAGAAACAACCCACCTGTGTCACAATCTATTTCCTCCACCAGTAACACGACCGCAGCAGTACAGACGAACACAAACGACATCTGATAGGATAAAATAGCCAAGTAGACAGGTGTACCTGAACCCGTTCTGCCAACTATCCCTACGGTCTCTTCTGGAAGTACACTAAAGGAGAGATTCTTCAGAACCAGAGGAAGGTCATCCCGATATCGCATTTCCACATTCTGGAAGGTGATTCGTCCTTCTTCTGGCCAGCTGGAAGCAGGAGCGGAGGAGCCGCAGATCTGTCGGGGACCTTCGCTTTCCAGGTTCTGAGTGAATAATGATTATCCGCATTATTTTTAATGTAAGAGCAGCTGCGGCCATTATAGTAACTTGAACGTGCGAGGCTTTCGGTGTCATTCAGCTGTACAAAATAGTCTGTTATGCTGCTGTTATGCTTATTGCAAACTGGTATATGTTATGAAATTATTTTAATGCATAATTATAAACACACTGGTTTGTAGTAGGCATGTGAGAGACTAGTTGACTAGACGATACTGCTGCTGCTAGTAAGCACTGGAAAAGCACTTTTTTTGCGCCTTTTTGTTTTGATTTTTATTTGTTCAAAGGCTTTTTATGCTACTGGTTATGCAGGACAATAGTGCTATGACATTTTATACGAGTTTAGGGAAAATATTATGAATGAAACTTACTTAACGACAAAAACAGTTGCTACGTCAATATCCTTACGAATAGAATACCTGTAAATAATCTATAGTTGCCAGTAGGGCAGAGAACAAAATTCACGATTCGTTTCGATTTGGATTCACAAGCTTGCGATTTGATTCAAAATTTAATTCGATAGTGATTATTTGGAATATATAACAGGTGCAGTACATGGCAAATTTTCTCATGGAAAAACCAATACTAAATTAACTAATTTATACACAAACACTTAAATTACACTCAATGAAGTTTTTATAATCCTAAAGTACTTAATACTTACTGTACAGTACTAATTATTTTCGACTCCAACTAAAAACATTTAAATGGTGGCTGTCACTTGACAAATTTATTCAAACATAAATATTGAAGAACAGTAAAAATGATAATGAATATGTCGTATGGTGCTTAATTTTTCTAGCTGAAGTTATTTTTTTCTGATGTAAATGTGATCGTATAACACAAGCTGTTATACTGACGTCTTTTGAAACACTGATTACATAAGACAGGAGACGTATTTCGGTAAGTTGTACTCTTTCTTTTAACAACTTCGGATGTTCATTCATGTTTATTTCATACTGAAACTGGTATTAAAGCGGAGGAGATGATCAGTTTGCCACCACCCGCATCTGTCACTCCACATTAAACAGCGCCAAAACGGCATTTAATATTTTAATATTGTAATAAAATGGACAGAATTCGAAATCTGAGACTTTGTTTGATATCAAAAGTAACAAAACACAAAGCTTATTGAGATTTATTGAATGGGAGGCGCGCTACAATGTCCCGTTCATTAATTGAAAACAGGTTAGACTAATTGATTCTTGGGATTTAAGAATCAATATTGTTTCAGAAAAATAAGAACGATAATATCGAGAAAGAATCTATATTGTACCAGCCTAGTTGCCAGTAGAGCCAAGTTGCTTGCAATTTTTAATTTATAGTACTTTGCATACACAAGAAGTGTGTGACAAACAGCCAAAGGTAAAGAAACCAGCAGCCAGGCAGGCATTCTGCACAGCTTCTCCAGAGTCCGATTTGGTGAACCGGTTCAAGTAGTTCACTAAAAAGAACCGGTTCGAAAGAATGATTCGATCATGAGCCAGACATCACTCCGGACCCATTGTCTGAGGCTCTGGATTTCAGGTAATAATGTTGTAAATAATGTTCGGTTTCTTGCACAGACTGATCGTTTCACTTCATAAGACCTCAAAATATCATCAGGAGCCACGGGGATTCATTTTGTGTTTTTGCATCTGCTTTCTTGCATTTTATGAATCACCAAGGACTATGGTTTCTGCTAAAAATCTTCTTTACTGTTCTGCTGAAGAAAAAAGTCACCTACATCTTAAATGGCCTGAGTGTGAGTAAATTAACATAGAATGTTAATTTTTGGGTGAACTATCCCGTTAAGTTTAATATACCAATTATCATAATGCAAGGCAAGCTGAGACTACAATTTGATTTTTTGATTCATAAAGTAAGTAAGCTATTTCAAAAGGAATCAACGAGTTGTAATGCACCTTCTTACCTTCCTAGTCATGTAATAGCAGTTAGGAATTGGTAGTCTCACCAGAAAAACATAACTTTTGCAATGCAAAATAAGGGATACTTTGTACTTCAGAAAACTCAGCGAGACCATTATGGCTTCATTAAGCAGTGTACTGCTCTCCGCACAGTAAGACGCGTACGTTCTGCTTCGATAAGAGCCTACGAAACAAAGCTGTGTCATCGCTATGAATGTTTCTGTCTGGCAATAAACGCATCCAGAAGCCGCTGAGAGGGTTTGTAGCAGGCTCAGTATGCAGCGCGATGATCGGCTGGGAGCAGCGGCCTGTGCAAAGTAAAAGAGCTGATGTCTTTTGGGCGCGTGTCAGTTGTGTAATAACAAATGGTCGTCCTTTCTATTGCCATTGACACAAACCAGCACGCATGTGTCACAGAACGCTTCTACCTTTATGTATGATTGAGCCGCTACACTGATGTAAAGTTCGGGCCTTCGGTTTCAAAAGCTAGCCTCACGCGGGACTGAATGACAGGCGGTTAGCTGGATGTTGTGGGAAGGAAAGAAGAAATGAGCAGTGAATACCAAACTGAGCAAATAGTGCGCAATTAATTATTATGGCACGAGTAACAGTCCTGCCTTACACAGGTTCCCATCTGTACAGTGTGTGAGAGAGGCGCACCTGTACGGGGTAGGGATGGCCAGCCCGGCCGGAGGAAGGAGGATATGCGGCGTGCATGAAGACGATTGAGGGGGATATAGTGCCCCCCCGGTGATGACGAGAAATGCTGAATGAGGGTCCAGAAGCAACACAGCCAGCCAGCGCATACACAGCTGAACAGCAGAGTGACACCGCTTGGTTTGTGATAAAGCAGGCGCTGGATCCTGGTGGGGGACTATAACCAATATTTAGCCCAAAAGTCCATACTGGCAAATTTATCATAACATACGTAGCCATCTTGTATATCCTATCTATCTATCTATCTATATATATATTATTATTTTTTTTTTTTTAATATACTCAATAATATTTTATTATACTACGGGCCATTGAATGCTTGAATCTGATTGGCTGATGAACGTTCTGAGGTGTGCAATTATTTTCAGGGAAACGCACGGCGAACGTAGTTCCAGACAGCTCTCTTGACCGCATTACAGTTCCATATCTCTTCGCATAGTTAACTGTAATAACGGAAATTAGCATACAGTACCTATACAGCACACAGGAATTACTGAAATCACACGTGCTCGCACACGCACACTACGGTCACGCAGTTTGCACAAAAAGATGTTTTCAGCGCTGCCCTGATGATTTTATCAGTTAGCCTATATAGTGTAGCAACCTAAAGGCTACACATGACATTTCTCACTAACGAGGTAATAACAGCGCTGTTTAGAGACGCTGCTGCAGAACACTGTTGAGGGAGCCACAGAGGTAGCGTAATTCACACAAGCTCTCTCTCTCTCTTTCTAATAACTTCATTAATAACTGCATTAGTATGCTATCAATGGCTTCAAAGCTCCATACCGCTTTAAAAGTACGTTTTGGAAACTAGCAAAAAAGAGGCGTGGATGCGATGCGGACGAAAATATTACTCACAATTAGCGATTGTGTACCAAAAGCCGGCCGAATCACTTTCAATATATCATCTGATCGATGTCTTGAGGTGTGGTAACCGTAGTATAAGCGGAATAATTGACGATGGGCTGTTAAATTATTAGAAAAATAATGCACACCCGAGGTCACCACCTCGGGTTGTTAGGCACGACGCGAAGTTTTCTTGAAAAGTGTGTATTTTAAAGTTTCTTTCCAATAAAAGCCACTAGGTTTGGCATTTTTCATGATTTTCTGATGCAATGCCATTTGTGAGTGTGGCTTGAGCATTGTCTGTGTGTCGTTTGAACTTTGTGCACACTTTCTGCGGCCACGGTGTATACAGACCTCAAGTAAAGTTTCACTTCAGTGTTTGTTTCAGAGAGAAAACTTCTGCAAAGTCATGGAGGGCATTCTGCTGTGTGAATATTACCTGTGTATGAAGTCAGCACCCCTGCCGTAAGCATAGATAGTGGACAGGCCTTGCAGACTGCTGGTGATATGAGAGGTGAAAGGGGATTGGCTGATATTTTCCAGGCGCTTCAGCTCACAAATGAGAACCCTTTGGGTAAAAAGGACAATCGGAAAAGCATATTTATATACATTTTTCAGGCCCTGACAAAAAGTCAGCCAGTCATAGCATATGAGCGGCGATATACGGCTGAGTTTTGATCAAGGCTCTGGCTCATCTCATCTGCTTATCTGTGTGGCTCACAGAGCTGCCTGTGATGTGACAGGTTAGTGGCTTATGAGATGGAGGCCCACAGAGGGACAATAACGGTGAGACTGAGGGGATCTTCCTGGCTGAGCTGCAGTCATTTCTGGCTTCTGAACTGATTTATACGGGGCTTTATGGAGCCCGTCACACGTCAGCGCTAACTCAGGCAGGACAGCAGCGTCAGCCAGAGCCAGGCCATTATTGATGAGAAATAAGGCTGCTTTCAGCTTCTAAGTGCATATATGAAAAATGCATTGCTTGTGAATAATGTTAATGAATCATACTTTTATTAAAAAGGGGCCAAGTGAAGGAGGACAAACCTGCCCTTGAAATGCTTCATCTAAGACAGATACTACGAAAATACATGTATAAGGGTGGTTCTGTTGCCTTTTTAGACATATTTAAAAAAAATTATAATAATAATAAATAAAAAATAATAAAATACATATTTTTCTATCTATAATTGTTTATTTAAAATTATTTAGCATTAATAAACTTTGGTCTAGAAATTTTCACTCAGAATTTGCAAGTGAATTTACAATTACAATAAATGGCAAGAAAGAACATTGAAAGGAAACATGAAAATTAGAGGGTACCGAAATGAAATATATTTTTTTTGGTTAAAAAAAATTACACAGAGTGTATTTCCATTTACAAATTTTTTATAGTTATGTACTAAACTATGTTAATAATATATATATATACTATATATATATATATATATATATATATGATAATAATGAAATTAAACATTTAACTATAACTATTTTACACACACACACATATATATAATAAAATTAAACATCTTAAATATTTAAATATTAATATTTATTAAATTAAATTTAAATTTCAAATAATATAAGATTTTGGTTAATACATAAAAACATTGTAAAACAACACAATTATATTATAAATAGAGAATATAGAGATCATGTTTATTATCTATAATGTTTCTGGAAGATTTGAACACACTATTGTTGATTAATCAGCCTGACCTATATATTTGGTTCTACTTTTTTTACAATGACTCAGCTCAACTGTTTGACCCAAAAAGTCTGTAAGACCAAACCTGGAGATGCGGTTGACGATGAAGAGGAACGCCACTAAAGGAATGATGGAGAACAGGAACCAGGGAAAGACAACGCCCACCATGCCCAGGCAGAACAGCACTAATGTCACATTCTGGAGCAGCATTTCGGCTTGCATCACCAGACGCACGTCAACTACGCAAAGAGGAAGAACAGAGAGCGAACGTGTGAGAGAGCGAGACATCAAAACGCTTCGAGAAGCCCTCGTCATCCTGCATGTGAAAGGATTTGTGAAGAGAGAAAAAGAGAGGTTCCTCACCCTCATCCATGTCCCTGGAGAATCGGTTGAGAATGCGTCCCAGGGGTGTTGTGTCAAAAAAGCGCATGGGGCTCAGAAGTAGAGTCTTAAATAGTTTATCATGCAGAACCGAGGCTGCCCGCACAGTGCACTGCAAAAACAACAACAGAACAACACACACAACAGTGTTAATAATGCATGCACCCAGACACAGCAAATGCTAATAAATGGGCCGGTGATTAAAAAAACCTATAAAATTCTTTAGTTAGGGTCCATAATGCAAATAAACAGGTCAGGGATGCACACAAACATTTACACAGCCATAATAGCTAGATTTATACGGAGAAAACCTTGGCAAATATCCAGGAATGCTTCTGCTCTGTGAGGCTTTGCCTGAAACATCACATCACACACATCCTCAGTAAAATAGGTGAATTTCCTACTTTGATAACAGATATTCACTGGAATAAAGACTTTGCACGGCCCATTTCAGAATAGCAAAGGAGCTTAAACAATGCTCACAGTTGTTCCCTCATGATACATCTGGTTAGAAACAATAGATGATTTAAATTAAGAGGACAGAGACCGCTTCACTAGCTTTTCTGGTGCAAATTAAAGTTATTTAAACATATTTAATATCAGTGTTGACGAAAGTTACTTTTAAGCATAACTATATTGCATTACTCCCTGGAAAAAAAGTAACTAATCGTGTTACTTTTTTTATGGAAAGTAATGCATTACATTACTTTTGCGTTACTTTTTCTCGTCTGGGCTGGGCTTGCTTCTTTATTTTTAATATAAAAAAGTTATATTTTTGCCAAATGTAAATGAATAAGCCTCAGGCTGAAGATACTAAATACATAAAAGGATTTTGTGACGACATTTAATTATTGCAGGTTTGTGTAATATTCTGAGGTTGTATTTCATTGTTTTTATTCATTTTGAGGAATACTGAATCTGTTTTAATATGAGTAAATACAAGTGTATTGGTTAAGTGAAAATATGTGTTGTTTGGAGGTCAGTAAGATTTTTTTTCCCTAAAGAAATTAATACTTTCATTTAGTGAGGATTTATTAAATTCAGAAGTGACAGTCAAGACATTGATAACGACACAAAAGATTTCTATTTCAAATAAATGCTGTTCTTTTGAACTTTCTATTCATCAAAATGAATCCTCTGCTGAAAACTAAAATGTTTCAACAAAAATATGAAGCAGCACAACTGTTTTCAACTAATAATCAGAAATGTGACACTGAAGACTGGAGTATGATTTCTGAAGTATCAAAATTCAGCTTTGGATCACAGGAATAAATTCTATTTTAACATGTATTCAAATTGAAAACAGTTATTTTAAATTGTAATAATATTTCACAATGTTATGGATTTTATTGTAATTTTAATCAAATAAATGAGGCCTTGGTGAGCATAAGACTTCTTTTTATTAAAAAAGACATGAATGATAGTGTATATTTAATACATTAAATATATATAAAAAATAAAAGTCATTTACAAATAAATTATTTTTGTCATTTTAAATAACGCAGGGAAAAATAAAGTGGCTGGGATTGCTGTGCAGTGCATCAGAAATAGAAAACAAGCATTCTGTAGACACATTCTGACAGGCCATGCAGCAAAGAGCACTTCCAATGCAGACAGCTTCATTAATTATGATGAAAGTGATCTAATTTTGGCCTAAAGCACCAGCATAGACAACATGATGTCACTCTTAGCACTTTACACAGTCTAACACACACATGATGTGCAGTAAATGCATGAACGTCATCACTGCAGCAGCACATGAACACATGGTTACATAAGTACAAATATTCTCAAATACATGTCAGGAAACTATTGAGAATACGCCATGCCTTCATAACAAAATTCCTCATGTTATGCTCATGGGAGAACATGTTACCATTTGGATTTGATGCTTTCTGGCACAAGGGGACAAATTCACTCCATTAATGGAATATGTAAAGTTCTCAAATTTGCAATCTTACCTCTGGGTAAAAAGAGATTAGCCATCACCGAGGAATTAGTGAATACAAGTGGCACACAATTACACAGACACATAACCTCTCTAATGTGCTGTCGGCTCTGCTTAATGGAGAAGAGGGCACAGGGTCCTGAGGGGACATGTATACTCAACCCCTCCAGCTCAAAGTCAAGACACTGGACAGATAAATGGATTTAGCCTGCAGGCAATTTCAATTAAAGAGCAGAAAAAGAGAGAGAGAAAAGCAGACACTATGTCATGGATTGCAGAGCAAGGATTCGGTGTGCAAATGAAACTGAAACTGAAGTACACTGTGCTCAGGGGTGTGCAATATTTCTCATGTACGATAATATTGTAATTGTTTTAACGATACACGACCTGACGCTATTGAGTCACTCACTTTGCAAAAAAACAAGCAAAAACACGTCTTGAGAGTCCAGAAGCATTGACTGTGTGATGAAGCCTATTAGAAGAACGCGGTTAAAATGACCCTACAATTCAAGTTATGAAAACAAAAATGTATTTATAATATACGATATAGTTAAGTTATAATAATACACACAAGAGTGCCACATCAGTGCGTGAGTGCGATTGCAAATGTGATATTGATTTTATCGTTCAACAAACAAGAAGTTAATATTAAGTGAATTACATTTTAGACACAATATTGTCCGTTTGTCTCTGTTTCGCCAATGAAAAGCGGGAGCAGAACATTTGTGCGTCTCAGAGAAACTCTGCGGCGTTTTGTTTCTGAATGAATCTGTGTTTGAACGAATCATTGGAGTCAATGACTCAATGATCTATTCATTGAAACGGTCACTCGCTTTGTTTCTAAATAAATCACCCTTTTTGAAGGAATTGTTTGAATCAATGACTCAAGAATCATCATGAGACAGGCGACCTTTAGTGTCGTATTTATTTAAGTACCCAGTGTTGGGGAAAGTTACTTTTAAAAGTAATGCCGTACAATATCGCGTTACTCCCTAAAAAACTTAAGTTTACTTTTATGGCAGTAAACGGGTTATGTTACTTTTGCATTACTTTTTAAATCTGGGCTGGGCTTACTTGTTTGTTTTTAATATAAAAAGTTCTATTTTTGGCAAATGTAAAAGCCCTTTCACATCAGAAGTGAAATGAATAAGCTTCAGGCTGAAGGAAATGTAAATTCACGTCTGTACAGTAGAGGACGCAGCTCAAACAAACCTTTCAGCTGTGCTGCCATTCTGCATTGCATGAAGAAAAGGATGCAAAAGAAAGAGAAGACAGTTCAACACCTTCCCGATAAAATAAAATAAAACAAGATTCTGTTTTGTCTGAAGTCATGATTCTAGTCTGGTTTGAACTGGTTCATCGAAGGTCAGAAGCAAAGACATTGAATAAATGGGGTTAAATACATAAAGGATATTTGTGTTATTTAACATATTTAATTAATGCAAGTTTGCGTCATATGAGTTTGCATTGTTTGTATTTATTTTGAGGAATGCTGAATCAGTTTTTTGTGCGATATGAGTAAACGCATGTTCACATTTAGTCTAGATCTACAGTAACATCATGTTCACACAGCACACACAACACGTCTGCACTCACTCCTGATTTCTCTCAACATGAGCTGTCAGTCAATACATGGGAAAACAAAGTAACTGGATTTACTTACTTGAAAAAGTAACTCCGATATTTTCTTGTAAATTAAAAAGTAATGCATTACTTTACTAGTTACTTGAAAAAAGTAATCTGATTACGTAACTCACGTTACCCCAGACACTGAAATTACCAGCACAAAAACACACTAAGCAAACATCGTTTAATTATTGTTACCGGAAAAAAAATCCCAAAACATATCGAGATATCATTTTTTGTCAATGTCACAAATCCCTACACTGTGCTATGAGCGTGCCCTGTCAATAACATTCAGATTCCGCTTTGGGAAATGGCATTAATTGCGATGCCCCCTTGACAGATTAACCTGGTTCTCTCAGGTAGATTCAGCCAGTGATGAATAGTGCATGAGCAAAGAGGAAATGCATCTGCCTAAGTACCTAAGTGTTTGATAAAAAATTCAGCTGTGTGTAATGGAGACAGGAAGCCTGAACAGAGGAATCTGGTGTGCTGACAAATAAACTCCAGATTACCTTGACGAACACCAGCCCTCGCACCGTCTTCAGGAAGAGCGCTGCTCCCATGGATAAGACGTACACCCTGGAGTAGTACTGTATGTGCGGATTCAGTCGCATGCTGTCGCTCTCGGCGGTCTCGTTCCCCTGCAGCAGCGAGGAATTCTGCAGGGACAAAAGAACATCACCTTGGAAACATGATCCATCCCTGGAGATTCCCAACAAACCATCTGAACAGCGTGCATGAGTCCCAGTCTCAATTATTTTACAGAATGTGAGTTAACTGCAACATCTGTTGCCGTGATTGTCCCTCTGAGTAAATCATGTGGAGTCTGGCACTTCTAATTAGATTCGGGATTGATGTTCGTTTCGGCTAGGCATCAAAACTCGACGATTAAAGTTGGTGGTTTGTCACCTTAAAGCAATAATTCACCCAAAATAAAGCGGGCAATCATTTTGTTTGTACCTCATGTCGTTTCCAAACATGTGAAGACTTACTTTCTTCTGTGAAACTCAAAATGACAGATTTTGACCTGTTTCTGTTTTCCTGGCAATTATAACAAACGTGTAATGAAGCTTTCAAGCTTCAAAAAGAAGAACACAAAAGAACCAAAAAAAATGTCATGGTCAATTTTAAAGGGTTATTTTACTCTAAAATGTAAATTCTGTCATGATTTAGGCTACAACACCCTCTTGTCATTCAATTTCGTAACACAAATGAAGATGTTTTAATCAAATCTCTCTCTCTACAGAGAAAGTCTGTTCACCCAAAACTCTGATGCTTCAAAATGTTTGTAAAGAGATCAAAAAATAAATGCACCTATTAAGTGAGACGTTAATCAAGTTTCGAAGAAGCCGGGTGCCAGGTATGGAGGTTTTATTTAGGCATCATAATTTTGTCTCTCATTTCGTTAATCTCATAAAAATAAGGAGGCGCTAAGCAGCGAGTAGTAAAAAAAGGGCTGAAGGAGCGAAGAGCGGGAACAGGACAAAAACCGTCAATTGAGTGAGTCATTTACGCTGGAACTCCGGTTGATTCAAACTCAAGTCAGTTCAGCCAGAGACTGATTACTGCCAAGTGTCCCACTGAGCGCTTCAGAAGATCCTTTATCCCTGTGGCCATCAGACTGTTACCACTCTCCATAGAAGTGCGGACATTTGTGAGTACATGCACTGGCGTACATGTTCATTCATGTGCAATAAGGGACTTTTCTGTCAATGCAATGTTAATATATTATTACCTGCCTCTTTATTAATACTAGCTTAGTGTGCAATACCACTCTATAATTTCACTGTACTTATACCATTGCATTAGTGGACTTATATATCCACATTTGCGTTTATTCACTTTGACTATTTTGTTTGATCTAAATGACACATTCTGTAGTTATAGTCCTTTATATTATATTACATGTGTTATATTGGCGATTCTTATGTTTTAAATGTTATGTATATCTCAGTATAGATTTATTTACTAGCTTTTCTTTTTCTTTCTTTCTTGAGAGCAATTGTAACATGGAAAGCAATTTCCCTTTGGGATTAATAAAGTTTTTTGTATCTTGAATCTTTGGAATCTTGAAGTGACTTCGATCATTCAGTTCAAGCGATTCACTAGCAAAAACCAGTTCAGAAGAGCCTTTCAGTTTCGAATTTCGATGTATTTGAAATGCTGTAAACATGGTGACAGAATTTTCATTTTGCGGTGAACTAAAAATACACAAAATAATTGAAATCCACCCTAATTCTCTGTTGCACGTTCATGAGCAAGTAGCGAGGAAACAAATGCTTCTTTTGAGTCAGATCATGTCAACGAATAGGATGACGGGAATGATTCATTCAATGATTCGTTCATACTGATCAGAATTTCTCCTTTTGTTTGCTTCAGAAGAAAAAGTGAGTTAAGTGAAGATGAGTGAGTTGATATTGTTGGCTGAATCATCCCTTGGTCTTACCCCGCTGCCTTGCCCGATCCAGTGACTGAGCCACCAGTTGCTGAAGGCGATGCTGCCGGTGGTGAAGAGGAAGAGGAGGATGTTTACGATGAAAGCCAGAGGCCCTCCTGCAGCCTTGATGTAAGTAGTGTACACTTGCCAGGCCACGGCCCCGCTCCCCTTTTCCTCCGCCTGCATGAGCTGATCTGTGAGGGGCACATCAGACGACAGAAAGAGAGAAGAACAACAAAAAAGTGTGACTCATCCAACGACTGTTAAACCAACACTTCTCAAAAGAGGTCACGTGGTGCCAAAGGACTGGAATAAACGATTGTGCCAAACACAATGTGTTTTTGCAATTAATTCATAGTGTATACATATTGTATATTTATATTTTAATGTATTTTAATATGTTACATTAACATTAACACACATGCACACACACAATGCAATTTTGTAAATTGTAATGTAAATATACATTTGTAATCAACATATATTAAAAAATACACAAAACTATTTACGTATTTATATATATATATAGATACTATATGGTCTATTGCGTATTATAAAAACACCTCAAACATGCATACACATTATTTATATGAATATGTTGATTACAAATAATGAATTTGTAGCTGATTATAAATGGACAATTAACAAAAATGCATTTACACAAAACATGAACATAGATACACTGAATAGAAAAATGTGCAATTTTATCAAATTATTTTATTTGTTAATGTTAAAATGACATGCTAATTAATGAATTATAGGTATAATAAAGATATATATATATTATAACTACATGTATTTATACTAAATTTTAAGTAAAAATGAATTACACCAAACAATAACATGGAAAGCTAAATGATAAATACTTTAATTTTATAATTTTAATATTTAGTAATGTTAATAATGTTAACATAACATGCTAATTAATTACAATTTTCTATTATATAATGTATTATAAATATTAATATAGTTATAATAAATAACAATTAAGAAAAAGGCATCAACACAAAACATGACAATCTGAACAGGTAAAAAAAAAATGCATATGCAGTTTCTGACATTTTCAATGTTTTTTTTGGGGTAGTATGTTAATAGTTATTATAATGAATCTCCACCATCATCCAATACAGAACTGAAGTCCTGAAGAAAAAGCAGATGAGAAGCACTGGATTAAACCCCCCTCACCTCCTTTCTTGCTCTCAGTATGTGGTTTGGCTGCAGGGCTGACATGCAGGGCCCGCGGGCTGCTCTCCTCCACGGCCCTCTGTTTGTTTTTCAGGTTCTTCCTCACTAGGTTCTGGATGAAGGATGAAATAGAGAAAGAGCGAGACCTGGTAAAGAGCAGCCTGCAACTGATTAACAGAACAAATCAGCCAGAACAATGGCTGCTGGGTCATTAATACAGAGATCAGTGACAATGTCCCTCGGCTGTTACTCCTACAGATCAATTCATTTATAAATGACAAAAGCACGGCATGAATTAACATTTCAAATCCAGTGGCTGTGCAGCCCGTGGTTCATGCATTTTGCAGAGGGTGATGTAGGATGTTTTGTGAACGTGTGACCCTTGTGTTTTCGCACCTCTTGCTGCACGCTGTTGAAAAGGGCAGCGTAGTCTCTGCCTTTCTCCATCAGCTGGACGTGTGTGCCGTGCTCTGCTATCTGACCGTCCTTCATTAACACCACCTCATCACACTCAGGCAAGAACTGCAGAATAAACACACCCGCGGGAACAGACACAGAGCGTCACAAAATACAGTGAGGAGGCCTTATGTTACATTAACCTAGTAATATCACATTACTTTACACTACACATTGTTTTAAGAGACAATTTTGTGTTTTAAAAGTTTTAATAGAGGATGCATGACATGCCCTTTTTAAAAAAAATATTTATTAAGATTTTTTTATTTATCAGTAACAGTAAATACCGGATATATCCCCAAGCATATTAATATCATATTATCAGTAAATATTAGTAACATATATCAGTAACAGTAAATATGGATAGATGATCAAGTATTAAGATAAATATTAGAAACTATTAATATAACATTAGAGCGGTCACTTAAAAAAAACTTGTTTTAGGGACCTTTTGTGGCCTGTAAACATTGGACTTAGAGCGCAGACATGCATCGTGATACTTGTTTTTTTAAATTTTGTATGTGATTAAGATTTGTTATTTTCGAACAGTAAATCTTGGATTATCACAAGCATATACTTCATATTACAGTATATTAGTAAATCTCGAATTAAACAGTAAAACAAAATAAAAGTAGATATAGTATTAGCATAAAATTCTTTAAAATTTCTCATGCATATAATATCAATTAGAAGTCCATGGCTCAATAATAAAAAGGTTGTAAGGGACTTTTATTTTTCAATATAAGATTTTTTTTATTATCAGTACACCAGTAAATATTGGACTGCTCTATCACATATATGTTTTAAATATGATTTGGATTTAGAGTACCTATCCCGCCATGATGTTTGCCCCAACTTAAAATTTTGTTTTAAAGAATGCTCATTTATCATGTTCTATTGGCATTAAAAAAAGACGAATTTAGTCGTGTTTATAAAATATTTTGTATATATGACTATACAATTCCGACATGAAGGAATAGAATTTTAATCTGCCATTTATCAGAAGGTGTTAGGGTAAAATTACAAATGTTGTTAAATGGAATAGAAAGGCGAAATAGAATAAATATAAAATAAAGGAAAAAATTAAATAAAATAATATACAATTTAAACAAAAAAACTTCAATGGAAATTAGAAGTGCTGCCTTGGCAGCTAACCGAAATAAATTAAGTTGAAGTACTAAAAGTGAAATAATAATTAAAAAAACATAAATAATAAAAGTACCAAAAGCAAGTGACAGAATTTCTAAAACTTAAACCAAAATGAATATGAAATCTGAAAGTATAAAAATAAAAGCTTTAATACTAAAATAACAACTACAAAAATAATGAAACGACAATATAACAATAAATGTGTATGTGGCGTATTGGCCTAAATTCTAATTGGTTTTTAAAATATTTGATAAGTGCAATAAGGCATTTAAAGCCATGCTGTGTTATAGTCATGACTGAAGGGACTGCCTAACAACAGCCTCTGCAATAAAACACAGCCTCTCGTGCGAACCGTATTCAATCCACAAACTCATATAAAGGATGAGCACAATGTCTCATGTCCCAGTCTGTGCTGTGTCTATGTGTACATCTCATGCATTCATAGCCTCTTACCTGCAGCTGGTGTGTGACAAAGATGACAGTCCTGCTCTTGGCCGTGCGGCGGATGGCGCTGTGGAATAGGTGCGATCCCACGCGAGCGTCGACGGCGCTGAGGGGGTCATCGAGCAGAAGGACGGGTCTCTCGCTGTACAGCGCACGGGCCAGACTCACTCTCTGCCGCTGACCGCCGCTCAGGTTGGCTCCTCTCTCTCCTATCTACAGCAGATCATTCACAGCAGCCACACTAATCATCACACTGCATGTTTTTCAACGGCAAACTAATAGAGATATCATACGAGTGAGATTTGAACGACCTTGTGCTTTGATTGTGTTTGTCGAGGTCAGAGATTATATTATGAGCGTTATAATACCTCAGTCATATCGCCATATGGCAGCTCAATAATATCAGGAAATAAACAGCAGGCTTCCAGAACTGCGTTGTACCTGGTGAGAGATGAGCACAAAACTTGTTTAATTTTAGAAGAAAGGCCAAAGTCATTTTTATGCAGAACTCGTATATGCATGAATACGCTGCGTACTTCTCCTCAATGTATTTTTGTCCAAACAGTATGTTCTCCCTGAGGGAATCGTTGAGGATCCAGGCCTGTTGAGCAACATATGCGAAGTCTCCGTTTACAGCTACTGAGCCGCCAAGAAGGGTCATCTAGACAGAAGGCGGAGAATCAGACCTATACATCTGCTTTCGTCCTGCTGAGAGGACCAGCTGCTTCATGTCCAGGCTGCTTTATGATGGTTAAAGGGGTGGTTATAAAAAAGCAAGGTTTTTCATTATTTACTCTAATTTCGGGCCAAACCCATATGCTGTTATTTTCTCAGTGGAGCTCATAAAGAGAAACGCTCATCCTTTCTGTAAAACAACAGCTGTCCAGCTCCAAAAACAACAAATACCGTAACATTGTACCATATGACTTGTATGATAGTCTTCCAAAGACACTGAAAGTTAAGGCATTATTCACTGATTATCTTCATTTCTACATCTATTGTTATTACAGCCTTGATAGAAATACATAAAACAGAGCATTATGCATAGTTAAAAGTTTTAACCATTGAAAGATTATGGTTGCTAACATTTTTTTTTTTAACAAACAAGTCTCTTATGCTCACAAAGGATGTTTATTTGATCAAAAATACAATAAAAACAGTAATATTTATGAAATATTATTGCAATTTAGTTTTCTATGTGAATGTAATTTATTCCTGTGATGCGCAGCTGAATTTTCAGCATCATTACTCCAGTCTTCAGTGTCACACGATCCTTCAGAAATCATTCTAATATGCTGATTTGCTGCTTAACAAACATTTCAATTATTGTTAATGTTGAAAACAGTTGTGCTGCTTCATATTTTTGTGGAAAATTGGATACTTTTTTTCAGGATTCTTTGATGAATAGCAGTTCAAAAGAGCAGCATTTATTTGAAAGAGAAAACTTTTAAAAAGTTTTTACTGTCATTTTTGACCAATGTAATGCATCCTCGCTGAATGTAAGTATTAATATCGTTCTTTCTTTCTTCAAACAAACAAACAAAACACACACCATTCTCTCTGACCCCAATCTTTTGAACAGTAGCGCGTGTAATTTCTCACCTGTCCCAGTAGAGCAGATAGCAGCGAGCTCTTTCCACTGCCGACTCCTCCACAAACCCCAACTAGTGACCCCTGGTGTACAGCGCAGAAAGCAGGCCAGCAAATTACGTCACAGATATTTTATGGCAGTAGAGTTAGTTATGACTAGTTTTACATAAACGCTGTATTCATGAACTGTTTGCTGCATGCAACACTTGAGCATCCCATGAAAACCTTGTTTTTGTCTGAATAGGATGAGAAATGTTGAAAACCCATCTGACCTTTGACACTGTGCTATGCAGCAATCGTAACACCGCACATGATGTATCGCAGTACCTTCCGGATGCAGAGGTCTATGCGGTGCAGGGTTTTGTGCAGCGGAGGTCGGATGCTCTGTGTGGAGGAGATGGTGTTCTGTGGGCTCTCCTGCTCCATGTGTGTGAGGAGGTGCTCTGCGTTGGCTTCCTCGCTCTCCCCTTTGCTGTCCTCTGTGGTGATGTACAAGCTCAGCTTCTCCCTCCTCAAAACCCTCTTCATGCCTCCTCTTTTCTGCTGGGCTCGGCTCTTTTTCCCCTGTGAGCCGCTGGTCTTCTCCCAGGCCAGTGTGGCGTCTTTAAACTCCACCGCATTATAGGGATCTTCCATTTTGTTTGAGATCAGCTCCCTGTCCTCCATCAAGAAGAGCTTCTGTGGGCGCAATAGGAGGCATTAAAGGGATGGTTCACCCAGAAATGATATTTTTGCCATCATTTACTCACCCTCATGTTGTTTCAAACCAAACAGGTGCTGGTCCCCATTGACTTCCATAGTATTTTTCCCACTATCAAAGTCAATGGGGACCAGCAAGTGTTGGTTTCCACCATTCTTCTTTCGTGTTCAACAGAGGAAAGAAACTAATACAGGTTTGGAACAACATGAGGGTGAGTAAATGATGACGAAATGTTCATTTTAGGGTGAACTATCCCTTTAAATCAGGGAATCCCAAACTTGTTTAGTAAACAGGTTTAGCAGAAAAAAAAGTCTGTCATCATTTACTCTCCATGATGTTGTTCCAAACCTGAATGACTTTCTGTGAACACATAAGGAGAAATATTGCAGAATATCCATATCTTAATTATTATAAAAGTGAATGAGGACTGGGACTGTTTATGTTCCCCATTGATTTCCACAGTATGGAAAAAATACTGTGGAAGTCAATGGCTACCGCCAACTGTTTAGTTACCAACAATCTTCAAAGTATATTCTTTTGTGTTTAGTAGAAGAAAGAAACTCATACAGGATTGAGTAAGGGGCCGTTCACACACAACTCGTTTTTGTATTCCAGTGCACTACTTTTCCATTGTTTTTCTATGTAAACGCACTGGATGGCAGTTGACAGTTGTGCTCGAGTCTCGTGTCATCACCTGAGTGCCTCGTTTTTAAGATGGCATGTCAAGTTAAAAGAATTTAAACTTTTACACGCAGCGCCACTCTTCAATTTCAGTTCCAAAACAGTGGCCAATCAGAAGATCCTGCAGGCGGGGCAAGCGTTGGTTTACAATAGCAAGGTTGGCATGCTAACTGTTTTAGTTGGACCAAAAATGGCAGAGGAGGCATTCGCACTGGCTTCTTAAACATCCGAGCGCTGCGTCTCACGTTTTTAGACGCAAAGATGTGTTCTGTGTGAACGGCCCCTAAATGATGACAGAATGTTCATTTTTGGATTAACTGTCACTTTAAGGTCCCACATATCATCAAAGTAGCCCAGTGCAAAATAAAAAATAAAATAAATAAAAAATAAAAAATATAAAGTTAGCATGTGTTGATGAGTGAGATCATCTTTAGTAAGATCTCAGTAAATGTTAATCTTGAAATATGACTAAAAATATACATTTTATTCATTCTTACATTTACTTTATAAAAATCAGTAAAGATTTAACAGCAAAAGCACATGACTTGTCCTGAAAATTGAATTATACTAATAGGCCTTTTACTTAAAAAGTATAAACTATCAGTCAGATGATAGAAGGCATGTAGTAGATTGTTACAACAGGTTTTTCAGCAAAGTTTTGATCATCTTGATAATTTAGAGGACTTGATACAGTAAATCATTTTCGTTGTTATACTATTGCACAGCTTCATAAAATCTATATATGGACCACTTTTATGATACATTTATGGTGATTTTGTCATTTTTGGATTCCCAGTCACTATTTGTTCAGTGTATCGGAAAAGAGCTGCGTGGATATTCTTCAAATGTTCTCCTTTTGCGCTCTATCGAAATAAATTCACATTTAAAAAAACATGAGGGTGAGAAAATAATAGCGGAACAGTAATTTTTAGTTCGTTTGTGGATGTGGATGTGTTTTTGACCTGAAATCTTTTCACGGCCACGGAGCCTTCGGATAAAGCACGCACCGCCAAGGGCGTGACCTTTAGAGCAAAGGTCATGGAGTTGAAAACAGCAACGATGGTGAAGGCCTGCAGGGTGTGATAGAAATGAAAACAGGTCTCTGTGAGCTCAGGTTTGAGGTTTTTTACGAGCCTCGGGCAGAAAGCGAACAGCACTAGCACAGCTTTACCTGTGCTGCGGTGAGATCATAGCCCAGAGCCATGTGAAGAGTGAACGTGCACACGCTGGCTATCACCACCACCACTGGAGCCACACCCACCGTCAGGCTCTGAACACAGCCGGCTCTCTCCAGGATCCTCCTCTCTTCTGATCGAACCCCTGCAGACACACAGGAGGCGTCAAAGAAGCAAGAGTTGTTTTCTGTCCTGGGGCCAGTTGCATGAACTGCTTAGACTAGTCTTACAAGTTAGTCATCCAGTTTTTTCATTAAGACTGGACTAATTTGAATCTTAAAAGTAAGACAGATTAACCCTTGGCTAACTTAACCTAGCTGGTCAGACTCTAGTTTTTAAGAAAAGGTGCTGTATGTATTTTTTTGACTGTATTAAAGCAAATGATAAGTTTGCAGATATTTAGAAAAGTTCACATACTCGTTTCTCTGAAAAAAAATGCTACAGCCAGTTATTCTGCTCTGAAATGTGCGTGCCGTGTCGGAATGTCTGTTTTTGTTTTGCTCTGTGTGACTCCGCCCACTGTCAGTTTATCCAATAGGATTTCAACACCCCGGGTTGCCAGTTGGTGGAAAACACAGCGTATTGCAGCATGAAACCCAGCAAACAAATTGAGTCAGAGATCACAGATTCAAAAAAGGCCTAAAAGCCTCGGCATCCATCTAAAAATGGTCTCTATGACCAGAGGAATATTAATACACGGATAAATCATATCAAATATGATACAGTAGGCTTTAGGACTAAATTATTTTCAGTGTTACTCACACTATCGCACGGCTTCAGAAGACTTGTCATGTGGACCACTTTTATAATACATTTATGGTTCAATTCTATTTAGCATTTTCCATTTTAATTATCAAAATAACAACTTGAAATTTGCTAAACATTTAATTGATGAATTTCGTTTATTTCATCACACTCTATGTCAGCATCTCGATTCAATTATAGACGACGCTCTCAAAATGTAGTTGTGACTCCTGAAGATTTAAGGGAGCCAGTTTTATATAATGTATTCGTTATTCTCTTTTAAAACGGAACTGTGTATGAACAGAACCATATTCAGCGCTCCAAACAAGACGGAAAACCTGCTGTGCAGTGAATGTAGCCATATTGTGTTTCCAATCCTACAACACAGTTTCTAATTTACAGGAGCCTCACTATGTTCAATCCGGCAGCAACACTGAGAAGTGGAACTGTAATGTAAGAAAGATCATAATCATAAATGGGATGTTGCAGTAGATGGGGATGCTGAGGCACTGGCTGGTGTCCAAGTGTATTTCACCTCCCTCTGCTGCACTGATATTTGCCTCGCGACTGCCCGCGAGCTGGCACATTCATTCAGCGCCGCTCTCTGGCTTACAGCCAAAGTGTTTTGCTGCTGGTCTAAACAACCAGAAGTGCTGGACGTAATCTCTGAAAACTTTGCTGGATCTACATAATTCATATATAGAAATTGTTAATCTATGCAGGTTGTGATATTTTATTTATAAGTGCATGCATGCATCTATTTAAACAGAATATTTACTGCTCAGCTACATAAAATGGATTACTGGAGCAGTACATCCCAGTTTAAAGGGTTAAATAATCAATTTTTTCCCCCCATATACAGCGTCCTAAAAAGTTTTTTAAGACACAACTTACATGGTACTTGGTTAGATATTTCGTTATACAATGACGTTAAAGAAAGGATAGTACGAGCGCACTTTTCAAGCAAAATATTTTACAGAAAGAGGTTTTGAATTAAAAACTGATGAATAAATATACTGTTCAAAATGAAGGTTTATAGCATGAACTACACCTGTGATTCCTCCACTAGATTTCATATTTTGCATCCTATGCAATGAAGTTCATATATATTTTTATGGGTGATTTAAGTGTCTGAATACTATTTGAGGAAATTCTACCATTCAAAATCTGGGGTTGGTAAGATTTTTTGCTAAAACTTGACAAAAAGGTTCCATTTGTTAACTATATTTAATGCATTAACTAACAATGAGCAACACGTTTATTACAGTATTACTTAATCTTTGTTAATGTTAGTTAATAAAAATACAGCTGTTCATTGTTAGTCCATGTTAGCTCAGGTCTATTAAATAACTTCAATAGAACCACGTTTTAATTTTAATAATGCAATAGTAAACGTGGGAATAAACATTAACTAAAATGAATAAATTTTTTAGAATGTATTTGAAAGCTCCTCCGAGGCTGCATTTATTTGATCAAAAATACAGTTAAAAGTTATATTGTGAAATATTATTATAATAAATCACAATATCATTCAAAATCATTCTAATATGCCGATTTGCTGAATAAGAAACTTCTAATTATCAATCTTAAAAACTGTATTTTTTGTGGAAACCATGATACATTCTTTCAGAATTCTTTGATGAATAGAATGTTAAAAAGAACAGTATTTATTTGAAATGGAAATCTTTTGTAACATTATAAATATCTTTACTGTAGTTTTTGATCAATTTAATGCACCCTTGCTGAATAAAAGCATTCATTTCTTCTTAAAAAAAAAAAACCTCCAAAATGTTGAATGGTAGTTTAGATTCACGATCGCCTTTCGTTTTAATACCGTACTTATTTAAACATTCAACAAAGTCAAACTGTCCAAAGGCATTATGAAAGAAAGAGTGCTAAATGCTTTGTAAGTTAATCTGGAAGCTCAGGGACTCTCAGGACGTTTCAGCGACGGAGGACTGAGGAAGGACAGAGCCAAGACAGTGGATTAGGAAACTTGAGATTGTTCCTTTGAATGCAGTGCAAAGCCACAGAGATGATCCCTTGATTTCCATGGAGACTATGACATCTAAGCGCTCAGTCACCATCATTATATGCTCACTTCCCGTTTGGCTGAGTCAGTGCTGCTGTTTGAGTGGTTGTAGTCGAGTGCTGTCTTACTTTGGATGTTGTTAGCAAACGCCGTCTCCCAGCAGTACATCTTAATGAACTTAATACAGCCCAGGATCTCGTTCATCAGCCGGACGCGCCGGTCTGTAACCGCCACACACCTTTTACGGAAATATGCTGTCAAATGGGAGGCCAGCATCTGCAGGAAATAATTTAAATGTGAAGATCAACCTGTACAGTCAGACACAAGGCTACAGTGTGTCCTGTCTCAAAGGGAAAACCCCCCCGAGGAAAACTGTTAGTGCAGGCATCTGTATTTAAAAGTATATACATTTTAGGGAACACTGTTCACTATTAACTAGTTGCTTATAGCATGCATATTACTAGCACACTGGCTGTTTATTAGTACTTATAAAGCACATTTTAAAATTACCTTATTCTAGATCCCTTAACCCTACCCAACACCTAAATATAATTACTACGACAACTACCTTACTTCCAATAAACAACAAATTAGGAGTTTAATGAGGGAAAACTCTTAGTTGATAGTGAATATGTGCTCCCTAATCTAAAGTGTTACCAAATTCACTCATACCTAAGATGAAATGATCTCTAACCTAATGATTATTTTGGTCTAAATGAGTCTACTCCACCAGGATACTGTTATAAGCATGAGCCCCGTCTGATTGGTCGTGGCGGCGGTGTCGCAACGATATATAGAGATATTCTTAATGTTACTCAGAAAACAGGACACAGGTTTAACTCATTTAAAGTGCTTGTGCTAAATATTATGATTACAGATAGAAGAAAAGAATCCCTGCTACCTTTCATTTAGATTTTCGCAGTGCACTGAACAAAAACAGCAGACGGGCTTAATGAAAATGCAAATCCATTCTCTGCCAGAACGGCAGAAATAATGCAGATTCCCCGAAAACAGCACTACACAAAGCAGCGCAGCATCTGAAAAGCATTACAGCCTTTTGAATTTAATCGTCACATTAAGCCATAATGTGTATGCAATTTCGTGTTTTTCCGTCCCCAAATTTAAGACTTCTTGAAATCATAATTAAGACTTTCTTCCACCATTTATGACTTTATATGGCCTTAAATATGATACAGCTCAATTTAAGACCCACGGAAACCCTGTAATAACATCAACATAATTCATAGTAGGCCTATAAATGAATCTGACATCATATTTTTTTATCATATTTCATGACTTTCAAGGACCTTTTGATTTCCAGTCTTAAAACTATGCAGAAGTACTCATATTTTACCTTCTGTTCCTAAATGAAAAAAAGAAACGAAAAAAAAAAAAAACACTCTAACCAGCCTTAGTTGGTGTCTGGTCTAGCCAGGTCTCTCAGTCTAGTCAGGCTGGTTTTAAATCAAGTTAAGGCCGGTTTAAGCAGGGGTTGCTCACACACACACACATACACACGCACACACACACACACACACACACACACACACACGCACACACACAAACATGCACACACATACACACACACACACACACACATACAATTAAATATTCTATGCAAATCATAAATAAGTTAATTATTCATGCCAATGATTCAATTTACGCATTTATGATTTAGATTGTCCTAAAAATCAAATTACTTTTGAAACTGAAGTCACATTACAAAGCACAATTGCATAATATCACATTTATTGCCACATACATGTCTCAGATCAAAAGTGAAAATGTCAGATTCAATGTCTTTTGAGAAAACCACGGCCAGGAAAAAGTCACAAGCCAGGAAAAAAAAAAAAAAGATTTGGGCCACTAAACAGCAGTGTGAACTTGGTCTTTGTAGAGGCTGTAAATATTCCTCTTATTAACAAAAGGATTAGATGTGCTTATCTTACCATGGTGGGGTAGAAGAAGACAAAAATGGCCGATCCCACGAGTGCAGTCGGTCCTAAGAAATAGATGGTGTATGACAGACCCAAAATCCCAACGAGAGGCCCTCCAGCCAGCAGACAGCCCACCGAGACAGCCTCGTACAGACGCTGTCCATCACTGGAGCAAATGTTAACCAGCTGAAAGAGTAACAGGATGAGTCAGCCAAACTAAAACATGGCACGCTTAACCCGCATCAGTGCTGGCACTCAGACCTCACAAACACAAGCCCACATTGATTTTAAAGGGCCAAAAGGTCACATGAAAAAGTGGGCTTAAACTCACCCATGAACCCTCTCAAGATGTTATTTTCCCTTTACATTCAAGTAAATCTCTCCATATCGAAATGTGAAGCTTGTTTACACAAGTTCTGTTCCTAATGAATAGTTTAGTGTTTATTACGGAAGTATTAACACACAGTTCACCTCTCCAGTGCTGATGTCTTTAGTGCTGCGTAGTCGCAGGATCTTCTGGAAGGCGAAAGTGAGCGCGGCTCCCCGGAGGCGTGCGGCCGTGCGGTAGCTGACAGCCCACATGAAAGCTAGAGACCAGGAGCGTGTCAGCTCCATGAGGAAAATCCCGCCGACCAGAGCCAGACCATACAGCAGCTTCACCTCTGCACACTGAGAGTACTCCAGCAGGGCTCGGATCAGCAGAGCCTGAGAATAACAGCACACAACCAGGATGCTGAGGGAGGAGACAGCTGTACAAAGACTCTGCAGAGGTTTTTATTTGAACAGGATCAAAATTACACGAGGAGGGATTCAGAGGTGAGCTTTGAGGTTTAATGGTATCAGAACATCCTCTGAGGTCATGAGATCAAGTGCTGCTCAGAGGAAAACACTGAGTCTTTTTCTTTGACTCCGTCTCAAACTATTCTCATTCTAATTATAAGAGAGAGCTGGTCCTGGATGCTCATTGGTCAGTACAGTTGTGCTGTGCATCGCATTGCAAAAAAATGTAATTCAAAAATAAGGAAATTAATCAAAATTAACAGAATTGGACAAATTAATTTGTCTTCATCAATAATTTTCAAATTGATCTTGTGCCTCTGACCAAAAAAAAAAAAATGTTTTTTTCTGAAAAATATCAATACTTTTATTCAGTAAAAACACATTCAATTGTTTAAAAGTGACAATAAAAGAGATTTATAAAAAGTATACATTTTAAAGAAATGCTATTCTTTTGAACTTTCTATTCATAAAAAAAAACTGGAAAAATGAATTTGTCGTCCTCAATCACTTTTCAAATTGATCTTAAGCCTCTGACCAAATAAATTTCAATGAAAAAAAAAAAGAAATCGTTTTTAGTCAGTACAGACACTTCAAATTTTTTTTTTAATGATGCGTGTAAAAATACATTTATAAAAATATTAGTATTTTAAATAAATGCTGTTGTTTTGAACTTTCCATTCATCAAAAAAAAAGAAAACTGGAAAAATTCATTTGTCATCCTCAATCACTTTTCAGATTGATCTTAAGCCTCTGACCAAATACATATTTAAAAAAAAAACAAAAAAACTTTTATTCAGGAAGGACCCATTAAACTGATCAAAAGTGATGCAAAAAGACATTTATAAAATATTTATTTTAAATACATGCTGTTCTTTCGAACTCTCTACTCATCAGGGAATATTGAAAAACAAAACATATCATGGTTTCCACATTGATAATAATAAGAAATGTTTCCTGAGCACCCAAGCTTTGCCATCACACACACACATAAAATACATTTTAAAACACAGTCAAATAATAAAACAGTTAGTAGTTTAGATAGTTATAATATTTCACAACTTTACTGTTTGACCCTATTTTTGATCAAATAAAGCAGCCTTGGTGAACATCAGGGACTTACAAAAACGTTTAAAAAATCTTACCGACCCCAAAATGTTTAAATAGTAGTGTAAGCCAAGAATAATACTTGTATTTACTTGAAGCCAAGAGCAGGAGTAGTGAGGAAATATTTAATTTCTGACAAGAAAAGAGCACTAAAATGTACTGCAAATAAATATACGAGCTGCTGAGACAATGGCTGACCCATGCAACACTAAGCAAATCAACGCAGGGAAACAAGTGTGCTATTTTGTAACATGTAATCCCTGATAATGCTATTAAGCGAGTGCTGTCAGGGGCATGTGCGGCCTTGTGTGGGGAAATAAAATTAACAGCTGCGTTCCCAACAGTGTTTCAGTAAGAAACTCCCAGCTACACCAAAATAAATCCCCTCATAGTGAAACTAATAAGATCAAAAATGTATGTTTTTTTTTTTTAAGAATGTTTTTAATCCAAACTAAATCAATCTTGTTCAATAAAGATCTAAGCTCATTTGGCAACAGAAATAAAGCAGCAGGCAATAACGTGAATAATATGAATAACATGCCTCCTGGACCATGGAAAATCCAGACACATGCCACGATCCTGTGGATTAATACTAGTTTGAAGTACGAGAAGGTATGAACAATCTCTGGTTTATATTACGGATTTCATTTTGAGTCTGTAAATATAACCCCTCTATTGATCCCTTGAATATAAAACTGTTCATAAATGTGTGCAGGTCTGTTTTCTGTGTGAAGCAGGAAAGTTTTCATGGACGCTCGTCCACTGCTGCCCTACATTCATTATCTTGCACCAAAATTTCAGCTCAAACATGTACAACTTGATTTCTTCGATGGTACACACACACACTCACACTCACACTACACTCACCACACGGCACACACACACAACACAACCACACACACACACACACACAACACACACACACACACCAAACACACACTCGCACGCGCACAGCACACGCCCACACGCACACGCACACACACACACACACACACACCACCCACACACACTCACTCTCTCTCACACACACCCACACACAAACACACAAACACACAAAAACACACACAAACACACACACACACACACACACACACACACACACACACACACACACACACACACACACACACTCACACTCACACACTCTCACTCTCACTCACACACAGAGACACACACACACAAACCACACACACACACACACACACACACACACACACACACCACACTCTCTCTCTCTCTCTCACACACACACACACACAGGTTTACATTTGTGAAAAGTGTGGACTCTCCATAGGCGTAATGGTTTTTATACTGTACAGACCGTATATTCTATTGCCCTACACCAACCCTACCCCTAAACCTACCCCTAACAGGAGACTTTGTGCCTATTTCAAGATTTTCAATACACTCCATTCTGTGATTTATAAGAGTTTTGAAAAGTGGGGACATGGGGTAGTGTCCTGAAAAGTCACCTTCTCCTTGTAATTCCTATGTTATACCTTTGTCATTATACAAATGTATGTCCTCATTTGTCACAAAAACGCATACACACACACACACACACACACACTCTCTAAAAGAATCTTCACATACACTGTTTTTCATTCAACAGTGATTCAAAATGATCGCTGGCTGTCAAGCTCCAACAAGCGATTGCATCAGAAGATTAGTAAATATAATGCACACATCATTATGGATATTTTTATGATACTTAAATAATGCTTTTTAGTCCTCTTGGTTCTTGTAAGTCTGTGATCATAATGAAATATGGTATGAGAAAAAAAAAAGCTGTCACGATTCTTGAACATTCTCCTTTGGTCTGGATAGGGGAACCAGGTCAAAGGTCAGCATGCAAGCCAACAGTTGTCAGAAAGAAAACGAGGACAACTCACAGGTCCAACAAATCCAGCCACCATGGTGATGAGCAGGGAGAAGATGGCCACCAGCATACGGGTCTGACAGAACCTCCAGAACACCCGGGACAGAGACGCTGCGTCCTTCCCCCGCCGCTTGAGCTCCTCGTGCCACAGCCACTCCAGTCTGAATGATGCATCGCCAAAGACATCGGCAAGTGTTGTAACATGAAAAACCGGGAAACCTTTTATTAAAGGGATAGTTCACCCAAAAATGAAAATTCAGTCATTAATTACTCACCCTCATGTCGTTCCAAACCCGTAAGAGCTTCGTTCATCTTCAGAACACAAATTAAGATATTTTTGATGAAATCCGAGAGCTTTCTGACCCTGCATAGACAGCAAGGGAACTACTACATTCAAGGCCCAGAAATGTAGTTAGGACATCGTTACAATAGTCCAGTGGTTCAAACGTAATGTTATGAAGCTACGAGGAAACGAGGACATATTTGTGTGCAAAGGAAACAACAATAACAACTTAATTCAACAGTTCTTGTCTTCCCTGTCACTGTCCGCCCCCATTCACGACAGTACCACGACACATGCGTTTCTGGGCCTTAAACATTTCAGTTGCGTTGCTGTCTCGGATTTCATCAAAAATATCTTAATGTGTGCTCTTACGGGCTTGGAACGACATGACGGTGAGTAATTAATGACAAAATGAATGACAGAATTTTCATTAAAATATCTTTTTTTAGCTGCTGAACGCAGAAGAAGATATTTTGAAGAATGTTGGTAACCAAACAGTTGCTGGTACCCAGTGACTTCCATATTATGGAAGAAATAAAATACTACGGAAGTCAATGGCTACCAGCAGCTGTTACCAACAATCTTCAAAATATCATCTTTGGTGAACAACAGAACAAACACACTCATACAGGTTTGTAACAAAGTAAATGATGACAAACTTTTCATTTTTGGATGGACTATTCCTTCAACTTGAGTTTCAATGGCTGTATTCAAGTGATTTAAGACTTTTATTTTATTCCTGTTTAAAGTCAAAATTAAAGTCAGCATGAATGAAAACTCACCCTTTTGGTTTTCTAAATGCACATTATAGATCTTATCGTGAAAATCAGATGTTTCATTTTTACATTTCTTTTCTGACTCTGTAATGATGAATCAGAATGTCATAACTGGATCTGTGTTGTTTGCAGGATTTCTCCAGTCATTTAATGCATTTAAAGCTGCTCCTGCAAGCTCACCTTCATCTGCCTCCACTTTTGAGTGAAACACCCACATCTCAAAATCCAATCAACAACTGATGCATAGAACCCAGTCTCCACCATATTTTTTTTTCTTTTAATGTGTTACAAGCAAATGTACATCACATTACGGATAAAAAGATCGGTTGCTACTTCCAATTCATTGCAACTTTAAGAAATTAAATTAATACTGGCTAAATTGTTAGACCAAACCAAAATTAAATGTACAATATAACAAATGCTTTTGTCACTTTATTAGACAGCTCTTTGCCATGCTTGATTCTGATTGGTGTTTTTGGGTAATGATGCTGAACTGTATAATTTCCTAATTTCCAATTTCCTACATAGCTGTGTTAGTTTTACAATTCTTGCATCACTCCAGTTTCTTTCTTCTCACATAATAAAATGACCACAAATCATAATGCATGTCATGCATAAACCCCTTCAGAATAATATAAGATCCCTCTGCTCCTGGTTGGGTCCTGTCTTTTGCAAGTTGACTGGATATAATCCTTGACCTCACGTCTAAATTAAAAATGTGAGGCATTTAACTGTTAAACTTCTGTATTTTAAACTCAAGGGCACATCATATATTTCAGGTCTTCGGGTAGTAAAACTTGTTTTGGGCACACATTTAGAAGCCAAAACATTGACACGTTTATTATAAATCATAAATGTTGTTCAATTTCTCATAAATATTGTAATGCAAAAACTTGAAGCATTCAAGGAAAGCCTCATTGAAAACACTGAAATTCACACAGAATGAACAATCAATCTGAAGGACCAAGGTTTTGAGCTTTCAGTTCCCATGCCAAAGACCTACAAAAATTAAGAAATAAAATAATCCACTCAGCTTTTATCTCTCACAAGGGTACAACACTTTGGTGAACTGTATCTTACTATTTTTTTAAATTTCAACAGCCTTGTGTTTTGAAGAAAACACTTTACGTAAGTGTTCCAGACCCCATAAAATATCCACCCCTCACACACACAAGTACCTTTAACGCATCCCAGCTATATCTCTGACACAAATCCAGTAACGGGAGCCACAGACCCTGAGGTCAAACACTGAAAACGGACACCGCTTCTTACAGAGCCGCTGAGGCATAGCTGTCAGGCAAATACAGGGGCCTATATTTAACACACGATCATTGATTGCAAGAAAAGAAAGCACAGTCAAAGTCTGATCCAATTCATTCACCGAATATGGGCAAATCTCTGATCTGTGATTAGAAAGGGCAGTTACAGATTATAGGTGTTTTTCCATGTTCCCGTGTTCCCGAGCACCACTTTGAGCCCTATCAATGAGCCGGCTTAGTCAAAAGGGACACGGGCTGTGATCTGACGTGTTAATGACATAACCGTCCTGCAGGAAAGGTGCAGACTGACTCTCTCTGATGTCTAATCCTTGCTATGAATAACACCCACCTGCCATAACTCTCTGGGCTGTGTGAGCGTGGGAGGCAAGCATCTATCATTCATTCCCCACCGTGACTCGAGGGATTCCCACACCAATCTCAACGTCAACTGTGTGAGACCTTGGCACAGGAGGTGTTTTCTAATAGTTCAGTTTGTTCACGGTTCAGCATTGGCACATATGAGAGATGCCTAACTTGTGCTTGGCTACAGGGTAGGGCTGAAATCAAACCGAAATCACGATTTGGCCTGATGCGATTATTGATTGGCAAAGGCTGCGATTTTACTACTGCGATTTAAGTAGTGTTTATAGACCTTACAGTATGTGCCAGAGAAACAAGCACGCTGCCATCTTTATAATTTTGTCTTTGAACTCTGTAGCATCGCTAGTTTTAAGGAAAGTTATCATGAGCATTGTAATGTTCGACGCGGATGTCATAACAAATGTCAATAGACCTGGAAGATTTTAAAACGAGTGGTTCATTCATAAATTTGCACGATCTTAATTTCATGCTGTGGATATACAAACGGAAGACAGAAGACAACGAGTGCAGCGCTGAAAAGGGGCGGAGCTACATACCCTGATAGCACACGTACATCACGGAGACGTCTATTTGACGTCTGCATTTACATCTGCAAGACGTATTTTTTTAGTGTTTGCATATCTGTGCTACGTCTATAGGACGTTTCCTATCAGATGTCAAATAGACGTTTAGAAGATGTCTTTATGATGTTTATGATTTAGAATGCATGTAAAACTGACGTCTATCAGATATTTGTACACAGCAGATGCTTTCCAGATGACGCGATCTTTAACAGACATCTTGCAGACGTACCTGTACTATCTGGGTAAGGTCTATAACGTGCATCTGAAAAGGCAACACACGCCAAACATCCTCCCAAACTAATGAGATGCGTTTATGAACCTGTTGTCCAACAAAAGAGAATATTTAATAACATGGTTTTACTCCACAGCGTCAAGCAAGAGTTTGAAATAACTTCATTTTCTGATCTGACGTGGCTTCTTATCACAGAATGAGCAAATTATGTATGCTATCTTAATAAAGGATATGTTCGATGGGGGTTTAGCCGCACTGGATTATAGATTTACTTTATAATTATCAAAATACCCAAGATGGCTTGAGGAACACAGATAAACCCTATATTGTGTGTTAACTGGCGTCATGTTTAGTCAGTTCAAGCGTTTCTATCTTCTTTTTATTCTGCAGCCATGGCTAGACAACGTTGTCCATATTAGGGATTTCCTGGAATGTCATGAGTTCTATTACTTCTGTGATGCATATTGGGAGTTTCCGCACGGCGCCCTCTGGAATGCAGTATTAATTAAACAGATAGCCTATTACATGTGTTTAGTGCTCATTAATGCACACTCAGTTCTATTTTGCCCAAATTTTCCCCAAATCGCGCAGCCCTACACCCGGGTATTTGCGTTCAGACAAACACAGCTTGACAGTAGACAAACATTGATGACGGATTGGAAGGTTTGCACCAGTAGCTCACCTTTGGCAGTTCGTTTCTGAGGCCTCGTGGCAAGACAGACCCCACACGTCTTCAATCTTGAGACAGGACGCTTTGTGGGCCCTCCATGCCAGAGGGGACAGCCACTGCAGGGTCATGAAGGAGAAAAATCCTGCATTGTCCACCGGGTGCTGATGTCTGGGGGTGAAAATGGAAGAGTTTGGCTCGTATCAGTCATCTAGGCGCTATGTGCTATGTCTGAGAATGGCGTGACCTTGAACGCGAGAGAAAATCTTTACTCGCTGCGGCCAAACAGTAGATGAATCACACGTTTGTGTTTGAACAGCAGTTTGCACGTCCCTCTCAGAAGTCTTACGAAGCAGTGAAAAAGTTCAGCGGCTCTTTATCAGCCAGCATGTTAAAAATCGAGCCGTCTGTGAGAAAAGGATAAGAGGGTTCTTATCAGGACCTCTGTCACTTGAGTCCAAATGGCAATAAAGCAAACATCTCGTAAGGCCTGTTTCACACCTCACACAAAAGTATTTCAGTGCATATGTTTGTTTTGGCTCGATATTAACCGGTTTCACGCTGTCTGTGTAAGCAGTGTGGTAGAGATGTAATATAAGTTACATTTTTCCACATTGAACTTTGCACAAAAGGTTGAAAATGCACTATAAATTTATTTTAGCAACACAAGCTTTTACAATATAGGCTTATATGATGCAACTGCGTGAACTACTCATTGTTAAAAAATACACCTATCATGTTTAATGTTGGTTAAATGTGCAGTGATGCACGTAAACTATTTTTATTTAATTAAGTGACAGATTCAGATGTTAAAAGCAGCTCGTAGCATCATTTTGAGGTTTGGGTTCAGTCAGGTCAAGTCACCTTTATTTGTACAGCACTTTATACAACACTGGTTATGTCAAAGCAGCTTTACACTGTCAAACAGGAAAATAGTTTGTGCATGATGGAAGAAGACAATAACAAAGAATCATTTCATTTATTGATTCAGTGTAGATGAATTATTATTTGGAAGTAAATGTGTCTCCTGATAATCTCCTGATAACCACTTCACAATTTTAGGCAGGATGGGTAAAGAAGAATATCCAATGTAGGGAACCTAAAATTATGATTTTCTTCTTAATTATTATTTTCTCCTGTTGTAGTTCGTGAAATTTAGGTTAGAAACATTCAAAGGAGGTTGAAGACAAGCACTTTATGGCATCAACGATTTGATTATTATCTGTTTCCTTTCAGATAATTTGGCTGGACAGCAAAGAACACAGATTTTCACAGATATCTATTCAAATATTGGCGATGAATGTGAAAATTGTTCTGTGGATGAATGTCATGACAAAATAAATGTATTAATCTAGAAATACAAAAATCTATGAAAATAAACAGTTCAGACAAAAATAATGTTTATATTGGCATTAGATAATCAGGAATGACTGGTCCTGAACTCAAATGTATATAATACATAAAACTAATGTATAAAATATCTCTTATATATCTATAATATTATATATACATATATACTATTACATATATGTGTGTGTGTGGGTGTGTTATTTTATGAAGTCCTGCCAAGTGATTCTTCCACATTTTAAGCATTAAAATAAGCTTTATGTATTTGTGCATATGTGACTTTAACTGTTGGAAACGATGTGTCGATTCATACCTTGGTGTGACGTTCTGTACACCAGCAAGATTTTAAACAGCATTTGCTAATTCTTTTATAATTATTATACATGCAGTGTTTATGAGCTCAAATTAATTGAGAGACAAATTCATTTTTCACACATTTAAATGAACAAGTGAGGGGAAAAGATAAAATAAAAATGGTAACCTGTCACATCCCCTAAAATATACACATATTTTTCACAAAATATGGATTTTATTCTTAGCTACCCACATATTAATTTTATATGGTTCTAACAACTGTATCCAGGAGAACTTACTTGTGCGTGATCCGAAAGGGCTTGAGTATCTGTAAGCTATGGCGATATCTGCCTCGTCTTTTTGTTTCGGAGCCCAGTTCCACCTCATCATCGGGGTCTGGGAGAGTCTGGGGAGGGGACAGCGTCAACCCCTCCACCCGTCCTACGGCCTCCAAAGCATCTGAGAACATACCTGTCTCTAACAAACAAACACGAACAGAAAAACACTCAAAAAGCTAGAAAATACTGTCAGACACTTGGGATGAGCTCCCATCCATGCTCATGACATCCAGCACTGGGAATGTCTGAATCTGCTGACTAATCTTAGTGCACTGACACAAACCTTCCTCTAACGCTATGGCTTTGGCTACAACTTTGAAGTGTTTATCTATTTAAAGACGCCTGCGGGTGGCCTCAAGGCTCGTGGATACTGAGACGAAGGATATTCGAGCTGGCCGTGTGTGTGTTGACCCTGTCACTGATCCATCTGTGGCATAAGACATGATAAGGTAAATCCAGCAGCACTGGGACTCTCTGTATCTGCTCGGTGTACGTCACCGGCGACTGCCAGATAATGAAAGATAAGCACATTATTTACACTCTATACAAGAAAGAGCCTGCGTTCGATAAAAATCACTAATGCAATAGGAGACTATGAATGTAAACAAGGATAATGGGAACGCTTTGAAATTTTAAAGGGATAGGCCCTAATTCACACAGAAATGAGCATTCTGTCATTATCAGTCTTTCCAAACCGGTGTGACTTTATTTCAGATTTTTTAAGGAACTGATCTTGCTATTCATGCAATTATAAAGAACGGCGATTAAGGCTTCCGAGCTTCATAAAGCACACAAGCACCATAAACGTATCACAAAAAGTTCTGAAGCCATATGATTGTGCCGATTATGACGCTGAAATTTAGGTCATTATTCACTGAAAATTGACTCTGTAGCTCTCCTTGGAGTATTTATGATAGTTCATGAGAGAACGGCTCGACATGGGCCATTTGTGTTGATCAGGAATATACAGTCATGGGTAACACTTTACAGTAAGTTTCCATTAGTTAATGTATTAACTAACATGAACAAACAAGGAACAATCTTTGTTAATGTTAGTCGTTCATGTTAATGCACAGTGCATTAACTAATGTTAACAAGCACAACTTTTGATTTTAATAATGCATAGTAAATGTCGACATTAACATGAACTATGATTAATAAATGCTGTAGAAGTATTGTTCATTCTTAGTTCATGTTAACTAATGGACCTTATTGTAAAGTGTTGCCTAGTCATGTTTTTCTTTATTTATAAAGAAGCAGTGTGTAGTATTACAGCAAGGTAATAAGGTGTAGATTTTCTAAACCGATCAAAGAAAAAAAGCAGATTTGACATCAGTATCGGCAGATACTCCAAAACTGTGCTGAGCAATACAGCTCACACAGATGCTCTGAATGTTTCATTCATGAATCAGACTAATCCGCTTCTCCACTTAATGACTAAATCATCTAATGTTAGTCAGATCTGGAACAACATTTTCATTTTTAGGTAACGTTCCATACATGACCCCATTTCAATAGGCACACAATCAGCCGAGTAGGATATAAATTTTTGGGCTTATATAAGGAGCATCGTTCATGTTTACCTTCAGTTTCAGACTGCTATGAATATTTATCCATTTGCACACAACTTGAAGGAAAAGCGAAGACACAATAAGATCCTCTGCCACCACCATTGCGCCCAGGCTCGAAAACGTACTGTATAATAACTGTAAGTGTCTGCTACCTTTAATAATTAAAAATAGTTCATGCTGATTTGTGCATTACACCTGCTCACTGTTCCTGATCCGGCCAGCTAGAACTGTGTGTTCCCTGCCATTTCTGGAGATGTCCTCCATTGGGATCCTCATACCAGACATTTTATGGATTATTAGAACTACCTTTATCTCAAATGAGCATTACATGATGTTATTAAATAATGAACATGAATATTGATTTTCCACTATTTAAGGTGTATGTAGTGTAAAAGCAACACAAAACAGAAAGTTTATAATACAGATCTAGATCTCAATATACTATAACAAGAAAAAGTTGGCGCGTGAAGAAGGTCACTTACATATCACCACCTGCCTTTCAGTTCAGGATGTTCACAGGTTATAAATGATTTATTCAGAAAGCCAGCGCTCTCTGGGTCCCTCGCTGCACAATCACATGCACTTAAAACAGCATGCAACGTTACTCTGATCCGGCGCAAAAGTTCCACCGCGTTAAAAAGAGGCGCAGCGGAGACTTTGACGCGCCGCTCAACCCGGGCGGCGTTTTGAAGCGCGCCACGGCACAGCTGACGGAATTCCCTAAATGCACAAATCCCCCATCCCCCAAATTTTTTAATAGTAGCAGTTGCGGAACTCATGTTTCTGAAAAAGTGACGCAGAGCACGCAGTGTGACGAAATGCTCCGCGTTCCCCTGAATTTTTAATGTTCCTGATAAATAATGTTACGTAATGATAAGTGTTTTGCACAGATTTTCATTATTGCAACTTTGAATCAAACACTGAAACCCGGCCGGTGTCTTCAGTTCATTTAGATCATCATAGTAATAAAATATATATTTTTTTCCCTTTTATTATTATTATTATTACTATTTTATGTAGTTCCATCACATACAAGCACAAGGCAAATATAAGGCAATGTTGTACAGTTTAAAGCATGTAGAACAGAACAACAACAACATAAAATAAACATAAACATATTTTAAAAAGTATGATTAATCGCATCCAATATAAAAGTCTTTGTTTGCATGAGCCCAGATCTGGTTCTCTGGTCCAACTCCAGTAGATCATCATAATAGTTGAACTGACAGTCCTTTGGGAAGAGGCCATTAACCAGGCCTTTGAAAGGATGAAGCTTGGCAGCTGAGGCAGAGGAGCGGGGCGGGACAGTGAAAGTATACCCGGTGGAAGTGGGCTGCAGGGGCTTTGTGGCTAGTTCCACTGTAAGGCCGCTGAAGGAGTTGGGCATAAGAGGACCGGTCCAGCGGAGGATAGTCAGGGAACTGGCCACTGTTGCTGAAAGAAGCAGCCACTGGCTGTGGCTGAAGCGGATGGACACAGTGTGGGCTGTTTTCAGCCACGATGAGAGTAACAAAGTGACACACACACCCGGGTCTGATCAGCCTGTGGTGGGCCTGCCTCGGCTGAGGGCGTCTTGTGATAAAGGGCCGAAACACCCAATGAGGCTGGGGTGCACAACTGATGATGTGTTGCTTTGGTGGAAACAGCATACAAACGTCATTGGCAACATCACCTCAACAAAAGGCATCTTTCACCCAGGCTAAAGTTCGCACAGAAACTGGGATCTGATGGACATCGGATAAGGTGTCTCACTGGCAACATCCATGAAAGATAAGATACAGCATAACATATCATCAACACGTCAAGGATCCTGGATTCTTGCTGAACCAAAATCAGAGCGTAACAATTGCTGCGTCTCGCTGTGTTCTGCTCACAGCGAAGGAGAAAATGTTCTATGTGGTGCTGAATATTGGGATCATAACACCTAGTCCTATCATGCAAACTGAGTGTGTACTGTGTATATTTATTATGTATATATAAACACACACACACACACACATGTATATATTTAAGAAAAATATGTTATGTTTATATATTAAATATATTTATATATAATATAAATTGAAAAATCTGAATATAAATATACACATACACAAAATATATACATGCACGTGTGTTTTTATATATACATAATAAATATACACAGCACACACACATATATTATGTAAACAAAAAAACTATAATTTTGAATGCGATTAATCGTGATTAATCTTTTGACAGCACCAAAAAACAACAAAAAAAACAGGATAAAAAAAGTGCTATATAATATTAGATCAGTTACATAAATCTGAAAAGCTTTAGATGTTTTATTGTTTTTATAAGCTTCTCATTTTGTGATCTCATTTTTAGAAAGGGTTTCAAAATATATTTTATGATCAATGTTACAAAATGTAATACACGATGGTTTCTTTTGAATTATTTTTGACTTATGAATATAAAACTTTGCTCAAATAATGAACAGATTAATAATGTAATTTCGTTTTTCAGAAAAAATATGGGTTTTTGAAAACAAAGTAAAATATCACGAGGTTCTAAATTAAGGCCTTTGTTTAATTTTGTTTTGTTTTGTCTATTTTAAAGTCAACCCAAAATGAAATAGAAAAAGGGCAATAGAAAAATAAATGTTCAATGTGTTACAAAAGGTACATTTAATAGATCTGCTAACAGCTGCATTTACAGGATCACATCTGTGAATCATTTTGTAAAGTACTTCTTTTACTTTATTAGAAATAACATATTTATATGGTAATATCCAAATGCTACGCCAATATATACAATGAGGTTTGATTTTTTAATGAGCCATTTTGATTTACATAGAGGATTGGATCCAACATTAAAGGAGTTTCTTACAAAACTGTTATTAAAACCTTTGTCAAAAAAGGAGACCATTTACAAAAGGTTGGGGATTTTGTAGGGTTGTATTATTACATATTGACACTGGGAATAGCCTTAATTACTTTGTTAAATAAAGTAAATGATTATGTTACTATCTTAGTAATGTTTTGGCTAATGTAAAGGTCATGACCTTGGGCTGTGTTGACATGGTGTACATCAACTGGTAGCAAGTTGTTGTAATTTCTAAGTTACATGGACTTCTCTATGCAGTACAAGAGTCCAGTACACGCTGAAAAAGATAATGCAGTAGTTGTGTAACTTTTTTATTACAACACAAAGGTTTTAGGTTACATAAGGTTAAGCAAGTTCAACAAGTTTTGCAACATTTTTTAATAACCTTTTAGCTGTTTAGTACAAGTTAAAATATTCCATGTTCATTCAATTCATATGAGGTCACAAACACTGTAAGACACTTATAAAACAATTAGATAAAAGTTGTTTGAAGTAGTTGTAGTTGAAGAATATCAAATATTTGCTATGAAATGTACATTTGCAAACTGATATTTGTAACACTTAATGCAACAAGTAAAGACGCGCATTTACAGTCAAACACATCGGTTTTATTCAATGCTGATTAAACTGCAGTTCTCCATTCTCAGGTGTGTCATAGTGCTGTAGTGACCTCTGTTGGCATGTGACACACTGTTTACATGAGAATTGCCTAAAGCAGTGCTTCTCCATCCAGGGGCCTCATTTATAAAATGTGCGTACGCTAAAATCCACGGCAACGTTCATATTTATAAAAACGCTCTTTTACGTAGAAAAGTACTTACCGCCACGTCAGGGTCTGAGCAGCCGTACGCACTTTTCCTTGTGGCAAAGTCGGAGTACTGCTGCTATTTGAACATCTAAGCTGCACTAATAATAAAAGCGGTGTACGTGCAAGCGCCGAATTCATCATAAACAATAAAGATGCAGTGTAAGAGATGAATGCAGTGTAGTCCTATTTTTTATTAATGGGAGTTTTTGCGAGATTAAACTGACCTTTTTAGTAGCCTAATGTTGAGAGTTTTTTTACTCGCTTTCTGTACACAGTTTATTCCATGTTGTTGTTTTTTTTATTTTATTTTACAAGAGAACTTGCGAAGTCTTGATTTACTACTAATGCGTAAAATAGAAAAAAAAGAATAGGCCTATGTCGTGCAATAACGGTTTTAATATATTCTATTCAATAACATTGTTAACAGTTTTTATTTATAACATCTGCTGCTTTGCTTCTGTGAAAATGAATAGCATCAGCCTTAAACTTTGTTTTTTACAAAGTCATACTGTCATTTAATCAGCTATATTGTATAAATACACTATATATTAGGGCTGCCCCCTAAAGGCGGGCGTACACGGTGCGATTCTGAAGGTCGGAAAGTCGTGAGCTCTTGCACATGTCACGATTGAGTTTATCCAAAAATCGTACGGAGGCAGTCACACACGACACGAATTTACTACGATTTTATAAACTCTGACATAAGCATTACGTTTCACGCTATTCATAAAAATATGGATTCTGGGGACGAAATAGTTTTCTTTGTGGCAGACGGCTTGTGACGTCCAAAAAAAAAAAACGAAGACAAAGGACATAGCAAAGAGATGGCTCAAGCAGAGAAAAGCTGACTTTCTGTTCTTCATAATGACCATCGAGGAGTAGACCAGTTCGAATTTCTGCTCGTTTTGCCGGAAATACAACAGGCACATTCATTCATAAAGCTGAACGGCAAATTTGGCACATTTATTAACAATAAAAATAGAACTGTATTTCAACTAAAAATTATATGACTATAATGGTTTTTTGTCCATCTTCTGATTGGTCAACTCAATGGAGCGCCAATCGCTCGTTCAACCGCACATACGCCAACGAATTTCAACCGACAGCATCCAATTTTTTTTTGACGGGAGGTGCTTGTAACGTCTCGGATCGGCCCATAATTCTTCGGTACGAGCCGCGACCATGCGAGCATCTGCTATCTCCCGAGAGAAAAAAATCGCCTGCGAGCTCATACGACAGCAAAAATCGCACCGTGTACGCCCGCCTTAATAGTCGACTAATCGTTAGTCGACCAGAAGAGGCTTGGTCGACCAAAATGTTTTAGTCGCAGAAAAAAATAATCCACATTGGCAAAGTCACACAGATAGCTGATCTATGGTAGCTAATACAGTACATCCGGCAGGACAGCCAAACGCTCGCCTATCAATCATCCACCACAAACATGGCTTATCATCTGAAATATGTAAGAATTAGCAACTTTACATGGCCGCTCAAACTAATGTTAACCAAGAGAGATGTGCGCTATTCAAGTGTCTGTGTGGAAGATGAACATTAGCGCTCACGGGGGGTAAGGACAATGGAGTAGAACCGTGCCTCAGACAGTTGCTCTTAGTGATAAGGCGTACTCCATCATGTTTTGGTCAAGGGGCCGATAAACAGTAATACACGTCTATAGATCAATATCTGAGTAAAGTGACCGTCATGTTGGTTTTAGTTTTATGACGTCACTTACACTAACAAAAGAGCAAGCCCTTTTTGGGATAAAATAAAGATGCAGAAAGAGCGAACACAGGTCACCTGTGTGATGCTTTCTGATTCTACAGCAATAAGCCTTCTCGCGTCTCTTGGTGAGGACATGGCTACTTGGAACGATCCGGCATATGAATATGAAATAATAGTCTTTAGCCCCAGGTATTGGCAGAGTCATCCATATGATACTCGGTACTCGGAATGAAACAAAAAATTGCCTTCGATAGAGTACGCCATAAAGAATAAACGAATATAACTCGAATGATGTGACTATTGCCATATGCAACACAATGACTGAATCTACTCTGGCATATGTGTTACACCACATGGATTTGGGGGGACGCTCATGTAAATAGATGTCACATTTCTACTCCCAAGTAGACAGCTGGGTCGGACGATCACGTATACACAAATCGTCACTCCTAAGACCAAACGTAGAACATGCGTACATGGTGTTAGTCAGTGATAGGAAAATGTTAATGCGCTCCTTCTGTATATTGTCTGCCTGACACATTTCCACTAAATCATGCTGTCTGCCAGTGACGGCGTGTGTAGGCAAGTCTTTGGGTCTGCAAGAGCAGCTTGGGGCAGAGGCGTAGGTTAAGTGCTGGGTTAAGATAGGCTACGGCGTCAATTATGACTGGCCTGCTATTCGGTAATGATTTAATAGGGCTATGTAGTATTAGTCGCGCTAATGGACTTAAAACTGAACTGACTCTCATATGTACTTACACGAAAAAACATATCCTGTAGGACCGGAGGTGAGAGAGTGTCAGTCGATTATACTTATGGTTTTTGCTGTCAGATCATAAACAGCTAGTTGGCATAGACGACTCTATGAGTCAGGGCGATCTCAGTACTAGACGTGCTGTAAACATTATAAAGAAATGTCTCAACAGGATTACGACTCGGCATAGGTTTAAGTGTCGACGGGCAGGTGTGGGAGACCGATAGCGGTGTCGAAATTAATGTATAGGCTGTTCGTATTATGAGCTCATCGAAAGCGTACGCAATTCTTGCGGTACAATGAAATCGTATGGATGATAGATAACAAGATTGTCTCGTCAATGGTAATTCTGCTAAACTTTTGGCATTACGGAGAGATTGGGGGTGAATAGACAAGATGATGGACGCCTTTAACTAGTAGGACTGGCTCACTTTTTTAAGTGACATAATAAATTTTCTTAGTCAACTTCGTAGTTATTCTTACGTTTGGAACGCTATTTTGTTTTATAACTTACTACCACTAACATACTTATTAAATCGTGATGTTTATAGAATTATTAATGCTGTTCGAGTAATATGAATAACCCCTCGCCCGGCGTCAATGCCTGCCGGTTGCATAGACAAATACTAAGACCACGACACACATTGTAATTACCACTAAGGCAATAATGAACACCTTATTAATAATAATATGAGTCCGTCACATGCATAACGTTCGATCACACAGGCCACCTGACAATCCTACCACTAATGTCTTACATTGGGGGCTACGGCAGTTACTCAAGCCATAGAAAGGTCGGGATTGGGTGCTTGGTGGGGCGAGTAATATGGTCAAATGTAGATAATGGTCGTATCAAAGCAGTACTTAGGAGGATGCGTTGTACAAGTGCGGACTCATGTAGCGGAAGCATTAGCATCTCGCAATAGCACAGCTATTTCAAGATACATTATGATTTATAAAATGTTACATCTGAAGAGAGATGTACTCACGTTCGTTTTACAGCGAATTGCAAGGACGAACTGGCGGACCATTGAGAAAAAATATCTCTAGTACAATTAGCACGTCGAGTTACGACCTCCATTATGATATAACTGAAGCAGTAACGGCAGTGTCCTGCATCGGGACCACGGTCTTCTGCTTTAATCGAGCACATCCTTGATTCACTGAGTCATCATCTCGTGCTCCGCAGGATTGCTCCATGCCGCATGTAGGCCGTTTGTCTCGTCTTGTTATTCTAGTGCTTGGAATCACGGAAAAAAAACTGCCACACAAAAAAAAAGTGCCTGAGCAGGGGGCTGGGGAGCCTAAAAGGAGGTAAAGGTTAATCGGCCCACTAATGAGCCTAGCAGAGTCACATTGGTAAGACACTGTGCACCAGAGAACTCATCTTTGAATGAACTCATGGTAGGGTCAACACCTTAGTCCTGTAAAAGTCCTTGTTTTGCCAGATGAGCAGAAATCAGGATAGTACCTGAATATCTGGAATGAGTGGCAACCCTGCAGTGCAAGAGAAACAGCAGCAACATTTAAATCAAAAACCAGGAAAACTGTTTCAGATTTGGAAAAGTCATGGAGATTTCATATTCCATATACTAATCATGTGCAGAGTTTATTTAGCGTAAGCATGCTTTCAAGTCAAAAAGATGTTTCCTCAGATATTGTGATGCACAAATTGTGGTCTGAATGATTCATTGCCAAATTGGTCTGTATTATTATTATTATTATTAATAACATTTAAAATCAAAATGCGGGGACCTAGAGAAGAAAAAAAAGTTATATTTGCATAATCTATATTTTTTGTTTTTGGCTTTGTGTGAATTCCCCAAAAACTATACGTCACCTTGCGCCCAAATGTCAAAATAATTCTGTATGCAGAATTTATAGCATTTTTTACCACCGAACTGACAAATAATATCAAATATTTCACAATTTGAATTGACTTTTATTCTGCATAACAGTCCTGAGAAATTAAGCGAATATTTTGTCATGAAAACTACGTAACGAAAGATGTTTAGTGATAAAAATAGGATTCACAAATAAATAAATAAATAAGACGTATACTAACAGTGATGGGAAGATTACTTGCAAACTGTTACTGATTACAAATTACATGATGAAAATTGTAGTTAGTAACGTAATCGATTCGATTTTTCATTTTAGGTCATGTATTCTGACTACTTTTGACCTAACTCGTTTATCCCATAGATTTAAATGGGATTATTATGTACCATATTGATAATAATAATAAAAATAAAACACATTCCATTCTTTATCAATAACATGAAGTGCATTAAACATCATGTTACATCAGGGTTTCCCAGACTGGGGTAGAGAGAGAAAAAAAAAAAGAAGAATTAGGGAGAATCAATAAATTATGAATAATTGACTGCCTTTGTGTGGATATGTAAATATGTAATCCATAACAAAGTAACTGTAATCTGATTACGAGCATTTTAATGTAATATATTCTAAGCACTTCCAGATTACATGTAATTCGTTACTACACAGCTCCTTTTCTGTACTGCATATGGAGAGCTCAGTTTTTCTTTGGTGAAGGAGAGTTATGTATTTAAGGCCACTCACTCACCTTAATGTAGTTATGAAGCTTGTCCGCTGCTGTCTGTTAGCCTGCTGAGAGTCTTACATTAACAGCCCAGAAATCACTTAGATGGTTTCACTTTCCTGCGCTGGGAAATCTGCTGAACGCAGGCAATCGATGAAGTGCATCCGAAGCTCCCTATCAATTTCCATGAGGCTTCACAAGACATACGTCTACAGCAACACACCGTTTCGAGACATGGATGGATACACTGATGAACAGCCAAATGACCTTAACTGATGCCTGAGTGGAAGTTCATTAAATGTTATCAAACCTAAAACACCAACACGTCAAAAGTAAGTGAAACTGGCCTTGTGCAAAGTCACAAAAACAATGCAGGATCTCCAGCAGCGTGTTTCAAGCCTGTTTCACACCGCAGGCGTAAGCAGCACATATTTATTTCGGTGACAATATTAGGATTGTTCATTATCACCATCTTTACCTCTTTCTCAGTGAGAGCAGGCCACAGAGAGAAGAGTCATTACAATGCGAGTCCAGGAGCGCCGTCCTCTCTGACCTGCGGTGCATCCCATCGCCCCGGCAGCACGAGGTCAGAGAGAATAGAGGACCAGTGCCATCCCACACTCCATAAGATAGACTAAAGCCTTTATCTGTCTATTCCCAGCACAGGGTGGCCGGGCCACAGCCGCTATCAACAGAGAGCCTGAAATATGCCTCCGAATGAAATCCAGTCTCAGCTCTGTCTCAAAATAGATTACTCTTTCTTGTCTTTCACCCCTTGTTGTACACGGCACTGAAAAGATTGTCTGGGAAATACAGTGTAACTCACACCGGGGCTGGAGAGATTCGAGCACGCGTTTCCGTTCAGCAGCATGCTCAGAGAAGATAATGGCAAAGGTTAATATTGCAGTAGGAAGTATTTTTCTAACTTAAGATGTACACATAATCTGTGGCATGCTGTTGTTGATTACCACTGAAAATCATTTAGACTTGTCCCTAAGTTTGTAAAAATAAGCAAATGTTGTTTTCCGTCATGCACTTTTACAGTGAAAGTCTGCAGCCACAATACTCATAAACATGATAGAGAGAGAGAAGAAAAAAACAAAACAAAGTGGCAAGTTCTTAGAGATGTACTGTTTTCGTATTTTGTTTTTATACCAAACTTTTATTCCATTTTCAAGATTTTTTTATATCTAAGTGTATGTTATGTATGTATATTTAATGTCTCACTTAATGATATCTTACATTTAAACTTAATGATTTTTTAAAATCATTGAAAAAAATTGTCAAGATTTATTTTTACAAATATCATGAATGATTACTTCATTAATGTCACAAACGTAACAAAAGTTTTTAGAAAGTGCTATTTGTATTCATACACATATACAGGTGCATCTCAATAAATTAGAATGTCGTGGAAAAGTTCATTTATTTCAGAAATTCAACTAAAATTGTGAAACTCGTTTATTAAATAAAGTCAATGCACACAGGATGACGTAGTTTAAGTCTGGTTCTTTAATTGTGTGATTTGGCTCACATTTAACAAAAGAACCACAATCAATTCTCAACAAATTAGAATACTTCATACGGCCAATAAAAAAACATTTTTTGTGAATTGTTTGCCTTCTGGAAAGTATGTTAATTTGCTGTACATGTACTCATTACTTGGTAGGGGCTCCTTTTGCTTTAGTTACTGCCTCAATTCGGCGTGGCATGGAGGTGATCAGTTTGTGGCACTGCTGAGGTGGTATAGAAGCCCAGGTTTCTTTGACAGTGACCTTCAGCTTCAGCATTTTTTGGTCTCTTGTTTCTCATTTCCTCTTGACAATACACCATAGATTCTCTACGGGGTTCAGGTTTGGTGAGTTTGCTGGCCAGTCAAGCACACCAACGCCATTGTCATTTAACCAACTTTTGGTGCTTTGGCAGTGTGGGCAGGTGCCAAATCTGCTGGAAAATGAAATCAGCATCTTCGAAAGCTGGTCAGCAGAAGGAAGCATGAAGTGCTCAAAAATTCCTGGTAGATGGCTGCGTTGACTGGACTTCAAAAAACACAAGGGAAACACCAGGAGATGACATTGCACCCCAAATCATCACAGACTTTGGAAACTTAATACTGGACTTCAAGCAACTTGGGCTATGAGCTTCACCCTTCCTCCATACTCTAGGACCTTGGTTTCCAAATGATTTACAAAACTTGCTCTCATCTGAAAAGGAGGACTTTGGACCACTGGGCAACAGAACAGTTCTTCTTCTCCTTAGCCCAGCTAAGACACCTCTGACGTTGTCTGTGGTTAAGGAGTGGCTTAACAAGAGGAATACAACAACAGTAGCCAAATTCCTTGACACGTCTGTGTGGTGGGGCTCTTGATGCCTTTGAACCAGCCTCGAAGGACTTGAATTACTGAAATAAATTAACGTTTCCACGACATTCTAATTTATTGAGAGGAACTGTTATATATATATATATATATTTTTTTTTTTTTCCACGGTTGAAATATGATACCAAACTTTAATAACTATTTAAAAGAAAAAAAAAAAAAAAAAAAAAAAAATATAAGGGGGTACGGAAATAGTCAGACCTGAAAGTTTTCACTCCTTGTTATTATTGCAGCCATTTGCTAAAATCATTTGTTTCTTTTTTTTTCCTCATTAATGTACACACAGAACACCATATTGACAGAAAAACACAGAAGTTTTGAAATTTTTGCAGGTTTATTAAAAAAGAAAACCTGAAATATCACATGGTCCTAAGTATAAGTTTGCTGTGACACTCATATTTAACTCAGATGCTGTCCATTTCTTCTGATAATCCTAGAGATGGTTCTACACCTTCATTTGAGACAGCTGTGTTTGATTATACTGATTGTACTTGATTAGGAAAGCCACACACCTGACCTAAGACCTTACAGCTCACAGTGCATGACAGAGCAAATGAGAATCATGAGGTCAAAGGACCTGCCTGTAGAGCTCAGAGACAGAATTGTGGCAAGGCAGAGATCTGGCCAAGGTTACAAAAAATGTATTCTGCACTTAAGGTTCCTAAGAGCACTTTGGCCTCCATAATCCTTAAATGGAAGAAGTTTGGGACTATCAGAACCCTTCCTAGAGCTGGCCGTCGGCCAAACTGAGCTATCGGGGGAGAAGAGCCCTGGTGAGAGAGGTAAAGAAGAACCCAAAGATCACTGTGGCTGAGCTACAGAGATTGCAGTCGGGAGATGGAGAAAGTTGTAGAAAGTCAACCATCACTGCAGGCCTCCACCAGTCGGGGTTTATGGCAGAGTGGCCCGACGGAAGACTCTCCTCAGTGCAAGACACATGAAAGCCCGCATGGAGTTTGCTAAAAAACATCTGAAGGACTCCAAGATGGTGAGAAAATAAGATTCTCTGGTCTGATGAGAAAAAGAGAGAACTTTTTGGCCTTAATTCTAAGCGGTAGGTGTGGAGAAAACCAGGCACTGCTCATGACCTGTCTAATACAGTCCCAACAGTGAAGTATGGTGGTGGCAGCATCATGCTGTTGGGGTGTTTTTTAGCTGCAGGGACAGGACGGCTGGTTGCTATCGAGGGAAAGATGAATGCGGCCAAACACAGGGATATCCTGGACGAAAACCTACACCAGAGTGCTCAGGACCTCAGACTGGGCCGACTGTTACCTTCCGACAGGACAATGACCCTAAGCACACAGCTAAAATAACAAAGGAGTGGTTTCACAACAGCTCTGTGACTGTTCTTGAATGGCCAGCCAGAGCCCTGACTTAAACCCAAATTGAGCATCTCTGGAGAGACCTAAAAAAATGGCTGTCCACCAACGTTTACCATCCAACCTGACAGAACTGGAGAGGATCTGCACGGAGGAATGGCAGAGGATCCCCAAATCCAGGTGTGGAAAAACTTGTTGCATCTTTCCCAAAAAGACTATTGGCTGTATTAGATCAAAAGGGTGTTCTATAATACTGAGCAAAGGGTTGAATACTTAGGACCATGTGATATTTAAATTTTTCTTTTTTAATAAATCTGCAAAAAAATTCAACAATTCTGTGTTTTTCTGTCAATATTGGGGTGCTGTGTGTACATTAATGAGTGAAAAAAATTAACTTAAATGATTTTAACAAATGACTGCAATATAACAAAGAGTGAAAAATAAAAGGGGGTCTGAATACTTTCATGTAGCCCCCACGGTATTTAAATATAAATACCTTTGTAAAAGATATCAATATACGTAATATGGAATATCTGTGGTGTAACCAAGTTAAAACATTTATACACATCAAAAGCCTTAAATATAGGTGTGATTGTCTACACTTTGAGATATAAACAGGGATTTCTTTTATAAAAATGGTTGTATTATAAATAGTATTATTATAAAAAAAAGGTTGTATTATTATAAATAGTATTAATATAAAAAATAATGATCTATGTTCATTTCTACATAATCTTGATTTTCATTAATAAATTCCATAAAGTAGGTAACATCCTTAAATAAAAGGTCAAATTATCTGATATTTTAAGAGACTTACTGACCTTGGCATGCAGTCATGAGGGTCTGAATGATTTTTTAATATATTAAAAAGCAGTTTAACATTTTTTTTTATTAAAAAGAAAACTACTTTACTACTTTTACCTTATTACTTAATTCTTCTAATGAGGCTTTTGTCTTCATCATGACGCTGAGTTTAGAGGTGCAGTCATCATATGCCTGAACAGGCTCCACATTGCTGTTTTAAACCTCTAGAATGTGCCATAAACTTCACTGTAAGTGCATTACTGCAAACACAATTTTCGTTTGACATGTTTGGCTATTTAACTGAGGAACGAGTCGGCATTAGTGTCAACGTCAATAAAGCTTAACTTGTTTTGAAGTTAAAAGACTCATTTACAGATTCAGACAGAGTGCATCTGCAAACAGTTGCAGAAGGACGACGATTGACTGGAGGTGAACTTTATAACCAGCCCTTTAAATCATTGCTAATGGCCAGTCACTCAAGCGTAAAGTGGCCGCTCTCGAGCCGTCACAGACAATTTCGTCTTCGCATATCCTTAAGATGTTTATTGGGCGGTGCAGTCACAAATCAAATCTCATTAAGCAAAGGCCTCGCTCATTTAGATTTAATAAATGTGACTTAAGAGCAACACTGTTACACAAAGTTAACTAAGTCACCATGACTTCCTCATTATGACACGCACGCTAAAACACGACTGCATTTGAACGGTTTCGAAGTTTTTGTCAAAAAAGTGACATGCCGCAGGTTTCGTGGGTGGCAGAACAAACAAGACTGAACTTTTGTTCGCTCATAAATATGCAGCGCTACAGCTTTAGACCTGCTGTTGCACTCTTTATGATATTATTTGTGCTTCACCTCTACAGCAAGCCTAGTGCTCGAGTGAGGTAACATGAGTAAAAGTGCGATGCTAACTAGTTGCAACTGGAATATAGTCTGTTTTACATGCTGTTAGTGCGAGATGACAGGGTTTTTGTAAAACACTGGTGGAAAACTAGCCACTTCAGTTCATTATTTTGAGGAGAGACTTCTGATGTTCTGCTTTGTTCAAAGAGCTGGGACAAACAAGATCTATTTAGAGGCACGCAGCTCGCTTTTCCCAGTATACACGAGGAAATAAATCTTTAGAACATGAGATTTAAACAGTGAAAATAAAAGTGCAGTTATTACCTTAAGCTCCATTATTACTTTAAGTGGTGACCTATGAGCCTTATCTATAATTCTAAATGACAGTCCAATTCAGTATCGTCCTAGGTGTTATATGTGATGACAAAAATAAAAAAAAGGGGGTTTTCCCCAACATGACCGATGAAAGTGGCAAAGTGAAATATTTACAGTTGCATTCTGTGCCCAGGTGGCCAGGCGTAAACATGTTTGGAGAAACAAATATTATATTGTTGTTTTAAAGGATTTTCTTTCCCCTTTTTGATTGAATAATTAAGTTAGAATATTACAAAGATTTATTTTTCAAATAAATTCTGTTCTTTTGAACATTCTATTCATCAAAGAATCCTGAAAATCCGCTTTATTAGAATGATTTCTGAAGGATCATGTGACACTGAAGACTGGAGGAATGAGGCTGAAAATTCAGCTTTAATCACAGGAAAAAATTACATTTTAAAAATATATTAAAACAGAAAACAATTATTTTAAATTGTAATAATATTTCACAATTGTACTGTTTTTGAAACAATAAATGCAGCCTTGGTGAGCAGAGCAGACTAAAAAATCGAATTTAACTCTTTACTCACCCAAACAACTGAACAGTATGTTGACAGGTGACATTCAATCATATGAATGTTGTGGAAAAGTTCATTTCTTCAGGCATTCAACTAAAATGTGAAACTGGGTATTACAAATAAACACTGCACCAGACTGCAGTAGTTAAAGGCTTTGGTATTTTCCAGTGTGATGATTTTGGTTCACATTTAACAAAAACCCACCAATTAACTTTCTCAACAAATTAGAATATGGTGAAATACAATCAGCTAATCAACTCAAAACACATGGAAAGGTTTCCTGAGCCTTCAAAATTGTTTCTCAGTTTGGTTCACTAGGCTACACGGTCATGGGGAAGACTGCTGATCTGACTGTTGTCCAGAAGACAATCACTGACACCCTCACAAGGAGGGTAAGCCAACACAAACATTCATTGCCAAAGAAGCGGGCTGTTACAGAGGGCTGTATCCAAGCATGTTAACAGAAAGTTGAGTGGAAGGAAAAAGTGGGGAAGAAAAAGATGCACAACCAACCAAAAGAACCACAGCCTTATGAGGATTGTCAAACAAAAACGATTCAAGAATTTGAGTGAACTTCAAAAATGAATGGACTGAGGCTGGGGTCAATGCATCAAGAGCAACCACACACAGACGTGCCCGGCTAGGAGGCGGTATTAGGGGCGTCCAGGCTCGTGGTGTTTGCAAGAAGGAAATTAATCGAACAGATTGGGTTGTTAGTATAACTTTGGCTATAGTAGGGTCAGTTGTTCTGTGGTTACTTATTGCTCTGATTAATCTTAAATTCACTGTCGGGAACCAAAGGACAAGTCAGCGGGCGTTACAGGGCTTAACCCCTAAGGAGAGAGGAAAGGGGAGCAAGCGGGAGAAGAACCTGAAGAAGAGAGAGAAAGGAAGGTTGGGGGGGGGGAGCGGGGGAAGGGAAGAGGGGGGGTGAGAAAGGAAAAGAAAGAAGTAGAAGAGGCAGGCGGGGAAAACAGGGGGGAAGAGGGCTGGAGGAAGGGGGGGAAGCGCGAAGGAGAAAGGAGGGGGAGCATCAGGGGAGGGGCGAGAGAAAAGGGCAGAAATGAAGAAACGAAGGAGAGGAAAAAGGGCGAAGAGAACCATCCTGGGAAAGGGGGGTGGAAAGTGAGAAGAAGGAAGACAAGAGGGGGAAGGGGGGAAACGTCTGGGACTGGTGGCCAGTGTGGGTCCAAGGCCTCTTTTCAGATGGACGAGCAGAGATGAGAGCAAGTTTTTGTATTTCATTTGGAAACCAAGGTCCTAGGACTCTGGAGGAAGGTTTGTTTTGTGGAGAAGAGAGAAGAGGAGAGAAGTCATGCCCAACCACGCCTCAGCTTGGAAGTCCAGGTAAGTTCCAAATGTCTGTGAGATTCGGGTGCGTGGTCAGTGCTGGTGTTGGGCCATTCTGTTTTGAAAACCAACTATCACTGCACCGTTTACCAAGAAATTATTGTGGTTAGCAATTCATGTGTCTTCTGCGACAAGCTTTTGACGATGATGATTCATTTCCAGACGGATTTGGCACCATGCCAACACTCGCCAAAAAGCACAAAAGTTGGTTAAATGAGCATGGTGTTGGTTGTGCTTGACTGGCCAGCAAACTCACCAGACCTGAACAATGAAGAGAATCTATGGGTATTGTACGAGGGAAAATGAGACATAAGAGACCAAAAAAGTGCAAGATGAGCTGAAGGCCAAGTCAAAAGAAACCGGGCTTCCATACCAATCAGCCGTCGCTACAAACTGATAACCGCATGCCCCGCCGAATTGCGGAGTAATTAAATGCACACGAGCCCTACCAAGTATGGGTTACAGGTACAGTAAAATGAACATACTTTCAGAAGAGCGACAATCACAAACACTGTTTTTTTATTGGTCTTATGAAGTATTCTAATTTGTTGCGATAGTGAATTGGTGGGTTTTGTTAAATGTGAGCCAAAATAATCAAAATTAAAAGAACCAAAGACTTAAAACTAATTCAGTCTGTGTGCATTGAATTTATTAAAACAAAAGTTTCACAATTTGAGTGTTGTTGGTGAATTACGGAAATTAAATGACTTTTTACACGCGATTTCTTAATTTAGAGTGCAACCTGAAATATTTATGAAATATTATTATCATGTTGTTCCAAACCTGAATGAGTTTATTTCTTCTGTTGAACACAAAATAATATATTTTGAAGAATGTTGGTAACCAAACAGTTGACGGTAGCCATAATATTTTTTTCCATACTATACAAATTCATACAATTTGAACTGATCTCTTAATACCCTGTCTTATCATCACACACATTACTGAAATCTGCTCTCCAGAAGGCATTTCACTGTGGTGTCTCTCGTTCTGTCCAGAAGGGGGAGCTCATGGTCCTCTGTACTCCATGTATTGGCTCTGATCTATTATCCATAAGCATTATTATGGAAGTGGCGACCCTCTGTAACCTCCACGGGTTCCTCCTTAACCAGATGGACACGTTCAGTCATGCGCTCTGACTGTCGCGGAGTAATGAGGAGCTTTCAACATTCGCTCTCCTTACGAGCCAATCACCTCCCTCTCATCCCATCGCTCAAGGGAGTCGCTCTTTGTAATTGCCTGGATTCACTTTGACTGGAGGAAGTCAGGTAAGAGTGAATTAATTAGCAAAAGCATCAAGATACGGCTCCCCCAAAAAGAGATCCACGGAAGCTGGATCACTCCATATCCAATTACTCCCAAGGATGTGAGGAGCACGGCATTCAGGGGATTATGGATTATGAGCAAGACCCTCAGGTGTTTGCGCTTTGACATCGCTGCCCTTTGGATTCAGAGCCGCTCTGCTCTTTAGGAGAGTTCGAAAACAAGGCCAGGTGCTGAAGGACACTCCAGCCTCGAGAGGAAGAAGCATGTGGGCTCTGCTTCAATCCACGCAGAATTGCATTCATGACTCTGTGGTGTTGCATGAAGAAGGCAGCAGAATGAGAAACATCTCCAGGGCTCCACAGAGAGATCTAATTAGTCTGTTTAGGGTTTTGTGGGATGTTCAGAACAACTGAAAAATGGAGGATTCCATAAAGTCTACCGGGGAACAGAAGTACATAAAAAGCACAGCAGCACAAAATAATGGTATTCCAGAGAATATCTGTGCTTGTCGATGTGAAAACCACAGCCATTTGTCAAAAGCAGGCTGAATGACAGTGATAGAGTCCACATAAATGCCGGTGAACTGATGCACACGGCTCTCCGGCTAAGTGCTCTGATGGAACGGCTGGAGCTTCCCAAAAATAGAGGAACGAGGAAAGGAAAATAGGACATGTACGCTCGCCGCATGACCTTTCGCTGCCCCTGCATCTGTGCATGTGTTGTTTGCCTCGTCCAAGTTCAAAAACCTCTAAACCGGTAAAAGCTGGATGAGAGTGAGCTGACGAACATATTCTTGAAGAGGGGACTTGAGGTTCGCTTTTAATGGAACTGATGCATTTAAAGAAATATTCTGGGTTCAGCTTATATTGAAGACAATCTGCTAAAATGGCAGGTTGTGGAATGAGCCACTTTATTTACTTCCGAGTCTACAATCCACCACATCTATTCAAACAGAGTGTTCTGATGAGGGGGTCAAAACAGGACAGAAAAATCAGCCTAAACCTAAAATATAGCGGAGGGGAAGGGGTAGGTAAGATGTAAATATCTTGATAACATTATAAGTAGACCTCAGAGAACAGTACACAAAAAAGGCAGTTCATGACCCCTTTAAAGAAAACCAGTAATAATGTGAAATATTATTGCAATTTCAAATAACAGTTTTATATTTTAATATACTTTAAAAATGTAATTTAAATTAAGCAAAGCTTAATTTTCAGCATCATTACTACAGTCTCAAGTGTCACATGATTCTTCAGAAATCAATATAATATGCTGATTTATTATCAGAGCTGGAAACTGTTCTGCTGCTTTATATTTTTTTGGAAGCTGTGATACTTTATTTTTGTCCGGAATAAAAAGTAAAAAACAAGAGCAAGTTATTTAAAAACGAACATATTTGAATACTATCACAAAGTGTGGGGCGCAGTTCAAATTCTTTTTTTTTTTTTGTTTGAAAGAAATTGATAATTTACTCAGCAAGGATGTGAATTGATAAAATGTGATAGTAAAGACTGATAGTAATTGTTATAAACGTTTGATAGTGCGTTTAATTAATTATCATAGAATTGATTTTTAAAAACAAAATCTGGGGTACAAGTGATCAGGGAAGTAATAGGGCAATGCATATATGTAAATTCACAATAATGTGCCAGAAAACACACACACCACACACCTGGTCAAGCCTTGTAGGGACTCTTCCATAGGTGTAAGGTTTATATTGTACAAACACAAAGCTGGCTAACACACACTAACACTCTCTCTATACACACATCCCACACACAACCACACAACACTCCTCTCTGCACACACTCACTCACGACAACTCATCTCCAAACACAACAAACACAACAAACTCTCTCTCTCGCACACACGACACTACCTCACCTCGCTCGCACACACACATCACACCACCCACAAACCACACACTGGTCACATCCTTGTAGGGCAATTCCATTAGGTGGGAAGGGCTGTATTAGTGGTAAAAAAATAAGGATATCTGGTAAAAACAATCACAATATCTCTCTCTTCACAAACCACACCCTCTCTTTCTCTCACACACACTCTCTCTCACACTCTCTATCTCTCTCACACACACACACACTGTCCTACCTGTGGGGCTCTCCTCGGGTAATGGCTTTTTATTGTACAAACACATGAATGGATAAAACGACCTCACACTCTCTCTCTCTCTCACAACACAACAACTCTCTCTTTCTCTCCACGCACTCCTCTCCTCTCCATCACACACAAAACACACACACACACACACAGAGTTACACACACACACACTCACACACACTGGTTTCCATTTTTTGTGGGGACTCTCCATAGGTGTAATGGCTTTTATATTGTACAAACACATATACTGGATAAACACACTCACACTCTCTCTCTCTCTCACACACATACACAAACACACTCTCTCTCTCTCACACACACTCAATCAAGTCTCTCTCTTTCTCACACACACACACACAAACACACCACACACACACTCTGGTTCACTATCCTTGTAGGGACTCTCCATAGGTGTAATGCTTTTTATACTGTACAAACAATCTATGGATAAACACCAATCACACTCTCTCTCTCTCTAGCTACAATACACGACAAACTCTCGTTATCTCTACACACACTCACTCTTCTCTTCTCTCCTCACACACAACACAACACACACACACACAACACCTGTTCACATCCTTGTAGGGACTCTCCTAGGTGTAAGGGCTTTTCTATGTAAAAACACCATATAGGTATAAACACACCTCACCTCTCTCATCTCTTCTCACACACACACACACAATCTCTTTTCTCTCACCCAATCACTCACTCTCTCTCAACACAAACACCCAACACAAACACACCACACACACCACACTGGTCACTATCCTTGTATGGACTCCATAGTGTAAGGCTTTTATATGTACCAAACACAGATAAGGGATAACCACACTCACATTCTCTCTCACACTCTCACTCACTCACACTATCTCTCTCACACTCACTCACTCACACTCTCCACCACACCAACACAACAATATTCTACAATACAGCTTTACATTTGCTTTTATATCCTCCAAAAATGGGCCCCAATCACTTCCATTGTAAGTGCCTCACCAAAATTCTGATTTGTATTTATTAATTCATTTCAGAAAATGGGACGAGTTAAAAACACATTTTTAGTGGTATTCCACAAATGTTGTTGCTGAAAGTTATATTAAGCTGGAATGATGGGACATTTAAACAGCACGCCGCAACATGGGACAAAAAACAGACCATTGAAATATTCATATTTAGGAGACAGAATCCTCTTGGTAAAAATGCTCTACTTGTTCATGTTCTGTTCACTTATATTTCAGTCCATCTGGAGTGTATATATTAAAAATGTATGGCAAAAAGAAATAATAATGAATTAAGGATTGTTCGACGACGGAAGAAAATCATTAGCCATTATTAATTCATGTTTGAGAGGCCAAATGTCTGACAAGCATTTGAAACTAATTTTTCATACACATGGCCTAAGAAAATGGAAAAGGGGCAGTGGGAACTAATCATGTGTAATAAAGCTTTAGTTTCTCTCAGCAATAAGCGAAAAAAATAACCTTACAAATTGCACAACAGAAGAGCATTAGGGACGCTTGACTGTGCCGCCGGAAGTCTTCTCGAGACGAGACGTTTGCTGCTGACTAACAGACAAACACCCACACACACAGCTGCACACGCCACACATACGTGCAGCGCTCTGATTGTTAATTACAGTTCACAAGCTCAGTGCAAAAACAGCAGCGCTGCTCGACATGTTCAGAGCTGCTTACCAGTCCACTGCAAGCCATTCTAAAAAAACGCCATATATAAAGATTCATATGAAAGAGCAAACCATACGAGATGGGAAAACCCCGCAGACCGGCTCAGATCACGTGGAGAAGAGCGGAAGAGTGCTTCACCGGCTTAAGCAGGAAAAGCCTGAAGGATTGAACGGACGTGCGTGGCATAAATGAGGCCGAAGTGAGAGGAAATCTTGTATCTTTATCCCACGATTCCTCTGTTAATTAGCAGAGGTGCTGAAAGTGGAACTTTTGAAGATTTTAGACGCACTAGCCTAGATTGTAAAACTATTCAATTAGCCTGGTTGCAGATTTTGCTGTTCTTTTTTTATTTAAAAATAGCAAGTTATTCAAACATTTACAGGATATGTGAACAAAAGATTCTATGCAACTGTTTTCTGCTGCTATACCGAGAGGAAAAGAAATATATTCGTGTGTCTTGTTTTTTCCCCCCCTTTTTTTTTTGTTTTACAAATCAGAGGGTGGAAACAAGAAAAGGTATGTTGACCGTTCCAAGTCCCGGGTCAGCAAACCCTGAATTTACCCGATGAGATTTCCGTGTGTGGTACAAGTGCACCGGTCCGGTCACACACACACACACACACTCATGTGTTCACATACTAAAACATACTACACACACACACACACACACACCAAAGTCTTGAGGATCTCCAGGTCTAGAGTGTCTAGAGGGGCGGCGGATGGACGCGGAGAGCTGGCAGGTGATTGGTTGTGACCCCTCCGGTCCATCGGCCGTTTTTGTTTTTCTAGCAGGAACCCAAACCCGTGTCTCTACGCCGTCTTAATGCCCTCAAACCCACAGAACTTCCAGCGTTTCTCCAGACTCGCCCCGACACCCGTCAACTCCTGCTTGAACGTGCAGGGCAGCCGACCCAGAAGAGTCTCCACCTCTGTGGTGCTGATCTGAAACAACAAGAACAGCGACCTTTAGACCCATCCAAACCAATCAGGCAGCTCCGAGACTACTAGTGAATATTCGACTCATGTCATTTGTATAGCACTTTTCACAACAGATTGCTTGAAAGCAGCTTTACAGAACATGCATGGTTCAATGATACAGACTGCATTAAATCAAGAACATTATTGAATCACTTTGAGCAGCCGCAGATGTCTGTCTCAAGGGGGAAAAAAACTCCATCAGTGATGAGGTGTTGGAGAAAAACCTTGAAGGAAACCAGACTCATCTGGGCCTGTCCTCCTCTAGCAACAAATTAATGTCACGTGACAATAAAACAGCTCTAAGATACCAGTCACGCAATCTGTTATAAAGACGATATGATGCTATCCTTCAACGCATTACTAAGGCAGTTAATATAGCTTGTGATTGTGATGATTGCAATATCAAGATAATATAATGGCAGTCTTTTAAGTCCATCCATTGTTGGCATATTTAGGGTAAAATTCAAGTTAAGCTCATTCAACATTTTTGTGGCATAATGTTGATAACCACAAACATTAATTTTGACAAGTCATTTAAAAAAAAAAAGCAAAAATCTAGGTTAGAGTGAGGCACTTACAACTGAAATGAATGGGGCCCAATTTGTAATGGTTACATTTATTATATTAATAATATAATATATTATATATATCTATTATATAATATTATTTTTTTGTAATCTGTAATGGTGTATAAAAAATGTCTTAAATGAACTTCATAAAAACAGTATGAAACCCTGTCAAATTCAAACTGTTCAGTAGGTTACAGTCACAAGATTGTAAACAAGGTTTAATGTTAAAAAATATGAACAGAAGAATTAATAGTAAGTGCTTTCAGAAAAGATTGCTTCTCTTCTGCTTTTAAAATTGGACCCATTTTCTTCCCCTGTTGTGATTGAGTTTGTTTATAAAGAAAATTAGGCATAAGTAGAAATTAGGGTATTATTGTGTAATTATAATCAGTATTAGGGGCTGATGGGGTTAATTTATATGGCAACCTGAATTACTCCTTGATAGATCATAATCAAGCCAGATGTCACAATTACTTCTTTGATCCCAGGTTTGAATTTTTGATGGGGTTGGTATTCAGATTTTAGGACCCCCACTTATCTAAGACACCTGAATCTCCGAGCACACGTGATGTGAACTGTGTTCTTCACATGATCATGAAAGCCACGTGTGTGTGTGTGTGTGTGTGTGTGGCAGGCAGGGTGACACGAGCGGCGCTTTATCAATTAAACCCTTCCACTGGAGTGCATTGTTTTTAGTGAAAGCAAGCGGGACTGTTGATGAAGATATGAAGGCATGTGTGCACTGCGGAGAGCGAGAGCGTGGGCATCCACAGCCGGAGGGCTTCAACTCAAAACTGAAAAGATATAGAGGCTCATTTTCACCCTCCATCTGTAAGTGTATATTAGTCACTGTGTGACAGTGAAAGCAGAGCGAGAGAGTGAGATAAAGCCTGAGAGATGAAGGAAAATAAAGAGTAATCAACACTGCGCTATAGTAAGATGAGCACTTTATTTCAGCATTAAACATTTTGGCAGGAAAAGCTTAAGGACTATATTTGAGAACAGGAAGATGAAAACACTGTGTGTGTGTGGTGCTGCTGTGAGTGTGAGAGCTGTGCTTCACACCGGGAGCTCTCTCTGTCTGCTCAAGGGCTGTTTACTCAGCAGAACATTAGAATGGCAAGCAGACCGCCATACGTTCAGTGTGTGTGTGGGGGACTGTGTGGTGCAAGGGCTGTAACACAGCAGTCATACCTTCGTCAGAGTGAGTAAGCGGTGTGCATGTGTGTGTGTCAAGGTTATAATCACTAATGAAAACTTTTATGAAAATGGAAACTACTAAAAATAAAATGTTTTTGAATTATATATATATGTGACCCTGGACCACAAAACCAGTCATAAGGGTCAATTTTTCGAAATTGAGATTTATATATCATAGACAGGCTGCTGAATTCATTGAAATAAGCTCTCCATTGATGTATGGTTTGTTAGGATAGGACAATATTTTGCTGAGATACATCTATTTGAAAATCTGAATCTGAGGGTGCAAAAAAATCAAAAAATTTAGAAAATCATCTTTAAAGTTGTCCAAATGAAGTTCTTCGCAAAGCATATCACTAATCAAAAATTAAGTTTTGATTATATAGAAAATTTACAAACTATCTTCATGGAACAAGTTCTTTCGAATGATCTATGATTTTGGGTAAAAGAAATCAATCATTTTGACCCATACAATGAATTTTTGGCTATTGCTACAAATATCCCCCAGCGACTTAACACTGCTTTTGTGCTCCAGGGTCACATATGTATATGTATATATATGTGTGTGTGTGTGTGCTGTCCACCATAAAAACATATTATGCTTTCACAAAAACATATTCCCAGTCATTTCGAACAGAAAAAAAACACAATCCCCTCTAAAGCCCTATTCGGACGGTAATTGTTTCTCATGTGGACGTCTGTAAAAATAAATTTACATATCACCTCAGTGAAAAAACTCATGGATTCGAATGGTGATTTATTCACAGTGGAGAAGCCAGATCCGGGAACGCGCTGCTCACGTGGCCAGTCGCATGACTGTCTGCTGTACATAAAATGTCATATGCATGGAATAATAAGAATAAATTCCTATTTAAATAATATCCAATTTATTATTTGATTATTTAAATCTCCTGTTTAAAAACGGGACAACAGTCGCGCTATAGTTGAAATGGTTTTGCATTTTATCTCTCAAAATAATGGATGTCATTAAAAATGAGGGTTTTTTAAGGTAAACATAAAGCTGCTTAGTTTATATTTTTTGTATGTAATTGCAGGCCTACATAATACATTTTAAAATTGTACTGCATACCCGTTGCTGCCATAATAATGACCCATATCAAATGTTCACATGCTTTTTTTTTCTCTCTTTCTACTTTTTGTTCTTAACAGCTCCCACTCACTGAGGTGGAGCAGTTATGAAATATTGCTCTTGTAAATACTTTCCAGCATTTCAGTATTTTTTTTTTTAATAATAAATATGCACGCAAATTACAGCAAAGTGCAACAGTCACCGTACGGTGTTCAGCAGTGCTCAAAAATGATTTAAACATTGAATTTTGAATCGATTTCTTCTTGCAATTAAATTACCACATGACCTTGGTGTTTGTCAAAAAATCAGTGGGTAATTCGGTTCTGGGATTTTTACGCGGGTGGTGGGAGAAAAACACCGGCATTCTGGATTCAGACGGCAATAAAATCACAGACTAACCCCTGTAAGTGGTGAAAATCACTTATGTCACCATGAGAAACAATTACTGTCCGAATCGGGCTTAACATGAGAACGATGGCCCATTTTTGAAAGTGCTGATTCTTTTCAATGAGCCAGTTGAATAGATTCACGAATCACTCGAAACGATTCACTTGCAGCTGTTCATAATTAAACAACTCAATGATTCAATGCTCTGGTCAAAATGAGCCATAGTCTGAGCTTGAATGTACATGTGACTGATGGTGCAAAAAGTAAGTCAATAATGCCAAATTTTAGTATTGATTTCTGTACAGTAAATGAAAATCATATTTAGGTCATGATTCAGTTATTTGTGAACTAAATCTGCATTTGTGTGTCTCTGTCTGTAAGGGGTTAGTTATTTTTGGTAAAATAATGCAAATTAATGCCGATGCATCTTACCCATCGCTGTAGCTGTTTCAAATACAAAACCACATATTTACACAAACGTTGTTTTTCTTAAATACTATATAAAATACTATATGACATACATGTTTGCAAGCTTGAATTATCAGTAGCTTAAGTGGATATTTTAGTACATTAAAGTTTGGTGTTTTAGTAGTGTATACAAAGTTTTGGTAATAAAATTGAGCTTATTTGCAGATCGATACTTATTGCATGTACAGTATGCACTAATCTTTACTAGTGTTGACTAATTACTAGTCTAACTACAGCTGGCTGGAATAAATAACACACTGGGTTCATCGATCAGTACTAATTACTTGTAATACTTAAGTGCATTCAAATCAAGTGTTTTTCTACTTATTCTCATAAAACTGAAAACAAGTACTTCTACTAGTCATATTTCACTAGGGTATCTGTACTTACTCAAGTACTTGATTTGTGTGCTTCATCCACCACTGATCAAATGTCCAAAAAAATAAATAAGAGGCTACTTAAGTTGATCCCAACTGCCTCACAAGAAACACTTGAATATAATCCAAAGGTTTTGTCCTGAGCAGCACAATCTTTGGTGAATCCAGCGATTAGTTGTTCTTCTGTGTGGGCCTTATGACTCAAGACGCTGAATCAGAACGACTCCGGAGACGCCAGAGTGATGATAGTCACAATTTACTGCTAAATCTGACACATTTATAGCACATTTAATTGTCAGTAAGCACTGCAGCTGCGTTCTTATAATTGTGACAAATACAACTTTGAACATAAACTTTAAAGATGTGATTGTTTTAGGGTGCGGTTTGTTTGATGAAGTGCAGTATCTGTCATCATAGTAAGATGGAACGGCTGCTATAAAGAAGAAAACTACTGAAGCGAAATAAAATTGCATCATTATAACTAACTGAAAATGAGAAGTAAAAATAAAAGGAGTGAAATGTGTGTGTGTTTCATACCTTGGTGTCCAGCCGCTGTAAATAGGAGCAGATATATTCAATGCTGGCTCCAAAAGGATGGACGTGAAGAAATGTTGAGATGATTCCTGGGGAAGCAAAGCCAAAGATGAATCACTGATAGATTTTCCAGTACAGTATAAATATAAAATCTGTTCCAAAACCTTTCAGAAGCTCATAAATGACTGATTTTAAACACTGCACAGAGAAGCCTATTTATAAACACACAAAAACACACACATTTCTACACAGTATACAGTATATATATATTATAAATAAACACACACACAGACACACACAAATTTAAACTTAAAATAAAATAACGTACAAGGACGTAAATATTATAGATGCAGTTAGATACATGTACAAAATCATGGACCATGGCATGCAACATGGTCTTCACTATTAAGCATATCATCAGTTGTTATAGGTTAGAAATACACAGCGTTCTCTGCCTTATGATGGCCGCCGAGAATGAGGACAAAGAACAGTACTTGATAGCCGTTAGCCCTTCTTTTGGGCTTCCAAGTTGTTGAAGACCTCTACAACCAGCGGTCACCACACACACACACTCACACTCACACTCACACTCTCGCAAACACACACACACACACACACACACACACACACACGCACAGACACACACACACACCACACACACACACCACACACACACACAAACACACCACACGGGCAGCGCACACTCAGCGCATCGCACACACCCTACTCACTCATCACTCACTCACTCACACTCACACTCACTCACTCACTACCACTCAACACTACTCCACACAACACACACCCCCACAAACACTCTCACTCACACACAACACACCATCACTCACACACACTCACTTTGCACTCGCACACTCAAGCGCATAGAGCACACACCACTCTCACCACTCATCACATACACACACACACACACACACACACCACACACACTTCGATCGCACGTACGCAGGCCACTCACACATAAACACACAAACAAACACCCACTCACTCACTCACTCACACACACACACACTCACCACACACCTCACGCCACGCTCGCCGCACAAACAACACACCACACTCACGCATAACACTCACTCATCACTTCAATCAATCACTCACTCACTCAAAAAACTCACTCACTCACACACACACACACCATCACACACGCGTCGATACAACAAAACCACACATCACTAACCACTCATCCCACTCAAACTCATCACTAACTCACACACACAACACACACACAATTCAATCACTCACTCACGCACACTCGCTCGCTCGCTCGCTCGCACGCTCGCCGCACGGCAGCACGCACCCACTCGCTCGCTCGCTCACCGCTCACACCACACCACACAAACACACACAACAACACTCTTACACACACACACACTCATCACTCACGCACGCACGCACGGCCCGACACACTCACTCACATCACTCACTCTCACACACACACACTCACTCACTCACACACAAACACACCACCACACACACACACACACACACACAAAAACACGCACACTCACACTCACACTCACACTCACTCACTCACACAATTATGCATTTGTATGTTAATTTAAAATATAAAAATTGTATTAATGAATAACGAATGAAAAACATAGAATTGGTTAGGTTAGGTTTTATGTTAACATTACTTATATAAATATTCTTAATTTAGTAACATAAATTAGCAGTGAAGACAGCTCAATCTATTTCAAAACTTACAATTTTACAAAACATAGCAAGCATTGACATTTCCTCCACTTTGGATAAATTTATTCTTGTTGCATTTTGGCATTGCTTGCTCCGCATAAGATACAACACTACCTCAGATCTCAGCCCAAATGAAGTATTTTAAGAAGACAGATTAATTCTTGAAGTTGACAGTGTGCCTATGAGGCCCTAAAAAGTAGGCGGCTCGCTTGGTTTTGGAGCAGAGCACTCCTGCGTCAGCAATTGATATTTCACTGATTCACTGATTTGCAAATGATTCCAAGTACTTGAGTTGTTTTCCCTGAAGTGGATGTCGGCTAACTCTGCCTCTTGAACTTTCTAAATGATTATGAGTGTTTAATTGCAGTTTTGATGCTGTTTGGCGTAATCAAGGCTGTTCTTCGGCCTCCTGAGTGCTTCATTCACAGACTCAAACATATGGAATAATAATAACGGCTGCTATTAGCACTTCTGGCTTGAATGCGATAGGAGCGTGCTGATAACTCAATTATTCTGAACGCATTATGTTCTGATCAGGAAAGCAAAGCAGCTCTCCAAAGAGAAGCGCACAGGTGCCGCACAGTCAATATTCCATTAGTCTTGATGGACTATAGATATAGTTTATATATTATACATGGTTTCATTGCAGTGTGTTTGGATTACCACGTCTTTACATTTACACATTGATCTGAAGCCAAACACTGTTATGTGAAGGAAAATGGACCTTTTATAACATAACACAATTTTATTAATTCATGCATGTCTGCTAGAAGATATAATGCTGTATGTGTTTAAACAAACACCCTGAGCTGGCAGCTGTGCTGGGGAATTCATCCAAAAATGAAAATTTGCCATTATTTACTCTACCTCATGCCATTCAAACCTGTGTGTTTTTTTCCACAAAATGAAAAGTTTAGCAGAAACTAGAAAATCAGCACTGAACAGATGTGTAAACCTAAAAACCCCCAAAAATAACAGAAAGCATCATAAAAGTAGCTCATATGACTTGTGTGCTATATTCAGTTCTCATTTGCGTATATATACTGGCCATCACATGGCTCGGGAATAAGTGCAAAATAGTGCAAGAGCCAAATGTGTGGAGCCACGCACGTGACATGCAGAAGAACGAATAGATATTGTGGTCACAAATTAAAAATTTATTTTTGAGCTTGACAGCATCCATCCCCATTCACATTCATTGAATGGAAAAGAGCAGTGTGAATATTAAAATACCACGGAAGTTAAACAGGCGGCTTGGAACAAATAGTAATTCTTTACAATTATATAGAGTTCTTTAGGACGCACAAACACAGCAGCTATCAGAGAAGGTTGGGTTAGAGTAGACTGATGTTGCCAGTTAAGTGGGGATTATTAACAGACCATGACAGATAGAGGTCAATAGAGGAAGCTCAGGGGCCAGTTGCATAAACCTATGTTAAGACACTGTCTAAGGGTGTGTTCACACTTGTAGTTCGGTTCTCTTGGTTCTTTTTGAAGAAAATGATACATTTAGTCCTGGTTCGCTTAGCGTTCACACTGGCATTTTTGACAGCGAACCTAAAGGCATAGTGATACGTTCACAACCTGATTGGTCGGGTTGAATGACGTATATTTCGTGACGGAACTCACCGAACACCCCAAACAAAAGCTGTGTTCGACTTAAAGCAGCGCTGCACAGACCATGTGACATCAAAAGCACCCATTTACCCAGTCTGCTCAGCGCCGCTTTAAAGGTGGGGTATGAATTTTTTCAAAAACGCTTTAGAAAACTGAGTCGGGCCGAGTACCAAAACAAACTTGTAGCCAATCAGCAATAAGGGGCATGTCTACTCGTGATATGGAGGAGAGAGCGTTCAGTGCACAGAACGGACATTAGCCGAGCCGAGAGATGACAGAAAGATAGAGATGGCGGATAAAAAACAAAAGAGGAAAACATCTGTGGAACAAAAGAAGGCTTACGATAAGGCAGGAACTAAGACCCGTGTAAATATCGGATCAGCTATCCAGGGCTGGAGAGAACTCAAGGAGCAGAAGGCCTGCGATCGGACGCCGAGGTTGCTTTGTTTCTTCTTGATAGGTGAGTAACATTGGTTTGGCTTTGTTTCACAGAAGAATAATGTGGGTTTTGCTTGCATCTGCGTGGTCATGTTCGGTGTTTTTCATCGGCCTGTATTGTCGTTCCTTCAGCTATGATAATTCATATTCATTATGCGTCGTCAAACAATGTAGCCATAGAGTTCATCTTGGCAAGTACTTCTTGTTTTTGTTGTTTAGAATATTTGGTCGGGTGCTTAATTACATTCGACCCACCAGCAGAGTTCGTGGAAGCGGGACCGAGAACCATCTTTTTAGCGGTTCTCGGTCCGTTTGTTGGTGCACACACAGGGTTGGATGGCAGCGTTCCACACTACTCAAAAGAGCGCCTACAGAGCAATCGCACAGAGTTCTTTTTAATCGAACCAAACCTGACAAGGTGAACACACCTAAAGACTAGTCTGACACTAGCAGTAACAAGGGGTATCAGTCTTATTTTCAATTTCCCCCCACTTTCAATTGAAAATAATCTACGTTTTTATGTAAGATATTATATATATATATTATATATATATATTATATATATACTGTATATATATAGTATATATATATAAATAATTATTTTCATATATATTAGTTAAATATACGTATAGGAAGAGTAATTGCAAAAACCGATGGAATCAAACGACCCTTTAAAAAAAAAAAAGAAGAGCTGATTGCGTGCATTATTCTCCACATATAGCACGATCTAAACCCTAAACACGTTTTGTCAAAAAAAACGGTTTTGTCCACTTTCAAGGCATCATGAGTTCATGTTTTACTGCAGAAGCCGACAAGCGCCGTTGTTGTTTTTGAACAGAAGCCGATAAGTAAATTTTAGTGAATCAGTGCGCTGTATTCAGGTCAGGTTACAAGGCTACTTTCACAAAGACGTGCTAGCTGAGAGGAGTTTCAGCTGACTAAAAGTGATCGAGGATGGATAATTTCGACGAACTTGATGAAACCAAAGGAAAATTAAAAGCTGAAAACGTTTTCACAGAACAGTGTAAAGCAGCGCGTTACAATTGGAGAGGAAAAGCTCCGTTATGGTGTAAATCATCATACAGTTTATGATCACAACAACAACAACGTTTGTTAGGCATCTACATTGTCATTTGAGGAGATTACAAAGATTAAACAAGTGGTTTTTAAACTCTAAAACATGAAATTTGGAGTTATCTGCTTTTGCCAAAAAAACTACTGTTGGAGTTACCTGCTTTTGCTGTAAAACTAACTTTTAATATGTAAAAAAAACATATACTACTTTCAGTGAACTTTTTAATTTGGTAAATTACCTGTATTTGTTTAAGTTATTATTACTTAATCAAAACAACCCAACTGCAATTTGATTGATATTACTTGGAATGCACAATAAAAAAAAACGTGATTTCTGAAAATAAATAAAAATGGAGTTATCGGTTTTTGCAAATATATATTTAAAAAAGTCTTATATAAAAAAAATTGTATATGACTAACTTGTAAGACTAGTTTAATCCCCTACTATTACCCAAAAACACCTGGGAATGATTATTTTTAATTAGTTTTTTTTTTTTCAAAATAGAAGTGTTTATTGAACCTTTAGACAAAATAGTTTTAAGAAAACTTTTTTTTTTGGAGTATAATATTTGATACATCAGGCTTTTATGGCTAGTGAGAATATGGAGCTCATAAGGAAAAAGAAAATACCTCAATTTTATTCAGAGGCCCAAAATGAGCAAAAAATATGCAATTTGGTGCAGCTGCTGATATTTTTATGGCCAAAAATAAGAGGAAACAACAATAGTCTGTAATGTAAATCAGTGAGATCTTTATAACAGAATAACACACTACTTGCAAAATGCATATAAATATCAGTTGTCACTCTTTATCTCCCAATAATGTCTTAGTAAGATGATATTTGAATGCTCAGTTTTATGATCAAATCTGTTGTTTTCATTAAGGGGGGCAAAACATATAATGCAATGCAACACAATGATGATGAGAGATAAACGTTCCCCAAAAGACTGATGAGCATATCTGATACTCACATTTGAATTTGATTTTCTTTTTTTTTTATTATGCATGCATAATCAATTAAACATCAGAAGTTTCAGTCCAGTAAGTTGAAATATTACGATATAGTTATTCTTATGTTTACTTAATAGAAATCATTAAAGATTTCACAGCATGTTTCAGTTTCATGACCTGAAGGTGGACATTTTTACAATTACACTAAAAGGACTTTTACTTGCTAAAAAGGTAAAACTATCAATAAGAAGACAATCATGTAGCAGATTTTGTGCAACAGGTTTTTCATCAAAGTTTTGATCCTTTCGAGCCCTTAGAAATGTTTGTATCAAATATGATACAGTAGGCTTTATAGGCTTAATGTAACCTCAGTTTAACATCTTCACTATACTGTGGCATTAGCACGCACATATAGAGTGAGTGACGGCACAATACACATTTCTACTGCGTTATATCTGCATGTGTGCATGGTATCTTCCCCCGTTAGTTCTGACAGGAGCTCCTCCTCAAACACAGCATGAGCTCAAACAGATCTGATGGAAGGAAAGAGGCTGACGGAGGGCTCACGCACTCCACTAGAGCTTACTGAGGCTGCTTTCTTCATCAGAGAGCAATGTGCTGGACAACAGCTCGGTCAGCAATCTTTCTGGTCACTGGACTGGCAAATAAGCCAAATAAAATACAAATAAAACCCTGGCAAACATGATGTGCCAAGCCAATTACACATGCAGAGAATGCCGGGAGTTCTTTACTACACACATCCGCATCTGGATTATATCTTCCTCTCATGTCGTGACAATCAATGTCTCATTCTGAAAACCTGAAAAATGTTTTCGGCATAAACAAATGTACACGTGATTGACTCGGGAGCTTTGAATGATTGAACATCAGACGTGTAACCCCCTCTCCACTTTGTGGCCACAGTACCACCTCAGGATGTGCATTCGTTTTTAATAATTTAACAGTCCAGAGTCAATTATTTCTTCCTTTCTGGCTGCTTCTCAAAATATAGCGAGCTGTCTACCTAGGCAGAGTTTTTGGCCATTGATTTTGGCAGCTTCTCTCTCATGCACACACACTCCGGCTGTGCTGTGGATGACATGTTAAGTTCCTCATTAAAAGCATCCGAGGTGACTCATTTGAGGCTCATTTGGTCAGGCAATTAACACCTGCACCCTAGTAGACATAGCTGTGGATGATGAAAATAATGAGAAGAGGTTTTTTACAGTCTTGTGTCTGATTAGATTAATTGTGAAGAGCTTCTGGTTGCCCGTTGTGCCTTCCCTTGACGCTTACCCACGAGCAGAGCCTCTCGTTCTGATTTCACCGGGCTGGGGGGGCCTTTCTCCGGCAGGCTCTCCTTCTCCTGGCTGCAGGACACCACGGCTGATGCCGCCGCCTCCTACGGCAAGAAATAACAACACAAGAGAAAGTTGTTTTCTTCTCACAGGCCCTCTGTCCCTCCCCTCATTACCCCGGCCCTCTGACGGGCTGAAATCTCCTCGCCCAGTTGTGTCAGAGTGATTTATCCCGCGACAAATAAAGTTCTCCTGTGCTCGATTGGCCTGTAATGATCTGTCATGTTCTGTGAGAGGGGAGGAGGGGAAATAGGACAACAGAACAGGGTGTAGGGTGATGCACAGAAAGGAAAATGTGGAGAGAAAGAGCAACTGAGTGGAAGGAACAAAAGGCTGGAGCAGAATAATAGATGCTTTCCACGAATAGGGTGCAACATAGGCCCTGAAACTTCACGTGCTTCACCACAGTTTGCAATTTTTACAACCATGTTAGTGGCATGTCTAAAACAATTTTAAATCATATTTTTGTGATTTTGTTATTTTCTATCATTAAACATTAACTAAACACCAAATAGAATTATATAAAAAAATAAAAACATAATTCTATATATGAAAAAATTTAATAAAATGCATAACATAAATTTAATATAAAAAATACATTGACTACGGTTTATCAGCATATTAAGAATGATTTCTGAAGATCATGTGACACTGAAGACTGGAGTAATGATACTGAAAATACAGCTGCACATCACAGAAATAAATTACATTTTAACAAATATTCACACAGAAAACAGTTATTTTAAATTGTTATATACATATAGATAGATAGATGATAGATAGATAGATAGATAGATGATAGATAGATAGATTTAGATGGATAGAGTTTTAATTTTGAATTTAAATTTTTGAATTTTTTGAATTTTAAATGCAGCCTTGGTGAGCGTAACAGACTTTCCTTTTCAAAATAGTGTACAGTAGTGTATATAATATTGAGAAGTAAAAACTAAATAAAAAAAATAAAATAAAAAAACTGATGGTGACAAGCCAAATTCACCATTTTAAAAGAGAACTAAAGACATCCGATATGTTTAACACTCATAGAAGGCTAATTTTATACATAGTATTACATATCTAACATATTCATCTCACTACATCATCTTTTTTTGTGTGATTTGTGCTTCTAACATTCTATTTTTTCCCCCCAAAAAAGCCACGGCACATTAAAGTGGAATGTGCCCGTACGAGGTGTGATGTGTAAAAGAGTCAGAGGTGGAGAGCGGTCTCTCACTTACGCTGGCGTGATTGGTGCTTTCATCGCCTCCTCTGTCCTCCCGCTCGGCCGTCTCCAGCTAGTCAATTAAAAGAATGAGAGAGCTGTCAGCGAGTAATATGTCACAGGCTCACACTCACACACGTTCACACGGGGAAACTAAAGGACGCGGGACACACCGCGGGGCAGGGAGCGGAATCACAGGCCTCACACGCCGAGAGCCAAAGGTCACGTTTGCAAATGGATTTCTCTAAATGCCAAATAAGCAGCAAAGCTCCAAAGCATTCGTCCTGCTCAATGAAACTCTGATGAAGCGCAGCGTAAATGCAGAGTGAAGGAAGACATTTCAAGCCGCTCGGCTGAGATTAGTAACGCAAACTGATGCTGACGGAATATTTAGTGGCGTTTGCCAAGGCAAGCATCACTATTGTTATTGCTCATGCTTATGGTTAGGGATTTGAACAAACCACAAATCCATGTATTAAACTTTGGATTAGCACCATCTGGGCTTCATACATGAAAGATATCTCAAATCACGCGGCTTGTCGAGGAGAGGAGGTGTTATTACTTTTCTGAGTGATTTTTTTCTGATTTGCGATTTTGGTCTAGCTCTGATAAAACAGGTGAAGAAATCCCATGAAAGACCTAAGCCATATCTAGATACCAGAATATTGAAGGCTCTTTGTGTGACTCATGGCAGCATACTGAGGGCCCTGGGGGTACCAGAATATAATAATAAAAATAAATCGTGTAAGAGTCATGTAGGAGGGCCAAGCACCAATGACATTTTCTTCAGAAAACGTAAATTGTTTGTATTATAAAGCTTTGAAATAGCCAATATATAGTATGTACACCTGTGACCACATCAGTGGAATTCTATATTTGTCTAATTCAAATAAAATAAAATAAAAGGCTAAAAACACTAAATTACTTGATGGAAAAATAGTTTATTTTGATTCTTGTAATTAACACATAATTTTAATTACTCAATAAACGGTAACACATTTTATTCTTTAGGAAAAAACCCTTGAGATGCACCATCTCGTTTTCAAGGGGGCCCAAAAAATTATAAATAAATATATAAAGATTTAATAAATGTGACCCTGGATCACAAAACCAGTCATAAGGGTCAATTTATAAATCAAATTGAGATCTAAAAGCTGAATACATAAGCTTTCCATTGATGTATGGTTTGTTAGGATAGGACAATATTTGGTCGAGATACAACTATTTGAAAATCTGGAATCTGAGTGAGCAAAAAAAATCTTTTCCTTCTCCTTAACTATTGAAAGGAAAATATCTTTAACGTTGTTTGTCCAAATGAATTTCTTAGCAATGCATATTACTAATAAAAGGTTAAGTTTTGATATATTTACGGTAAGAAATGTACTAAATATCTTCATGGAACATGATCTTTACTTAATATCCTAATGATTTTTGGCATAAAAGAAAAATCGATAATTTTGACCCATACAATGTATTGTTGGCTATTGCTACAAATATCCCCCGCGACTCAACACTGCTTTTGTCAAGGGGTCAAAAAATAATAATAATAATAAGTTATTTCAAGGCGGTCCTAGTACACAAAAATAATAAATACATATTTAAATATTTAACTACTTCTACTAATATTAATACATTGTAATTATTTACCGAACATTTGCATCTTTTTTAATCATATTTCCGTTAAGTAAAAGGCCTCTCGTGGTTTAGTGCTTTTTAATGCAGTGAGCAGATTCGGGACGGCGCACAAAACTCTTTGACAGATATTCTAGGATTCTAGAAGAAATATTAATGAAGTTTATCACAGCAAGAGACGGAAGAGCAAACACTGAGACGCACACGTACAGACTGATGTATGACACACACAACACATTCATCCAGCAGAAAACAATCGCAAGCGATGGGCACAGATCTATAGGAGGAATGGCTGCGTTAAAATTGATTTTCATTTCTTCCATTAATGAGTCTGTCTCAGGTGATTCATCAATGCACACGCTGATGCCTCGAACCCTCCTTCAGCATGGATCAGCGGTGCCGAGATAAATTCCACCGCAGAGTGCCAATCAAACCTGTACCACATGCAGACATTTCTCCTGCTCTGAATGATGAGCAGCCGATCAACCATTTCCAAAATGATTAGTCTTGGAGGTGATAAAGCCCAAACTTAACCTAAAACGATCCGCTCCACGGTACCAGATAAGGAAAAGTGAGATAACAACATCTGTCTGTACAAGATAACAGGCTATCAAATTTGAAGCGTGCATCGTTTAGCCTTCTCCAATTGTCATTACCTTTTGGAAGTTAAATTTGAAACTCAAATCTGATTTGAATGTCACTTTTCCTAAGTTTCATACACGAATGAGCAGTTTTTCGCACGTTTGTTGGGAACGGTCCCCTAGGCAGCACAGTCACCAGGTTTTCCTGAATAAGACCGCGGCGGTGACACGCGGTTAACTGAAAGAGGCTCGGTGTGGAGCTGCAGAGCTGCCATTAGTTTTCATTAGCGTCTGCTGCAACGCTTCAAGAGGACCAAACTGAAGATTATTTTGTATTTCCTGGAAAAATCTTTAAAATGTGCTGCAGATTCCACGTGGGCCTGCTCATCAACATACGCTACATGTGAATGGTGTGGAAGGTGCATGACTTTACAAGGAGCATTTTTTCCTCACTTTCAGACTGTGTGATACCACACCATCAAGAGCATAACACACCAACGTGAGAACGCAAATGCATGTCAACACGAATTTAATATAATGTTAATAGACAATTAACGGTCAGAACAAAAAAAGAGATGACATTGAAGTGTGAAATATTATTAGAAAGATGATTCAAAATTCTTTGTGACTATAATTATGGAGATGATCAGCTCAAGATTTAAAAAATATTCTAAAACAGTGGTTTTAATTGGGTGGGTTTAAAAAATATTTAAAATGACTATAAAAAAACATTATAAAATTATAACATTTAAAATGGTAGAATTTAATTTTTTTTGTAATATTAGAACTATTTAATTTTAGCTATATTAACATAATTCTTGTGAGTTTTTTAGTATGTAATATAATAAATTATGTTATTACACTATATTACAAGTTTTAATTGGATGGGTTTAAAAAGATTTAAAATTATTATTTAATTTTAAAAAATAAAATTATAACATTTAAAATTGAGATTTTTAATTTTTAATATATCAAAATGATTTAATTTAGTATAGTAAAATTATAGTACAGTTTTTTTAAAACTATGTTATAGAAAATAAAAATAAATCATTCTAATATATATTCAAACCAATGGTTTTAATAATAAGTTGGCTAGTTTTAATAATAACCAGTTAAAAAAAGTAATAGAACATTGTAAATTGTAGAATTTTTTTGCATGAAAAAAATGTGAATAATATTAGAACAATTTTAATTTTAGTTATATTAACATAATGCTAAAAAAAACTCTAAAATGAAAGATGCACAACATTAAACTACTATATATATATTTAGTTTAGTCTATCTATCTATTTAAACAGTACCAAGTTATTCATTGCCACGTCAGCATCAATGGCTATTTTCATATCAGGACAGATAGATAGACATACTTCAAATCCAAAAGGTCGAGAACCACTGTTTTAAACACAGTACCTGCATTATTTTCCAAACATCCCAACTGGATCATTGCCATCTCATCTCTGAAATTATGCCTGTTATGTTTACGCATTAATATGAAATCATTCAAATGTCTGCGTGCTCATTAACAGGGGAGTCTAATGCAAGAATTTCACACTGTTTTCTCAGTTTCGAACACCGAGACTCATCCTGAGCTCATGTTCCTTTAATTAGAGCGCAGGGAATCAGATATTCCCGTTCTGATCTGAATCCCTGGAGAGCGTTCAGCAGGACAGACTCATTAATACACGCTGTCCTCAAACTGACAGCCGTCTCATCTCATCTCATCTCCCCTCGTCTTCCTCATCAGACAAAACACAGCAAATCCAGACAGAGTTAAAAGAACAAAGACGCAACACAAGCACAGACGGGAGCCCCAGACAGAGAGCCGTCTGTAACTCACGGGCAGAGCGTGTGATGTGGGGAAAGCTTGAATCCGATCTTTCAGACTCTGGATCTGGCTTTCGAGCTGTTGTTTTTCCTCCGAGTTCTTCTCCAGCTCCGTCTCTCTCTGTTTCAGATCCTCGCGAAGCTTGAGCAGTTGCTAGAGAAACGGCACAAAAGAAAATCGACGACATTAAAAACACATAAGGAGAGACGAGCGTTATAAGAAGCTCAAAAGGCCTGACGCTGCACGCAGATCAGTTGATCTGTATTTAAAGTGAACACGCTGTGCACCATCGCTTTGATGCCAGTTTGGGCTGCTTCATTAAACTGAGTGTTAGGATGTCTGAACATCAACGGCTTTTGCTCCAAACCTAGTGAGATGTCTACCTGTTGCAATAGGTCAAGATATGGCTGGTTAGAATGGACTAGACCCAAAAAGCATTGATGGCCATGCAAAAGTAGTTACTTTTTTTGCAAGCAAACATACTGTATGCAAGCAGTGCCCAATGTTCTTTTTGTCTTTTTTTTGTTTTACAGGGCTCTTAAAAGCATGAAATGTATTTTCAAGGTCTGCTGCCTTTGATACACAGCTAGGTGCAAGCAGGATCCAGAACGAACACTCACTAAGTGCCAAATGAGATTTAACATGGGCTTTGATGGGTAAATAAAACAGAGTTACTTGCCAGTTGGCCAGTGCATTCATGTGGAACTGCCATTTCACATGATTTTAATTGAATGATCGGGTGATTACTGTTGATTCTAAGAGACATGGGTGATTGAAAATAAAAAGAAGGAAGAAGTAAAGAAAGCCGGATGCAATTCCACTGGCTCATGTACATCATATACAAGGTAAAAAATATTTTTGCAGATATAAATAAAATTTACTGGAGTATGTTTTACAAGAAAAGGTAATTTTACTCCTAATTACTTGCTGTTTCTTTGTAATTGTGAAATTTACTAGCAATTTCTGCGTTTGTTGCAAAGTTAGGCGACATCTATCTTAATATTTGAAAATGGCAGGGCAGCATTTGTGAGTAAATATTCTATCGTCTTTGCAGGAATATAATACAAAGTAACATTTATCGTTAGCAATTGTTTTGAGTAAATAGCAGGCACAACTACACCGATACAACCATTGATATCTATTGATACAATCCGTATGACTAAACATGTCATTGTTTTCATGAACCTCTGTTCTCACAGTCATCGCCACATGAAAACTGTTTTCACTGTCTCCACTTCCACTGTGTCTTTAAAAGCCATCTCAGTGTGGATGAAAGGCCACAACATAGAAAAAGATGTTTTTTTAATTGATCTGGATTAATGTGATTGCAAGTACGTCCTGTGCCAACTGAGTAACTGCTATTGAGATGAACGGGAATGCTAATGGATAGATAGTGGCAGGTATTATGTAGACGCCCTTGACCTAGACAAGCCTTCGATACCCAAATATGCCGTTGGACTGCTCACTAGGGTTTGAGACGTCTTGCTATCAGATAATTCAATCTCAGGTGTTATGTCTGTGTTGAATATGGTTTCATTTGATTACCTCTAGCTCATAAAGACATTTCAACAGTATGCACCTGATTTGACAGCTGTTCCTCGACCTCCAGAGCTGCCGTGCCAGAGACATTCAGAAACGGGATGTTGTACTCCAGATTAAAATGTACAACTCTTTAAATTTGAAAATAAATAGCCTATTTAAGCGTTAGGACCATTGTGGACACTAAAAAATCTGAATGGCTGTTTAAAACATTTAAATCCTCTTCAGAAGCAGAAAGTAGCGCAGCTGCTTTATTTATGGGGTTACTGGCTGCATTTCTGCCAGAGATTGTCTTATTATTGGGAGATGAGAGGGTCTGTATTACTTACTATTGCAAAAAGCCTAACGGCTAACTTGGATCACATGATGCACCTCAGCTAATCATACAATGGCAGTGACGTCAGTGGCAGGATTTCACAGTTCCTCGACAGTTAGTCAATGTTTACGTCGCACAGTAAAAAAAGAGCGTCACTTGCTGGTCACTGCAATTGAAGATTAGTTTTTATTCTGTTGATTTAAATATATATATTTTTTATAATAAATGTAATTATATTTAGTACAACATGGACGCCATCTTTTATTTGCCCTTTTAAAAAAAAAAAAATATTTTTTTTGACTTTATCATAAAAACTCATATCATCATCAATGTACAGTCACACAAGTCATTAAATTTCAAGTCTATTAGTCTGTCCTTTCCTTGTCGCGTTTCCCTCTATAAAATTATTATATCAACATAAGGCATATGGTCACATAATAGTCATTACAATTCAAGTCCAATTTCAGATAAAACCTGAAAACCAAAGAAAGAAAACGTCGATATTTTTAGACAATACACAATATGATAACTAGTATGCGACAAATATTTGCTGGTAATAATGCCGTAAATGAGTCCTACCTGTTGCGACATTCCCTTTCAAAGTAAAATTTACATGTAGTTCCCAACGAAAGTACCGTTTAGTGTAAAACATGTTGAAGATTAGCGAACAGGTTATCGATTCATTAAATGAAAAGCTATTTGCTCACAAAAGCTGTTTATTCAGTGTAGTGAAGCCTCTCCGCCATTGACATCCATTAAAAAAGGCCTCTGGTCTCCTTCCCTGCTTACCGCCAAAGCCGCAGTGTTAGCGTTAGCCGTTACGCTTTATTTGGCTAAAGGTTGGAGACAGGGGTAGCTGCAGGTGGACGTAATGCCCTAACCTAGAAAAACCTTTATCCACGCCCCCTACCTTTCGCCACGCCCACTGCTCCCGCTTGCAGCTATCCCTGCTTGAAAGGTAGCAGGCTTGCCTTCCAGTGGCTTTGTTTCTGCTGTCCCTTCAGCGCCATCTGCTGTCAGAGAGTGAATGTGCTTGATTACATCAGAGTGTGCGTGTGCGTGCCTCTTCGACACAGCATACAGCGCTGTTGTGCATTTTAACCGGACGATGGGAAAAGTATTCTTAAAATGCATTCTAAATATCGGAATAAAAAATAATTATTCACAGAATTTTGAAGTGCCCATGATAACAATGTGCTACAGACGGGAATGATACACCAAATTGTTCGGCTTATTGAGAAGAAGTGTGCAAATTAGTTTTTACCAGGTAGATGGTCAAAAAAAACAACAATAAAATAATACATTTGATGTTATACAAATATACACTACCATTCAAAACACTGGGGTCTGTAAGATTTTTTAACTGATTGAATTGAACAAAAAGAGATGGTAAAGTAATAGATTTCTATTTCAAATAAATGCTTTTCTTTTGAACTTTCTATAGTATTACTATAGATATTACTGTAATATTAAACACCAATGTTTTCAATAATCAGCTTAATGGGGCATTGAATGGGGTTAGCTTGGCATTGAAAATGGTCAACATGTGACCAAAACGTTTGCCTTGTTTTATTCAGTAAATTGCATATATTGTTCTCATCTCGCTTGTGATGCTTTAATGTTTGAATGTGCGGACTCTTTTCAAGCTCTTCAACACTGATAATAAGAAATGTGTTTTGAGCAGCAAATCAGCATATTAGAATGATTTCTGAAGATCATGTGACACTGAAGACTGGAGTAATGATGCTGAAAATACAGCTGCGCATCACAGAAATAAATTAACCATTAAATATATTATTTATAATAAAAACAGGTTTTTTAAATTGTAATAAAACTTCACAATATTAATGTTTTTACTGTATTTTTAACCAAATAATTGTAGCCTTGGTGAGCAGAATAGACTTCCTTTGAACAGTAGTTTATGTAACAAAAAGAAATGTAATTGAGTGTAATGATTTTTTTTTTTTTTTCAAATAAATAAATAAACAGAAGTAACGCAATTTACTCAGGTAACATGTTATGTAACACATTTCTCATACCACATTTCCCCAAACACTGTTTCCAAGCATGCTAATTTGTTGACAAGCCTAATAAATCAGAAGCCATGAGGTGCTGAAGACTGCTCTGATTTCTCATTACCGATCCTGCTCAGCATTCAGAAGCCAGGAGCGATCTGAGCTACATAAACTGTGGTGATGTAACCTTTTTGTTTGCCTTCATGGCCTGTTCCTCATGAATAAATCAGATCGAGGGTTGAGTTTAACATGCTATGAGTGCAGGAGCGAGAACGTCTCCGCAGCCTCACATGCCATTTGAGAGTGATTCAACTCGGAGAAATGGCCTGCGTTGTTCACTTCATGTGACAGAATAATATGCCGTCTTCACGCGCTCGCCAGAGATCAGTGAACACTCCCCGTTTCTAACTCGAGCAAATCGCTCAGCGCACGCCTCAAATGTGACCCGTGCAGCGAGTTCATCTCATGCCAGAGAATAGTTCAATATGCAGAATCCCATCAGGGCTCATTAGCGGCAGGTGCGCACCTTCAAAGTGAGACAAACGCCCCTCTCAGAAGCTCCTTCATTGCCTAATAATGCTCACATGACAAGGTCAAAGCCGTGTGGAACATCTGCATGTGCTGCGCTTACAGGACGACGATGAGGGTGACCAGGATTCTCCGTATTCTATTGATAGATACAGTAAAGAGAGATACAAAAATAGACAGAACATGGGACAGATTTGACCCTGTCCATGTGAGTTTGTATTGTGTGAATGCACGGTTTGGGAAAACAAATCTAGCTCAAAATTACCTTCAGATCTCTAGGTCACTCTGAGCGGCGAAGAACAATGGAGGACGATAGCGGAAGACTGTTCTAAAAATAGCGCCAGTCCTCAAGAGAAGATAAAATAACGTTTGATAAAAGAGATGAAAGTGCTTTATGGGTGGGAGACGTCTACCGTTTGTGCCCATGTGGGCAGATGCAATTTCCATTCCACATGTTAAACATCTCGTGTTTATTATTGAGTGTGTGTGTGTGATTGATGACCTGGATGATCTGCAGAAATGAGGTGTTTGCGCTCAGGACTCCCTGCGGTTAAATTGCTCACACATAACACCGAATTCACCAAAGTGAGGAAACAGTAGGTGTGTGAGACTGTAAACACACAGATGAGTGACGGCTCATGGATCACCCCATGCTGGTTTTAAAACAACAACTTTTTGGTTACCGGCACAGATCTTTTTTGTGCCAACAAAGCATCCGACAAGCATCCGCCCATGACTTCAAAAACCTCCAGCAGCTCAGCATGGAGTTCAACACCACAAAAAATAATTTCTTTTTCAGTATTTTAGCCAGTGAAAATATCTAAACAACCTAAATTGAGGCTTAAAAGACAAAAAAAACAACAACTGTCATTGAGGTGAGAAAAAAAAGTACATTAGCAGTCAAAACTTTAGAATAATTAAGATTTTTTTGTTGTTAGTAAAATAAGTCTCGGTAACACGTTATTGAAGGGGCCCCCCCCCTTTTTTATAATGAGCATAACTAATTGTCTCCAAAGTTAAAATTCATTATAATATTGGAAGGTTTGTTTGTCATGTATTTTAATGCATTATACTTTCTATAATACACTGAACAAAATTATAAACGCAACACTTTTGCTTTTGCCCCCTTTTTTCATGAGCTGAACTTAAAGATCTAAGGCTTTTTTTCTATGTACACAAAAGATCTATTTCTCTCAAATTGTCCCAAATCTGTCTAAATCTGTGTTAGGGAGCACTTCTCCTTTGCCGAGATAATCCATCCACCTCACAGGTGTGGCATATCAAGATGCTGATTAGACAGCATGATTATTACACAGGTGTGCCTTAGGCTGGCCACAAAAAAAGGCCATTCTAAAATGTGAAGTTTTATCACACAGCACAATGCCACAGATGTCGCAAGTTTTGAGGGAGCGTGCAATTGGCATGCTGACTGCAGGAATGTCCACCAGAGCTGTTGCCCGTGAATTGAATGTTCATTTCTCTACTATAAGCCGTCTCCAAAGGCGTTTCAGAGAAGTTGGCAGTACATCCAACCGGCCTCACAAAAGCAGACCACGTGTAACCACACCAGCCAAGGACCTCCACATCCATCAACTTCACCTCCAAGATCGTCTGAGACCAACCACCCAAACAGCTGCTGCAACAATCGGTTTGCAAAACCAAAGAATTTCTGCACAAACAGTCAGAAACCATCACAGGGAAGCTCATCTGCATACTCGTCATCCTCATCGGGGTCTCGACATGACTGCAGTTCGTCGTCGTAACCGACTTGAGTGGGCAAATGCTCACATTCGATGGCATCTGGCACTTTGGAGAGGTGTTCTCTTCACGGATGAATCCCGGTTTTCACTGTACAGGGCAGATGGCAGACAGCGTGTATGGCGTCGTGTGGGTGAGTGGTTTGCTGATGTCACCGTTGTGGATCGAGTGGCCCATGGTGACGGTGTGGTTATGGTATGGGCAGGCGTATGTTATGGCCAACGAAAAACAGGTGCATTTTATTGATGGCATTTTTAATGCACAGAGATACCGTGATGAGATTCTGAGGCCCATTGTTGTGCCATTCATACACGACCATCACCTCATGTTGCAGCATGATAATGCACGGCCCCATGTTGCAAGGATCTGTACACAATTCCTGGAAGCTGAAAACATCCCAGTTCTTGCATGGCCAGCATACTCACTCATGTCACCCATTGAGCATGTTTGGGATGCTCTGGATCGGCGTATTCGACAGTGTGTTCCAGTTCCTGCCAATATCCAGCAACTTCGAACAGCCATTGAAGAGGAGTGGACCAAAATTCCACAGGCCACAATCAACAACCTAAACAACTCTATGCGAAGGAGATGTGTTGCACTGCGTGAGGCAAATGGTGGTCACACCAGATACTGACTGGTTTTCGGACCCCCCCGGATCCCCCAATACAGTAAAACTGCACATTTTAGAGTGGCCTTTGGTTGTGGCCAGCCTAAAGCACACCGGTGCAATAATCATGCTGTCTAATCAGCATCTTGATATGCCACACCTGTGAGGTGGATGGATTATCTCGGCAAAGGAGAAGTGCTCACTAACACAGATTTAGACAGATTTGTAAACAATATTTGAGAGAAATAGGCCTTTTTGTGTACATAGAAACAGTCTTAGATCGTTGAGTTCAGCTCATGAAAAATGGGGCAAAAACAAAAGTGTTGCGTTATAATTTTGTTCAGTGTATATTACAACCTTGGTTACAATTATTCATGAGATCGTACAATGCATTATAAGGTGCATTACGAGAGAGAATTAAAGCATTAAAATTACTTGTATAACACATTATATGTAAAGGCTTTAAGTGTCACAAAATTATTCTAACATGCTGATTTGCTTGCCAGGAAACATTGCTTATTATTATTAAAGGTGAAAACAGTTCATATTTTTTGTGCAAACCGCGACACACTACCGTTCAAAGTTTGGGGTTTTTTAAGGGGGGATTTTTAGCAAAATAAATTAATACTTTTATTCAGCAAGGACACATTAAACTGATCAAAAGTGACAGCAAAGACATTTATAATGTTTCAAAAGATTTATATTTCCAATAAATGCTGTTCTTTTGAACTTTTTACTCATCAAAAAATCCTGAAACAAATGTATCAGTTTCCACAAAAATATGAAAGCATCAAAATATTGACAATAATAAGATCCATTATTAATAATTTAGCACCAATAATAACTTAAGACCAAATCAGCATATTAGAATGATTTCTGAAGGATCATGTATTAAAATAGAAAACAGTTATTTTAGTTGTAATAATATTTCACAATATTACTGTGCTTATTGCATTTTAATCCAAAAATGCAATCGACTGTAAGATTGCACCAGCCAGACAGAAGTCTGAGTTATATTTAAATTAAAAGGTCAATTATTTTTAAGAAAAAAAAGAAAGAAAGAAAGAAATTGTGTTTATAATATCAAATTCATTGACCTTATTTTAAGGATTTTTAGACCATTTTACTGAAAAACAAAACAAAAAGCACTGCGTAAGAAAATGATTTTCTGCAGTGTGTTGACTGTGTGTGCATACCTTCTGCATGCCCTGCAGAGCCTGCTGCAGGAAGCTGAGCTGCTGCTGGCGGGTGGCGTCCTCCTCGCTGCGCTGGGGCTGCGCTTTACCCTGCTCCTGCTTCAAAAGCTCCACCTCATTCCTGTAGGCATCCAACTGACACCGCAGACTGTCGTTCTCTTCTTTCAGAGCCTCCACCTGAGCCAGCGGCCCTGAGAGGCCACACAGAGAGAGAGTGGGAGAGATATGAAAAATGACTTTTGCATTGGCGACAGGAAAGGGAAATAAGCAGACAGAGACACACGAGCGAAGGAGGCAGGGGTGAAAACCAATAACGGAACAGAGAGAGAAGAGGCACATATTAAGAGTCGTGTGAAGAGTAATAAGTCACGGGGTGGTGGCGGCGAGGCCTGGAAAGGGTAAAATTATAGAAGAATACAGTGGTCCTCAAAAGCTGCTTAGAGAATTCTGCTGATGGACCGAGATGAAAGGACCCTCAGTGCCACTGCTGCGTTCGGTTTGCTTTCAGAGGATAATTAGAGAGGATTAAATGGAGAGAAAGTGTATTACTTAATGCTTGACTTAATGTACCATGGGTGTTGTTATCAAACGACTGTAATTAAAACAGACGCAAAAGGGTTCTTCACACCGAGACATTCCGTCATTCAGCCGTCTCTTAACAACCCGATGATCAGAGACGCCACCTCTGCTCCGCGTCTAGCGGGAGGAGATAACGGGATTATGCCGAGAAGTGTGTCCCTCTCAGATTGGGCAGGGAGAGCGGGGAACAGCCGGGTGCCTGATCGCGAGGCTGATGAAGGATCTTTGCTTATGCGGCTCTGAAGAGGGAGAGGATGAGCATCTGAGTGACGTGGGTGGAAGATAAGGAAAGCCAGGTTCAGCTATGAAGTCTGCAGGGAAACACATCATTACCTGTTTCAGCTCTGTTCCAAAACAGACTGCATTTTAAATATCCCAAAAGGTAGGCAGCAATGGTATTCTGCATTTTAAGATACCTCTTTTTGCTCGAAATCAAAGGGAAACAATTAATGCACCCCTCATGAAGAAGACAATCTCAGAATTTGAATCCAAGCTGGAGGATATGAGAAATATAAATATACTCGCATTTCATTCAATACTTCTTTATTTAGTAATTTATCAGACGCTTTTATCCAAAGCGACTTACAAATGAGGACAACAGAAGCAGTCAATTGTAGTATTAAAACAACTAAAAACAGATCCAAAACTAAAAGCTAAAACTTTATAAATACTACTTATACACATTTTAAAAATAAAGAAATTAAATAAAAATGACAAATGCATACAACAAAATTTCAAAACTTAACATTTAAATGAAAACATAAAAAGTAAAAAACATTACACTAAGCCGAACACCAAAAAACAACTACATATATGTGTATGTACAACCACACACACACAATACATATATAATCTATATATATATATGATACACACCATTATTAATCAATAATATATATTTCATTCCATTTCGTTTGTGAAGTATTAAAACTAAATAAAATTAAATAAAACTAAAAAACGTAATAAAGACCTTATAAAGACTTAATAATTCAGACATAATTAACTAAAATTCAAATAAATAAAAAAATACAAATTAATACAATAAAACGGACAGTGTTTATTCAGAATCCTAAAAATAACACTGTCAAACACACGTTAAAAAACAATAACTTATTTACACATAGTAAGAAATGGTTATAATAACTGAAACAGAAGTGAAACAAGTAACTGTTAGTAGGAAAGAGGAGAAATAAAAAAGCGATACTTATCCTTTGCCAGTGTCCCTGCACTATGAAGTCGCACGGTAGAGTCGATGGTCTTTACACCCTTCGGTCTTACCACGAGGAGGCCGTCATGCGACGGCTGGCGTGGTAAACTAAGCTTTTTTATACCCGTCTTAACAAAATACTAATTAATTCAGCTGGACACACTTTCCTTATTTTTCCACAACAAATGGCCAAGCAAGCGCAGACACTGACAAGATACGCGATACAGAATGTGACCAAACGTTCAATACTTAGAGGTACTGATGAAACAGTTCATTATAGTTTCAAAATATATATCTTTCAGAGCATTTGTATGTGCTTTGTATATTTTTTTTATGCTTAGAGTGTCATGCGTCAACAATCTCTGAAAGTTTTCGCAGGGGAATTCACCCTTCGCTGGGAGTTTGATTGACAGAATCTGCCATCTTGCCCGACAAACAAACCAGACAGGAGAGTAGATTAACATCGGTGGACTTAAACTTGAAAAAATGTGTGTACTGACATCTTTTGGCAGTTGAATTAAAATACCTTCTGATGTTCATTCGTGTTTATTTCATGCTATAACTAGAACAGAGGAAGAGATGATCAGATCACGTGCCGCTTGAACTGAGGCGCTACAGCAATCTGTTACCACACATTAAAGAGCCACAAAATGGTATTTATTGTTTGAATTTCTTAAAAAATGACAAAACTTTGTTTCATACCAAAGGTAACCTGCTCTGTCTTGTCTGTCATCGCGTTGTCAGTGTCCTCTTTGCTCCACAATGTATTTTTCACTGTTTGAGAACATGATGTGTGGCGAGAGAGTGCCATGACTTGTCAGACATAGCAACAGTAACTAAGGGGGTGGGTCTTTGCAAAGGATCAATTCCAACAGGTATCCAAGCACTCTGGAATTTTGCGTGAGGGTGAAAGATTTCCTCATGCAGATTTCGCAATGGCTTAAGTTGGTCACACAAATTTGCTGTGTTGACCAAAAGAAAGTTGGGTTGTGACTTGTGTGTGATCATTCATCGACAACAGACATGGACCTTTATTGCTCTGCAAAATTTCACCAGAATGTGACTTTATTGGAATCAATTGAGTCAAGTCTCTTAAGTCAAGTGTTGAAGTTGACGTTCGGAGTTGCATCTGAATCATTCACTTTGACTCATTTTTTAATCGCTTGTCTATGTAAACATATCTTACAGCATAAGTGCAACATTTTTACCATGCTATGTGCTGGTAAAGGTAGTTTATCTTTGAAAAATGGTTCTTGAGACCCGTGAAATTTGCAGAGTGGCCATTCTGTTGCGCTAGACCAAGCACAATGGAATGGCAATTCACGGGGGACGCAATAAAACATCCTTTATGAAGGTAGCTGCCATGTTACCAATTCTGTGTTTTGTCTGGAAGCATGTTTGGTGTGAATTAGAAGGGAAAGAAATAGAGAGATGGAGAACAAGAGCGAGAGAGATACACAGACACAGACAGAAAGGGAGGAAAGCTAACAGTTTTTATTGATTCGTCACATCAAGCCGCTGCCCTTAGAAGCGTCCGGTTCACCTTCCACAAAACGGCAGGCAGCTCTATCGACCTGTGCTGCCCAGGGGTGCTGACAGTAAAGAAAGCAGCTCCCGTTTGCACACTGTACTACAGCTATTGTCAGAGGACACTTGCCCGTTATCATTGATTAACTCTGGGGGAAAATAAAAGCAAACATGTTGGGCTGCAGTGAAGATAGAGGTGAATCTGCCTAGTTAATATGGCTAAAACTCACACCGAGGTTAGCATAAGCCACTCCCCCTCTTTACGGAGGTTGCTCGTCTTACTGGCAGGTATGAAATATTTGTTTTCATGAACGCGGTGGGTGTTGAATTGCCTCCTTCATTAACCGTGTGGATCTCCTGCCCTGATCCTGTGACATCCTTTCAGATATCTGACAACCCACTGACAGTGATTGTTATCAGTTTTCGAATAACTAAGGTTGCAGTTGAGAAGACGCGTGAATCAAACCTGGTAAAATGCATGATTAAATTTGCATATATTTTCATACTAATGAGGGACTCTCTGTTACACTGGAGAATCTTGTAGCGTCTGGACCAATCAAACACACAATATATATTTTGTTAGCTATAAATTACAAATACTCTGTAACAACCCTCAGTTAACCATGCCATATGCGGACCTATGACCCCTTCCCCCGAAATGCGTAAACACCCCAGGAAGCCGAACAGGCCACTGGTTCCATGGCAACCAACGCTGATTATCATGGGTTTTGGCAAAGGCATGCAAAGTAGGGAAAATCCCTGCATGTCCCAGGGCAAGAGGCAGTGTAGAAATGGACTTTTCTACTAATTAATTCGTAGGAAAACCTTTCTTTGAATGAACACACATGATCCTTCAGGTCATTGGGTATATTATTGTCATCGTGTATTTTGTCTTTGAAATTGTATACTCTGATGCAGGTTTATAATCGAAACGCACTCCTGTCATCCATTCACTATTTGTAATCCTACCTTGTCTAGTATCTATTAATTCGCCTTCTTATGATCGAAACAAGCTTGTATATTATATATTGGTGCATAGGCAATATATATTAGGGTCCTGAGAATCTTTAGTAATTTCAATTCAAGTCCATTTGCAAATTACCATGCTTTCAAACAAAGGGCCATAAAAATGCCCCAGTATCTCAGAACTCCCACTTGAGATTCCGGACTTCCTCATTGGACAAGCCCATCTTGAGAGGCGTGAATCTTTGCAGGCTTTAAAGGCCACACTTCATGTGACCCGCCCCAGTCGGTGGTTTGTTGGAATTCTGAGAGGATGTAAGAAAAACGCTTCCGGAAACCCTAAGCTCGCGCCAGGCTTCGGCCTTGTCCTTTCCATTCATCAAGTAACACTGACTCAAACTGGTTTCTTTCTCATCAACCAACTTCAGCAAGATCTGGGGCCTTAAGATTGCATCAGGAATCTATTTCAGACAGACGAGACTTGCAAGTAACCAAACTTAGTCTTATTAATTGATACAATAAGTATCAGTTACACCTTTTTACAAAAGTGTGTTTGAACTAAGAATCTGACGTTCCTTCAGGTTGTAGATCTGCTGAATATCAAATGGTACTATAGTTTCATATTCTTATTTCTCTTCTCTTTACTGCGTTAAGCTTTTAACCCTTCCCTATACAAACTTTGTGTGTGTGTGTGTGTATGTCTATGTTAGACCAGTTTATGTGTTTATGTAGTATGTTAGACTAGTTTAAGTGTTTATGTAGTTAATAAAACCTTACTTGTATCACACTTGAAGTTGTTCATTGTTTGCTTATAACTGGAGTCATTAATCATGCAGATTTATGCTACAGGCTCTGTTTAGAGTTGTACAGTAAGAAAGTTATTTTCCTTAACCAGGGAATTAACGTTCTTAGAATTGACAAGACAGTTGACCCTGAGAGGTCAGCTAAATATCTACAGCGGATCTAAAATATTCATAATTAATTATAACTAGTTATGGTTAATTATTCATATTTCCCATGAGCTGATGCGTTACAATCTCTAATAGTTGTATTCAAATTTCATGAGTTGAGTGGCACATATGTGGAGCCAACAAGGGTCTCACTGTAAAGAGGGTGTGTGAGGGACTGTGTGTGAGCTAAGTGGTCTCAAGATGCCAAAAAAGACAATGGCGTCCCACAGTGATAATTTTACGCTATCCCATGATTCTCTGTCCTGAGCAGCAATAGTACAAGTTCTCTAACAGCAGTTTTTTTTGTGACAGGCAACCTGAAATGAACTGGAAGAACAGCTGGCAGACTAATTCTCAGCTCGGTAGCACCACATTCAGAAAACCACAGGGGGTTATGGGAATAGTAATACAAAAATTACACTGTTCCTTCACGATTGAATTGGATGCCCACAGACAGATTTGATTTAATTTGCTCACATCAGAAAGTCAAATCATCAATATAGCATGCTGGTATTGGAGCCGTGGCCTATTGCTCATGTGGGTGGTGCACATATTAATAAATATGTATGCATAAATAAGTTTTAAACTCAAGATATTAGAATTCCCAGGTCTGGTTATGCTGTGAGAAAAAAAGACACACACAGTAATTGATATTTATGTCAAAATTGTTTTCTGATGCAAAAAGATTCAAAACCACTTTGAGGTCTCACAGGAAAGGCAAATTATATAAGCTTCATTAGATCCTGAGGGAATGTTTATTGAAAAGAAAAAAAAAAGTAGGAGAAAAGTGCCAGTTACACAGTCTGAATTCAGATATATATCAAGGGTCATTAAACAGTCGGAGCTTTCTATGAAGCTCAATTCTTTTCTCGCTCTTCATTTATACTGTGAAAATTAGCTGGTTATTGCTTCTATCTGCAAGTATCAGCACTGTGTGATCTGAGAAAAGGTTCCTCATAAAACTGACGAATCACCAGTGGATTCAATCTATATGCGGTTGGTGCACAGAAGCCACTTTAAAACAATGAGGAAGTACCACTTGTGCTGCTTTAAGAAAAATTCCTATATATTTGCTTATAGGCTGTCAATCTAGAACGGTGGATACCTGAATCATCCGAATCCTTGATTTCCGGGGCGTCCTCCATGTCATCATCTGACATCTCCATTTCCTCCTCCCTCCGAATACCCATCAGCTCTTCGTTGTGGATGTTTCTGATCTCCTGTGAATGAGAGGAATAGAGTCTATAATCCCAACCGCTGCTGGATGATCTCTCACACATGAAATATATGAGCCGGAAATGTAATAAGCCATTCGATCAGATTGTAAAAAAGAGATTGGACTCGTCAAGTGCTATAAAAGCAGGTGGAGCTGCTCCAATGGTATCGATGCAGAGAGACACCTGATGTTGGTCGACCTTGTCTATGTGTGCAGTCAAACATTGCACAAGGACTCTTAATGTGTTATAATGGCTGCCAGTGGGGCTTAAACATGGCAGGAAGTGATTGCACAGTCACCACAGATCGGCAGGACCGGGAAGGGCCAGATGAAGCAGATGTCTAGGCATGGGCGCTGCCCTGTGGGCGCTCCTGATGGGGGAGCTCTCCGCCTAATGAGGCATGCACACAGCAATCGCATAAGGCTGTGCAAAGACACAACATGACCGCCACAGGGAGAGAGAGACTTACTCCCTGACAACAAACAAAAGGCCCGGCATAAACATTACCATCTGTCTAGCATAGCAACACATGATCTCACTGAGAATTACAGAGGTCGAGCAGGTAGCACGAAAGCAAACAGGCCCATCTGCCCAATCAGGAGAGGGATAGATGTTATGGGGCTACTGCAGGAAAGCAGCTAGCTTTCCCGCTTTAAACTTTTCTCCAATCTTTAACACAGGACGTCTAGCTGCCCACAGTATAAATGGGCTGTGACTGAATTAAGGTTATCTAGGCAGCTTCAAATACCCACTTGCTTGGAATAACACTCAGCTTGAAGCGAGGAGAACCCACAATACTGACTGGACATTTCTGTGTTACAACCAACACTTACTGAAGCTTTGTTTATGAAAGAAATAGCCGGGAAAACTGGCAAGGGAACTCATCCGAAGCCGCCATCTTACCGTCACACTTACGAGAGAAGCACAGCGAGGGTTCAAACAGCTCCAAGGGTGAGAAGCAAAGTAAACATAGTTTAATAGTGTGTCATCTATTACCTATCACTTACTGTCACCTGCTCTAGAGATAACTAACCGGATTCAGGAGTGAAGCAACCTCCTCCTACAGCAGAGGATGTTTAAATGGCACTAATGGGCTCTGTTAGAACATAAACATTTCGAGTGTGAGGTTCAAAGGCTTGTGAAAGCTTGCCATATCCCTGAAGCCCTGCATTGTCATACTAGAGGGATTCCGACAGTATTGAGGTCGGCTCATAATGTAAAAGGTGAGAGAGGCCTGCTAACTCTCTCTTCTTCTCAAATGAGGCTTCACCTCATTGTGACAGCATAGAGAGCTTCCTGTCATAGCCACGGTGAAGCTAACAGCACAATGCCAACCCGGGAGTGAGAAGAAGCTCATATCTGAGTCTAAACAAATTCAACTTAAGTCAAGTGGCCAGGGCATTGGGCAAATGAGGGGATTGGAGGATGAAAACAGCAAGTGAGGACTACATCAGCTTCTTGGGTTGTTGCATACCCTTTCTTGTCATCTGATGGGAGAAATGAAAGAGGTGAAATAAGAGGAACGCAATAAAAGAAAGGACTCAATAAGGACACAGTTACTGCAGCATTAATAAGCTCCTTTCACAGATGAAGAACAGTGTGTTAAAATAACTCTACATGTAAATATTTCATTTGGAGACAAATCAGATAAAATGTCATTTAAAATTTTGAATAAGGCAGTCAATCAAGGACTCCGTTCATGAAGTTAACAAAGCACTAACTGGCAGTAATAGCAAATTGTCTTAATGTGATTCACAATGGGCTGAAAATTGATGAAAATTTTTGATGTTTCTGATGGAAACTCAAAAAATGTTCTCAACAGAAATTAAGAAGTATATCAGGAATGAATGAGAGAAAATGAATTACAACTATGAGATAGGAAACTATAAAGGATTATTTGGGACATGGTGCAACTCATTTTAAACACCTACCTTAAACAGTGAGGAGACTCTTTCGGCATTTACAGTACCTGCATCTTTAAGCTGTTCCAATGGCTTCAACTGAGCATGAAACAACATTTGCAAGCCATCCGTAGTGAAACACAAAATTCAACTAGAAAAAATGAAGGATGGGGCTTCAGCTTGTGATTTGATTGGATCATTAAAAGTGGCCGTTACATACTAGAACAAAGTCAGACCTGAATGCGAGTTTGTTGTTGACTGTAGATTACTACCCTTCTCCAACACACACTTTAAGGAGGCTGAAGGTCAAGTTTACCCACTAGAACATCTTGATGCATCTTGCTTCTTTTTTTTAATCTTTTAGCATGTGCTATTATGCAGACAAACATGATTATTTTTTTGATGAATCATGCACAATAGATACAAATTCATGTTTTATTTAAAGCCATGAGAATTAATTACTGTAAGCTTCTAGGAACTTGTTTTTATGACACATGGACAGTCCAGTCCTTGGTTGATTTCACACTCATCATTTGCATCATAGCAGGAGTTCTCAGTTTTATTAGATGTAAACAATATCAACCATCTGATCCATGTAAAACAGTGTTTTAATGTTGCCAGCAATGGGAATTAACGTGCTAACTAAACACTAATAATCAGAGAGATGTCTTAAAACTTACCTAATGACCACAGAAAACAGAGGAAAGACACAGAAAAAACACTTCAACAACAAAAATATGGATTCATTAATTAGCTTACAGTATCTGTCTCCAGCTTCCACTAATAGAGAAGAAATATCTCTTTTACTGAGCTTTGGGGGTTTTGGAGTACCAATGATTTAAGATATTGGCATTTCTATTGTTTCTATCAGGAAAGACTCAATTTTACCTGCCGGTTGTGAACCGCTGAAATCTCAGGGTCAGACTCGGGTCACATTTTACAACCAGGGAGAGCTGAGCATTTAGACCATTAACATACCATTAACATTCAACTCAAAAGAAAATACACGGACTTCAGGATAGTTCAAGAACACATGGGGAGCTTGCAGGGAAGGGGAATTGGAAAAGACTAGTAACATACTGCATATTTAATTCTGAAGGTGTGAAGCATGAACACATTCACTTAAAGAGATGAAAACACCAACCTCTGCTTGCTTTCGCCACATGTCCAGGTTCTTGCGTTGGGCTTTGGAGAAATGGTCCCATGCCTTTTGTTTGGAAGCAGCGTGGAATACAGACACAATCTGCTCAACTGTGGCAGGGGATGCAGGGGCCAGTATGGGCGTCCAAAGAAAGAAAGAGAGAGAGGGGCGATTGGGAAGGTGCAGAGGAGTGAAAAAATTTGTCAGGTTGGAAGGAAGTGATGTTGTTTTCCCCTACCCCCCTCTATACAGCATAAACACTGAGCTGGGGTGACTGGTGTATCTACAGGGATGAGATCTGAATGAGATTACATTTCTGTCTCTTCTTTAAAAAAAAAAATCATGTTAAAGGGAGAGTGCACCTAAAAATGAATATTCGGTCATCATTTACTCACACTCATGTCGTTCCAAATCTGTATTACTTTCGTTTTTTTCTGTAGAACACAAAATATATTGTGAAAGACGTCAGGGTCCAAACAACATTAGACCCCACTGACTTTCATTCTATGAAACACTGAGACATTTTTTTCAAAATATCTTGTTCCATGGAATAAAGAAAGGCATACAGGCTTGGAATGAAATGACGTTGAGTAAACGATGACAATTTTCTTTTTTGGATTAACTTTGGTAGCTATGGACTGTTGTTGTATGCAATAAAACAGCAGCTGGAATATTCTGCCTAACATCTCCTTTTGTGGTCTGTGGAAGAAAGAAAATCCTACGGGTTTTGAATGACATGAGGGTGAGTCAATAATGACAGATTTTTAGACTCTCTTGGGAAGATTAAACAGCAGAATAATTAATTCCTTAGCATTACCTGAAATCAACTGTTCCATCTCATGTTTCTTCTTTCTCAATTACCACAACACACCTCTCACCTTCATCGACTCTGCTGGCCGGATAGTCAAAGCATCTCCTGTATTTTAAGAGTACATCAAGTGGAAGCCTAATGAGATGAATGTTTCATCTATGACAGGCTGGGCTCATTACTTCAGTGTGTATAGATTAGAGAGGACATCTCACTTATGTAAACTCATTAAAGCAAATTTTCCAGAAATAGTCATCTGTTCAGAATTAAGAGACGAGGCAGTCAATCAACTATTTTGGGGGCGTGAGTGCTTTGGATATTCAAGATACATGGCAGCAATTTCCTGTGAGAATGCAAGACAGGAGGAAGGCGCAGGACGAAAGGGGAACAGCTGCTGGAATCACAGCTGCTAATAGAATGTGCTGCTCTGACATCTATGACATAAACTCTGTTCCAAAATCTAGCAATCTGCCAACCTAGACGGTGTTTTGAGGTAACATCGGTGCGCTAATGACATGAAAGCTGAACCAAAAAGCAGGCAGCATAATTATGCACATTCCTGTGCCCTAAACGTAAGGCAGCACCACACGTATCCTTTGTAGAGAAAAAAAATCATCATCCAAAAGGGTGGACAAGGCAAAACATACACTATCATCCAAAAATTTGGACGTTTCTTAAGCAGCCAATCAGCGTATTAGAATGAAGGATCATGTTAATGATGTTGAAAATCCAGCTTTGCAACACAGGAATACATTAAAATTAAAATATAGCAGCTATTTTAAATCATAATATAATTTCACAATATTACTGTTTGTATTGTATTTTTTATTAAAACAAATGCAGCCTTTGTGAGCATAAGAGACTTATTTAAAAAAACATGAAAAAATCTTACCAACCTCAACTTTCGAAAGGTAGTGCATTACGTTAAATTTCGAGAAATATCAGTAAAATACATCAATGTAAAGAATGGAGTGCTTTGCCAACTATTTTGTGATTGTGATGCCTTTTTTGTGTTGGTTAATTATAATGTCTTGCTCTTATATTAGCAAAATACTAAAGCAAAGGTTGGTACGTTCCAAAAATTCCATTTCAGTTATTTTGCACAAGATTCCTTAATTTCGTTGCATCGCATATATCACTTGAAATTGCCAATTCTTGTTGAACCCAAATTACTTCAGCTTGGTTTATCACTATTTAACACTGTCAGTGTGAACGGCCCTTCAGAAGGAAACCGACAGCGAGGCATCTCACTAGGTTTTGTCCTCTAGACTTCATCAACTGTACTATTATTTTAAATCTCAGTGTGCCTGTTACTTTTAGTGATATCCGATAAAGTCTTTAAACTAGCTACTCTCATGACTAGATCATTTGAGACCATCATATCATCTTTCAAAGAGTTTCTGCATGTGCAATGCATCATGGATCCAAAAAAAGTGTCTGGGAAATGACATCAAAGCATCCATCAGCCTAAGTGATGTAACTGCAAGACTGAGAGACTAAAACATATGGTGCCAGCGGCTTGATGGATGCATGACATCATTACTGATGGTATAACATGACCTATGCAGATTCACTCAGAGATCCCATTTCTCTCCCTGAGAGGGGCTTAATAAACCCTGGGGAGTCAGGAAGGCTGGCAAACACATCTGTCTGCAGCAAAGGCATGCTCAAGAGTGAGAGAGGCCCGATCGATAGTGACTTCAGCATCCTTTAATTTGATGGAAGAGATCGATGGCAAAGCCAGGACGGAGAGCATGTGCCTGAGTGTATGCACGTCTGAGGTTGTGTAGGTGTGTGTAAGTGTGCACTATGCTTTCAGTCTGATGTGTCGCAACCCTGTCATGACAAAGTGTCAGTTGTTTTGCATGTTCACTATTCACAAATGAAAAATGTGTAGTGATAGTTAAACTTGTGCCTGATTCAGGCCAAAACAACAGCCTCTAGCTGTGCAAACTTGATTTCATGCATCATTACAAAATGTGTCGGACTGCAATCACAAGTTCATAATGCAAATCAAGGACATGTTTCTTCTCAGCGTTGCCGCAAGGCCAGCTATCATTATGGTCTTCACTACAGTCAGCTTTCAACTGTCATGGCAGAGCAACAGTCTGAAAGGAATCTTGCTCAGCATGTTGATTTAATGGCACAGACGTCTGAAGATAGCACTATCACCCCCTTGAGTACTAGGCTATGACACAGTAACACAAAACATGATACATATGGGACATTTACATTTATGCTTTTATCCAAAGTGACTTACGCTGCATTCAAGGTATACATTTCCATTTCTATATCCATTCATTCCCTAGGAATAGAAATCATGATCTCAGCATTACTAATGCTGCTTAGCTACCACGTACTGTACTAGCAATGCATCGATCAAGCCTTCACTTCTCCATTTGAATACGTTGAATATGTTTCTGGCCTTTGTCTGCATTTACATTGCCTCAAATGTTCAAACAAATATTCTACGAAAAAGCAAAGCAGAATTCCTTACTTTTCCAATATTGACTATTCAGATTTATTTAAAGACTTTAATAATGTTACAAAAAAAGTCTAAACTCATTTCAAATAAATGTTTTAAACTTCCTATTCATCAAAAAATCCTGAAAAATCTATTTGCACAAAAATATTAAGCAGCACAACTGTTTTCAACATTGATAATAATCGCAAATGTTTCTTGAGCAGCAAATTCACATTCTAGAACATTCTAACAGCAAAGCATATTAGAAGGATTTCTGAAGATGGGAGTAATGATGCTCACAGCAATACATTACATTTTACAATATATTAAAATTGAAAACAGTTCATTTTAATGATAGTAATATTCTGTAATTACTAAAAAATACTATTTTTACTATATTTTTGGTCAAATAAATGCAGTCTTTGTGAGCATAAGAGACTTCAGTTGAAAAAAAGAACGAAAAACATTAAAAAAACAAACAAACAAAAATCTTACCGAACACAAACGTTTGAAAGGTAGTGCATGCCTTTCACTTTAAGTTGGTATTGTTATTACTGATACCATATTGCCTGATTGTATGTATCTGAATGTTTACTATAATTTTAAATTATAAAATATAATTTAGCAGTATCTTATAGGAATAATGACAGATTGCAGCAAAGATTTATCACTTTAGATACAAGTCGAAGAGCTGTTTTTCTTCAAAAGTGCATGTTAGTATGAAAAATTGTATGCTGTGCATGCAAATAATTTAGCCTCTACTAATATGACTCCAGAATATATAATAACGGTTTTTAAGATCAAATATATATCTGACATGAAGCAAATTGATAATTTAATGAGTTCATTTACATAACATACTACAGATTTATAATAGCATCCAATACATTAAAATATATACTTGTTGTCTCCCATATTTGTGTAATAATAAGAAAGCTGTTTTTGTGAGGTTGTTTACAGAAACATTAACACTTTTACTACAAACCATTCATTAGATGGGGCAAATACAGATTTGGTTTGTGACAGCACCCGTCTGTCGTCTCAGCCGGAATCCACCGTCTTAAGCTGGAAAAGTCTTACCCAGAAGTCCCCTGTCACCGAGTCCCACCTGCCACTGCGACAACCTGCTGCTCTATCCTCCTGCAGGGCTGCACCCCAGCAAGCTCTTAGCGGTATCCTGCATTTCATTATTTATTTTGCTGTGAGTTCTGTCTGCGTTCAGATAAGACAGATGCTGGACTGTCACAATGCTTTCTCTCCTCTGCGTGTTCTGCACGTGTGCAGACATCACTAGAGTGCCAGATTCTTCTTTTTTGTTGTTGGTTTTGTATCTGCTGCATGCAGATAAAGGGTTGGACAGTGTTAAATACCAGGGGAAGCTACTAGAAGTTGCTCTTAAGGTGACATGACTTTTCTGATGAAACATCTGTAGCTAGTTTTCCTGATAGAAGATAACTCTGACAGACAGCTCGAGCAGGCTTGGTACAACATCAGTACTGTCACTATTTCCTCAAGCAGACGCTCTAAACCAATTAGAATAACCTGACAGGCTTCAGAAGGAAATATCTATAAGGGAAAACACAAGCAAACAAACAAAGAGAAAAGACATATTCTGGCAGATGAAGTCTGTATCTCTGGGAAGGTGCTGATTTGTCTCTTCTAAACAATAAAACTCCCTTGGATTTCAACCTGTCTCTAGAGAAGAGTCGTAATCGTAAATATGTTTATGTCTGCGGATGCTTGTGAAACTCCATCTCTATATGACTACAGTGTGTGGCACAATGCTCTGACAGACAGACATCAGTGATGTGGTGTTGTGCAGTGGTGACTGTGAAGGGATATCCAGAAACTTACCATGACATTCAAATTAGGTCAGGTTACTGTATGACATCACTCATAAATCAAGCATTATTCCTGATCTTCACGTCCATGGGACGGAGAACCATGACTGGACCAGGAACTCCAATCGTATCAATAATAATAGCAGCCGAGTCAGTATAGGAGGAGTAACACTTTCTATGAAACCTGTATATTGATGCAGAATAATTCATAATGCCTTATAATGCAACCTTATAATCAATTATATGTTCTTGTTAATACTTTAACCATGGTTATAACACTTTCAAGAGTATGAAGCATTAAACTCTATTATCTGCATCACATTTCTGTGCATTTACTCTTTAAAGGTGTTACCATGAAAGTATTATGTTTTATAGTGCATTATAGGGAAAGACTCACATGAGGTATTCTACTGAATAATATATATACAAAACAGATTATTCACTTTTTATTCAACAAACACAAAGATGAAGGATTTTTCTGGCAAGCCTGCAAAGCCAATATGACTAATTTTATGACTAAGTGTGATGTGAACTTTAACATTCATGTATTCTCTCTACAATGTATTTCTAAAAGCAACTGCTACAGAGTCACCTGCAAAGAAAAAGCACTGATTTTTGTGCAGAGTTGTACAATGCCGCCCCCCCCCCCTTTGTTCACCACTTTTATCTTTATTTTATAGCATAGTCATAAAACATAATAAATAATTCAATGAATTATTCATGATATATTTGCTATAACAAGGAACTATAAATGGAATATTGTTACATCTAAAAATGGGCTTTTGTGGTTTGAACACACCTTACAATATCCAGATACAGACAATTTCCACAGATACATACATTACCATTCAAAAGTCTGTGGTCAATAAGATTTTATGTTTCTGAAAGAAGTCTCTTCTTCTCACCAAGGCTGCATTTATTTAATCAAAAATACAGTAAAAACAGTAATTACATTTTTCAAAATGACTGTTTTTACTGTATTTTTGATTAAATAAATTACATTTTAAAATAACAGTTTTTTTTATTTTTATGTATTTTAAAATGTAATTTATTCCTGTGATCAAAGCTGTATTTTCAGCATCATTACTCCAGTCGTCAGTGTCACATGATCTTCAGAAATCAGTCTAATATGCTGATTTGCTGCTCAAGAAACATTTATTTTTATTATCAAGATTATTTGATGTTTTTCAAGATTATTTGATGAACAGAAAGTTCAAAAGAACAGCATTTATTTGAAATAGAAGTGTTTTATAACAATATAAATGTCTTTACTGCCATTTTTATTAAACAATTTATATGTCCATGTATTACTTTCCAAAGAAAGACCCCAAACATCTGAAGGGTAGTGCATTATGAGGAATTGTGAATACCTTTATCATGCATCAAACATCCAGGTTTCACAGAAAGTGTTATGAAACAGTTAAAAGCCTATGCATATGTGCATTGTTGAGTGGCATGTCATCAGAAGTGTATCTGATTCTCTACAAGCTCAAGTCAAGGTTATGTGAGCAATCAGTCAAGCTAGTCATGACAATCTAGTGATTGGGGTTACTTACTTTTAATCTATGAAGGGTCATCAGGTGTGCTGTCCAGAGACTAAGCAGCTAAATGATCTACACATGCCTGATAGGTTACAGATGACAGGCCTGTAGCTGTGCGCTAATGCTTCACATACTCTACCTCCTTCTGCATTCAGCTCAAAGTGGTAGAGGCGTCTGGAGAACTTACCTTTGGTCCACACTGATCTCAGATCAAAGCGTGAACACTATAAAACCCAATCGTGGAAAAGCTGCAGTGTAAAAGTAACTGACGGCAAAGCGTAAACTGCTTCTGAGGTCAAAAGTTGGGCAGATTTTCTTAGAGTAAACAGTAAAACAACCTTTGCCATTGCATTCAAAAGTGTAGCTTTCTAAATGAATACGTCTGAATGCCTCCTGCTGGTACTTCAGTAAATACACACCACGCTGGAACATTTAATTACACTTTCTTCAACAGATGCATATGTATGATTTTTGTTTTGTTTTGCAAATTTCTAATTTTCAAGGCAAGATTTTCTCTGCCTTGACCTTTCAATAAGTCTGTATTCATTTTTGTTCCATTTCTTGAACCCCAGTTGCATTTTAATGAAATATTCTCTCGATATGGCCACAACCCCCCACACATTGAATCAAAAGCACACTGAACATTACGTCTGGCCATGCATCAAGGAAACTATATGTGTGTGAGTGGTATTTCCATTTCTCTGGGCATTGGATCAATCAGGTACAAAGCACTGCTGCGTTGAGAGCACTATCATGATGGCAGGAAGTGAAGTGTAATCATGCGGCAGCTGACAGCACCCATTTACTGAATGCTTCCTTTTGTGTCTGATAGTATGGATGAAACTACGCTGACGTCACACAACTGGGCTCTTCAGACAAGAAGCTTTTAGTCCTGATGTGAGCTGCTCTGCAGTTCTAATGATCTGTTAAAAATTACATAATGTGATAATGCTCACTAAGTGTAATAAAAAGTTATTATAAAGTGATACCTATGGTTTATAGTGAAGAAATATACACAAGTTGTTCCTGAACAATCAACAAAACCAATTCTAAAGATATTCAATATTTGAATTAGTTGGACATACACTACCATTCAAAAATGTAGGGTTGAAAATACTTTTTTTGTGTGTGCAAAAGATTAATATTAAAGATGAATTCAATTGTCAAAAGTGGCAGTACAGATATTTATAATGTTGCATAAGATTTCTATTTAAATAAATACTGTTTTTCTATTCTAGTTTCTAGTTTGGTTGTAAATATTGATAATAATCGGAAATGTTTCTTAAGCAGCAAATCAGCATATTAGAATGATGTGACACTGAAGACGGCAATAATGATGCTGAAAATTCAGCTTCAATAAACTTTCACAAAATTACTTTTTTACTGTATTGTTTTGTGAATAAATGCAAAGAGCAGAAGAGATTTCCTTCAAAAAATTCAAGAAGTCTTACTGACTCCAAACTTTTGAACAATAATGTCCCTTATTTATCAAGTTATGATCACAATTTTCATATATAAAGCCCAACGTTCTTAAATGTGAATTGTGCCGTATAATTGAAAATAACCACTCGAAGATTGTGTGAAAGGTGTTATCAATCTGGATTGTCGTGGTCATGTCTTTGCCCTTACATGCTCTGGAAAGGTGAAATCATTTCAGGGTTTGGGCAATGCCTCAGAGAAATGAAATCACAGCACCCAGCTGCGATTGGGTCAATGGGGTCTCATTACAGCAGAGCTATGATCTGGAGCTATCATAAGTCATGTGTAAACATCCCACAACCAGTAATATTGGAAATCCGAAGAAGCCAAGAATCCAATAAATATTTGAATCAAAGTTTCAAACCCTCAAACAGCTTTTTTTTAAAACGTGGTCCTATTATTATGCTCTTTTACAAAGTCTTGATTTTGTTTTGGGGGTGTACTAGAACATGCTCTCATGCTTGGTGGTTCGAAAAACGCATTCTTTTTCACATAATTTACATTATTAAAATACCTTTCTCCCCATCCTGGCACAAACGGCTTGATTAGTTCTGGCTTTGATGAAGGTCCGCCTTCCGAAAAACAAAATGTGTTGTGATTGGCGAACAGCTTAGACGGTGTTTCAGTACTGCCACGCCCCCTTGCTCCGTCTTTCAACAAAAAATTTTGTGCGAATCCGGCACTGTACTCCCTCGTGATGTGGAAGCTGTCCTCAGTAAAATGCACAGCACACAATAGCACATTGGGGTAATAATGCTCAGGAACAGAGTTAAAAAATAAATTGCAACCACTGTTTCCTGACATCATCCGCTTTCGGAAGCCCAAACAAAGACGTTTGGGCACGGAGGTGAAAAAAAACAGCGTTTCAGGCGGTCGCGCACCGGACGAGAAGCGCAGCGTCGCGCCAGATCTTTAAAATTCAAATACATTATTTTCTATGAGTGTAGGCACACCGGCGGCGCCGTTCGACGTCTGTCCGCGGCGCCCAGCTACATCGTGTTGTACTTGTAAGAATTGTTCTAGACATGCCGAAAATTTGAAGCTACAGCACAGCAGCTCTTCTTCTTGGTTTTCTCTGATGCACTAACTCTGCAGCAGCTCTTCTTCTTGGTTTTCTCATGAGGCAAATAACTCTGCACAGCTCTTCTCTTGGTTTTCCTGATGCACTACAACTTGCAGCAGCTCTTCTTCTGGGTTTCTCTGATGCACTAAGCTACAGCACAGCAGCTCTTTTTCTTTGTTTTCTCTGATGCACTAACTCTGCAGCAGCACTTCTTCTTCGTCGTCTCGTCTGATGCACTCACTCAACCAAGCGTTCTAACCACAACCTCGCCCCTCCCCACCCCCCAACCATTCGAGTTTCTGTAGGTGGGAATTATTTGTAATGATATTCTAATGAGCCGCTTTGTGATATCACAAAGCCCGGAAAAAAAAACGCTGTAGTCCAAACGAGCCGTTAGCTGTAGTTCTTGAAAAGGGATTTAAAAAAAACGAAATATCTCACTTTGGAGTGGACTTTGAGATTTGTAACTTTATAGATCTTTTTTATGCCCAAACATACACAATACACACTGACTAAAATTAAAAAAGTGAAAAAAGCATAATAGGACCACTTTAAATATTTCCAGTCTATTTGAAAATTCTTTTATGTGTCGAGGCCTGAAAACCACAAAGTGTTTTTTTTGTATAGTAGTCATTTTATCATCAGTAATTTAACATTTCTCCAAGCCTAGTGAGGTGCAAATGTGCTCATGATGCCCAAAAATGCTGTCTGGGTAAGCAGCTTGCTAGGTTTTAAGACAGAAGCAACATCTGTAACACTCACATTGTACTAAAATCCCAGCAAGGGCGTTCTTAAACTTCTCCTTGGCCTCCTCCATCTCCTTCTCATGGGCGGCCTTCTCGTTCATCAGCCGGCGAATGTGGCTGTTGGAGGACTGGATCATGGAATAGATGTTGTTGGCGTTTCTGCGGTTTACCTCCCCTCGTTCCACCCAGGTCAGCAGGACACGCACGGCCTCGGCAAACTTGGAGTCGTCTGAGTGCAGAAAGAAAAAACGGTGGGGGAGAAACAGATGGTGGGACGAGAGTTGAGTACAATGTTGGAGAGGAACACTTCTCATCTGGGACCTTCTAGTGTCAAAACGTATTAGCAAGACATGTTTACTGGGCCAAAAAAGACAGAGAATGCACACTAGCAAAGTAGAGGACATTTAGGAGAGGACAAGAGGACAGGGACGGACATCGACAGCATGCAACAGGTTGGACGATCAAACCCTTGTCACATCCCTCTTAAAAATAAATGTGCTTCAAAAGGTTCTTCAAGCGATGCCATAGAAAAACCATTTTTGGTTCCACAAAGAACCATTCAGTCAAAGGTTCTTTAAAGAACCATCTCTTTCTTACCTTTTTGTAATCTGAAGAACCTTCTTTCACCACAAAGAACCTTTTGTGAAACAGAAAGGTTCTTCAGATGTAAAGGTTCTTTATGGAACCATTTAGACAAAAAAAGGTTCTTCTATGGCACGTGAAGCACCTTTATTTTTAAGAGTGTAACTCACGGATATTATTGTGTGCTTTCTGTTAAAAGTGGTAATATTACTTAAAAAATGGATTCAGTTGTTCATGAAGTCCTGAGACACACAGGTGTGTGTGTGTGTGTGTGTGTGCAAGAGAACGGAAAACAGTCAAGCTGATTGCTCCGAACTACAAAGCTTTGGCTTGCAACTTTCGGCTGGGAATGAGATGAGAAACAGAAAACTGAAAATCACTGTAATGAATGCCACAGGGAGTCTCTTCCAGAAATCTATTATTCTTTAGTGTTGTTGAGTTTATTTAAAATTGCAATTAAACAAACAGAAAACAAAAACAAAACAAAACAAAAAGAAGAGTTTGGCAGAGATTTGCTGAGCTGTTTGGCATTAAGTGTGCAACAGATGAAGCACTGTTGCTGTCTGCACACCGAAGATGACTGACTTTACAAAACAACAACAAAAAGACAAACATAATAATTATTATTATTCTTGCTGTAGTCCTGTAAAGCACACAAACACATGTCTGCCTGAGAATTCTAGGGGGCTTTGATTTATTTATGGATGTCCTAACTACAGATAATCAAAAAACACTGTCAAATAATTTTAAACAAATAATCCATCAACCCTTTTAAGACTGCATCAATGTGTCGTCAAATTGAAATCCCTCTCCATCAGACTTGGTTGCTCATTTATCTGATTTAGACTCAAAAATAATTGTCAAAAACTGCCCAACATTGATTATACAGAAACATCTAGCAGATATAAGGATGCCGTGGAGATTTTCTGCAGCAAACAGCATGCAAAATCATCCTGTCCTCTCGTCCCTTCATCTATTACCTGAGAAAAGTGAGCAGAACTGCATTCCCACTGCATATAAACCATTACATACGGAAAAGTGGTTAATACACATGGCTAATTTCAACTGATTTCCTCTCAAAAGCTTCTCTATAATACACTTTTCTCTCTCAGACAGAGAATCGAGATGCACTCGCAAAACAGATGGTTTCTATTAAACCGCATGGAACGTCAAACTCAAAGAGACAAATAGCTTTTTGATGCATCCAGCCAACAGGCACACTGACTGTAGGAGCCTCTTCACAAGCATCAGGAAACAACAGAGGTGTGACAGACAAAAGCAACAAAATCACTGTGACAGAAGTATGACACGTCACATGTCCCACCTTTGAGCTTTTCTCCTAACTGGCTGCATTCGTGCTCAGAGAAATGGACGATGGGGGGCGGCGAGGGGGGCCGCAGGCGGTCCTCTTCTATCCTGCGCCGGTGCCTCTCTTCCCGGGCAAGCATGCGCTGTCTGCACTCCCACTCGTACAGGTCATCTCGAGCCTGAGCGAAATCTACATGCAGCCGGCCTGTGTCCTTCTTATCTGTGCTTGATCCCAGCCTGATCCTATAACCTACAGGACAGGGAAATGGAAATGGACAATGACATTGGAAAAGGATAGGGAAGAGAATGGAAGGTAAGGAAAAGAATGTGGAAATGGAAGGGGAAACAGAGTAAAGCCAAAGTAAAGACAAGAATGAGAAAGAGGAAAGGAACGGTAAAGAAAAAGGAAAGGAAATGACAAAATAAAAAGGGAAAAGGAAAGAACAGGACAACAAAAAAAAGGAAAATAAGAAGAACAGGAAGGGAAATGGAGCAAAGGAAAGAAGATCAGGAAGGGGAGGAAAGGACAGGACAGGAAAAAATGAAAAGAAAAGAAGAACGGGAAACGGAGCAAAGGAAATGGGGAAGGTGAAACAGAAGGGGAAGGGGAATAAAGGAATGGACAAGAAAAGAGGAAACCAAATGATCAAAGTAAAAGAAATGGGTAAGAGGTAAAAGAATGGGAAGCGGAGTAAAGGAAAAACAATAGAAGACAGGAAAGGAAAATAAAGCAAAGAGGAAATAAAAGGAAATAGGAAGAGGAAGGGGAAACCAAGCAAAGGAAAAGAAAGGAAAGAGGAAGAGGAAGGGGAAACAGAAAAAAAGATAATAATGGAAATGGAAATGAGGAAAAGAAGTTAAAGGGGAGTAAAGGACAGACAAGAAAAGACAAGAGCAAAAGAAAAAAAAAACAAAGAAAAGAGGAAATGGAAAGAAAGGGAAGGGCAAATGGAATTATAGAAAAGGACAGGACAAGAAAAGAGTGGAAAGGAAATAGAAAATGGAGGAAAATACAAGTTGAGTGCAAGAAGTTAAATGGTAATAAAGGAAGGAGAACAAGACGAGAAAATGAGTAGAAAAACAATTAGCCTTAACAAACTGCAGGAATGTAATGAGAAAAACACCATATTAGCAACAGTGATTCATGAAGTGACCTGTGACAAAGAGCCTCCCACAAACTCTCTCTGATGCTTAATCTGCACTTTTAACATGTGCTTGCTGACATATTAAGGCCAAACCATGCATATTTGTCTATTCTGTGTAAAATGTAAAAAGCCCCCAATGTTACACTCAGATGAGGAAATTGAAGCCAGAACCCAACCAGCACAGATAACCATGAAGGATGAGAATAATCTGGCTTGTGACGGGATGAAAAAGAAGCGGGGGGGGGGGGGGGGGGGATTTTATATTAAGGTTAATATATTCAGCATAAAAAAGAAAATTGCTTGGAAAAGTATCTTGACAAATGGCCAAGCGATATGTGAAAGAGGCTCCAGTGAATTCTGAATCGTATGATGCTTGAGAGTACATTACAGAGAGGCTGAGAAGTGTTTTTAAGGAGAATGTATATTCACAGACGGCCGTGTCAACAGAAATGAGAGAAAGAGCTTCACGGTTTGCTTCTGCCTCTCTATCACTGCTTTACAGCCTAGAGACGCTGATAAATATTTTACGCAATGTGTTCACGTTAGAAATGAGCACCATAATTTATGGAAAGGCCTGCAGAGCTCCGTCAGGAGGCCACGCAATATATGGGGCGCCGCTCCAGTCTCGCCCCTCTCCACTGAGAGAGCAACACTCAGAGAAGAATAAATAATAGACAAGGTATTATTGGAGCGGCCGGCATTTGCTTTCTGTGGCTGAGAGGGACATCCTAATATTTGCATACAAAGACTGATTTAAGATGTGACTGGATAAGAGAAGCAGCTCATGCGACCGGTGTCAAGGAGGTCAGTGATATGCAACGTTCAAAGTTAGAAATGTATTACTAGGTGTCAGCGCTTGTCAGGGACTCTCGACGGCCAGCGTCTACAGATCTTTGAGTGATGTGTGGAAGCCCCGCCTCCCTAATTAATTCTACATCAATCCATCAAGTCCAGAGGGAACTTGTGGGCACATGGGCCTCATTTCCATTAGATAAAAGCTAAAGTGAAATTATTCTAAATCACTTGACGTGGCACATAAGCATACTTTTTGTATTCTTGCTTATGACATTGTGAAATATTACAGGTGCAATCTACAATGAATGTACACATTTTGTATAAATGTATAAAATATTCAACTGAAATATTTCAATGACATATGTAAATGAAAATAAAAACATCTAAAATGAATTCATATTAACATATATATATAGAGTTCTGGCATGAAACTCTAGATGGCGCAGTCTGATAGGTCTAACTCAATCTGACCTAATGACATCATTATCACATGGGACAGCTGATTGGTTCTCTCCTGTATCGGTAGCCAATGAGCTCGCTGCTCAACATTCAAATATATGACTAGTGCTTGCTGTAGCAGTTGCAGCTTGCTTCAGAAACCCTCCGCCTTCCCTAGCTCCACCTGTATAGATTTGCTATGAGGTGATTCATGTACGCTATTTGGGGTTATTTCATGTATGTTATATTTTGCAGCAGCAATATTTCTTACATGTTCACAGCAGCATGTCATGGATGCATTGTCAGAAACAAGTCTCGGTACTTTGTCTCGCCAATCCCCCGGAGTTGTCATGCAGAAATATATATAGGTCAGTAACTTTTTATTCATTCTAAAAATTGCCTGAGAAAACGATCTGGTTTAGTGTGATTATCAAATCACAAAGACTGCATTGTAATAATACGAATGTCATTTGATGTGCCGCCTTGTGTCACACATGTTTTTCCACCAAAATAAAAGCTCTGTGGTTTAATGTTTGAAAGCAAAGAAAAAAACAACCATAAATATTAGTATTGTAATTTTACAGTTGTACTATAAAATAAAAAAGGCAGTGTTTCTGACATTTCTATTGATTTAATTTTTTATAAATAAAAAAAAGATTACACTATTATTATTATTATTATTCCTAATGTTTTTCTGCCTGTTTTTTTCAGGAAATTAAATGCAATACAGTTTCATAACTAAAAAATATTTTTGGCCGGTAAATTTTATCAATTTACAAAAACACCCACACACACACACACACCCCCACACACCCCACACACACCACACACCACACACACACACACACACACAACAGACAGAGGAATACTTCAGATGCAAAACCTCCAAGTCTGAGATTTTTTTATTTAAATGAGCATTTTCATCAGCATTTTCAACATGTTTAAGTTTCAGTACTTTTACTTACTTTATGCCAAAGAACGTTATTATCGTTATTGAATGCCTTATTGTTTCAAAAATGCCAATGATACCTTTCATGAGCCTGCATACAAAAAAAAAAAATTAGATATATATATATTATTTTATTTATGTAAATTAAATATATATAGTTTATTTAAACTATTCTTAATATTATTACTTTTTATATGATTTAAATTTTCATAGATATGTCCATACTTAAATAAAAAAATTCTCAAATAGAGCAACTGTTGGTGTTGCAGTGACACAAGAAAATCCTCCCGATCATGTACCTGACAGGAAGAGGGCCTTGTCCACTGTGTGCTCCTCAGCGAAGCGGATGTGACAGAAGTTCTTCTTGCTCTTGCGGATGGCAATGATACTCCCGCACTGTTCAAACACCTCCACAATGAGCTGCTCTGTGGCGTTCTCTGGCAAACCGCCCACAAACACCGTCTTACAGCCGGGCGGTCTCTCTCTGGTGGCAGGGGGAGGCAGGTCTTTGAAGACAAGCACAAAAGAATATTAAACTAAATTTTCTTTTATCTAGATATTGATCTCTATTTTTCACCACATTAAGTCCATAGCTCTTTTTTTATGACCTTGTCATTAAAATGATTCATTATCCAATTATAATCTAAAAGAGCAGGGTTCATCTGGAAGTTCATTAAAAACGTTAATGTGCCAAATCATTAGACTGACATATTTTTGGCCTTTTGTCACTTTTATTTGATAGTATTAGTATAGAGAGCACTCAAACTCAACATGTCACAGTCCAGACCACGGACCTTTCTCTCGGCTTGTTTAATTTGCACGGCACTAGAACCTCCAGGTTCACAAAGCTAATCTCTTCTTGATAAACCAATTCAACCATAAATAAGATGCACTGAGAAAACCAGGCTGAGAAGGAATAATCAATGAAACCCGGCACTTGTTACATGACTAGATTACAAGTGCAAAGCCTGCCATACTGAACTGGCCTGTTCTGGTGTTAGCTGATTACTCAGCGATGCTGTGCAGACGAACTGGTGATAATCCGTGCTTTCCATCAGGACTGAAGAGACGGTCTTAACAAGCTATGGGAATGCAGATGAAGGAAGCACCTGCTGGGACTCAGAGGGGACTGCATGCCCGATTGGGGGTCCATACGGAGTCGGACGCAAAGCAGATCAGGCATGTTTGGCTGTAAGCCAGTCACTATAAATAAGTAGGCCTAAGTTTCTTTGGACCCCACAGTTGCCCCCTAATACTCGCCATCCATCATCACCAACATCACACTAACTCCTGTTTATTGTGGCAGCTCATGATGAGCTTTATATACAGTATACATGTCAGCTCATGTCAGTGGAAAGAACATAATACTCCACTGAATAGAGGATACAACATATGCATACAGCTTCAATACAACACTATAGGCAAAGTGAGCATGTGGAACAAAACAATTCCGATGTCAGTCATGGACTTTGGATGACATGCTGTGTCTGTAAACATGTTAATCAAGCATTAAATGACTTGTCTGTCTGATCATTGCTGAAGTCTCAAAGTCTGAATGGGATTTTGTTTATTTGCTTGCCTTATTTTAGCAACTGATTCATTGAAGGAATTATGCAAATCAAGTACTGGGGCAAATACGGCAACAAAATTAGTGCTGATAGCAATTCACACCTCGGCTGGATCTGGAAGACAGAATACCATGATTTGATACACTCTTCTGAGCCTCATGAATCGACTCTTTACAAAGCCGAAAATGATTCTTTATGGTTGCCATGATCACTAGAAAACATTCATAAACATTCATCTTAAATAAAATCCTGTTTATGTTTTAATAGTGTCATGTTTTTTTGCTTTAAACACACAATGACGACTGCTTTAGCCAATGTTTGTGAGTCTGATTCATTCTATAAAGAGCCTCATTTGCATCGAAAGGATTTTGCCCAGAAAACAACGACAATGAATTTGGAATATGCATGGAACAGCTCTGTATGACATATAGCATCTGCTTATGTTAGGCTGTGAGTTTCATGTTAATAAAGGTGCAGTCACATTTACCTTTCTACAGCGGAATTCTGCAGGAAAAATACAATTGTTTCAATAGGAATCCACACAATGTGGTATTTTAAGTGAGGGACACGTGAGATCAAATATTTCAGATTGAATTCAAGTTTTCAACTTTTCACTGCATTTCCTGATATAAAGCTGCTTAGTCTGGAACTGGCCTTGAGTAAGCTGTGCTTCATGAATCGCTACATTACTGACTATGGACAATGGCGCTACTTTGCCTGCAAAATTACACCTGTGAAGTTTCGCAAATGTGACCCTGGAGCACAAAAGCAGTGTTAAGTCGCTGGGGGATATTTGTAGCAATAGCCAACAATACATTGTATGGGTCAAAATGATCGATTTTTCTTTTATGCCAAAAATCATTAGGACATTAAGTAAAGATCATGTTCCATGAAGATATTTAGTAAATTTCCTACTGTAAATATATCAAAATTTAATTTTTGATTAGTAATATGCATTGCTAAGAACTTCATTTGGACAACTTTAAAGATGATTTTCTCAATATTTAAATTTTTTTTGCACCCTCAGATTCCAGATTTTCAAATAGTTGTATCTCGGCCAAATATTGTCCTATCCTAACAAACCATACATCAATGGAAAGCTTATTTATTAAAAAAAAATTGACCCTTATGACTGGTTTTGTGGTCCAGGGTCACAAATGTGACCACACTCTAAGATGCATGTATGGTTTTATGCTGAAATACAGGGTTGCCAGGTCTATGTAACAAAACCACCCCAATTGGTACTCAAACCTAGCCCAATCACAACTAAAACTAGCCCATTTCGGTTCCTTCCAGTGGGTTCTGCCTCGGTCGAAATCTAAAAGAACTAAAAGAACAACCTGCAGCAAAAGTATAAAAGTAGCCCAATTCTGCAGTATAACAGTGGACTTAGCAAAACTGCTGAAATACCTCATGCTGCAGTGGTTCACCTCTCATTGTTTGAAAAGAACAGGGTTATTATGTCTACTTTCTTATGTATATATTTGTGTGCTATTATGGAGCAAGAACTTTGAAAATCCCGCCGTCACCATTAGTTTAACACACAGGCCTATTTAAGAAAACTTCAAATGCATGCACTAATACAGCAAACATTCAAAACAACCAAAAATGCCCATAATGTATAGCAAACTAATGTAAAAGTTGAATACTAACGCAAAATAAGTAATTTTTGTTTCTCATTTTGACTACAGAACGAGAGACTTGAGGCTGCTAGTTTAAGAACAATCACTGAGGATCTCAAAGGGGTAAGTAGTTTTGTTTTCATCTTCCGTCACTTCTCACGCAGAGCTCTTTTAAACACTGGTTGCTGGCCCAGGTGAGCAAATGTTTACTTTGTCAAATGCACATGAAACATTTTAGTTTGACATTAGCAGTCTCTTGAAAGTTGAAACTTTGAGCAAGCAATAAAAACACAGAGTAGATATTTGCTTTAGTAGGAACAGAGGTACACAGGAACGAATTGCATACGTCTGAACTTTTCTAAATCAAATACACCCACTTTTTGTTTTCATATTCACACTGTGGGGAGAAAGCAAAGCAAAGTATATAATTTCACGAGTTTCACCATGCAGCCGGTGGCTGATTTGTTTCCATTGTCAACTAAGACGGCGATATGAAATTACACACAACGCTGCATCAGATCTGAGATGTCTGAGATAGCTTAAGAGAGTTTCTCCAGGAACTACGACGTCTCAAAGTGGAAACTGCACAGCGATGAAATCAAAGCCTATTATTTCACAAACCAATGCTCTTCCCACGGCTCCATGGCTAAATATCCTGTGCCGTCAAAGGTGCTTCTTTGAACAGTGAGTTAAGATGACACAGGAGGGTCTGAGACATAAATTCAGGAGGGCACTGTGCACCTCCAGCACTGCGAGCGCTCGACCGAGAGACAGTCGTCAACAAGCTTAACACTAATCAGCTCAAATGAAGACAGCCGCAGGTGTATCGCTGTCTCGCACACACACAGACACACATGCACTCAAATACACATAGATGATGGAGATGACAACCGTACCACAGACAGAAGTTGATAGGAACGTGGGACGCAGGCATGTACTGTATATGGAACGAGAACTGATGAAAATGCCCAGTTCTGCCACCCTCATTGAACACCTCAATCACACCAGGATGCACCACACACACATATATATATAAATATATAGGTTGATCTTAACAAGCATGTTGCCCTGTGAAACCCCAGATGTGTTTTAGTCACAGACCTCCAGAACTGCACAGGAAGCCTGACTTGGATGTGTGTTCGTGAGATGGTAAAAGAAGTCGTCCTGGGTCTTTTGTTTGCTCGAGTGGGGTGTGGAGAGTGAGACTGCAGATAAGATGAACTGACTTCTCAAAAGCCAGTCTTCACTCAGCTTGACAGTCTACCTGCTGCGTATTGTCCCTCTTGAAAGAGGAGAGCAGGACAGTGTCTCTGTAGGAAGCCTGTGGCGATCACAAGCACCTTAAACAGGCTTTTCTCCACAGGAGAGCTATATATGCTCACTATGTTTTTCCCCACTTCTTTCTTTCTTTACTTTTATTCATTATAATGCTTAGCAATCTAAATCTGCAGTGGTGGTATTGTGGATCTCGTCTACATAATTGCTGTGTCTGAACACCTGCTGAGCCACGTTCCAGCATTTCTGGGTTTCACAGCAAGGTTCAAACAAGCATACTGAACCTAAAAAGATTTTTAGAATTTTAAGGCACATTTTAATAATCACAATGATAGCATTTTTGGACATCACAAAATGTCTAAACTGAGTAAGCTGCATAGTTTTTTTCAGCATCATAAGTATGTGCATTTCCACACACATTGCAATGAAATGTTGGAAAGTGTAATAATGCTTGTTTTTGTTTTAAGTCTAGGTTGTCCCAAAATACTAAGTTTGAAACGAATATACCAGGGGTAGGCAAGTTCGGTCCTAGAGAGCCGCAGTCCTGCAGAGTTCAGCTCCAACCCTGAAAACAAAACTCACCTGCCTATAGCCTTAGTAATCCTGAAGACATTGATTAGCTTGTTCAGGTGTGTTTGATTAGGGTTGGAGCTGAACTCTGCAGGACTGCGGCTCTCTAGGACCGAACTTGCCTACCCCTGGAATATACCTATGATGTCCAAAGATGTTTGGTTTGAATAGTCTGTGATGCATAAAAGTGTCTAGGGTTGATTCAAGCATTCACACGTTCTGAAATCTAGAAATGCTGTTGAGGGTCAGGTTGAACAGCCAATGAAAGCCAGTGAGGTTTGATTACAACATTCAATCACACCATCTTTTTGTTTAGTTTTGATTCAAACAAGTCTGATGATTTAAGATACTTTTAGATTGGTTTATAAACATCTATGATGCCCAAAAATGTTTAAAGATGTTTGGTTTGAACAAGCCCACAATGCCCAAATATGAAGTCTAGGTTTGATTCAAGTATTCACACATGCCCGTGAAACCCAGAAATATTGTTGAGATTGACTTGAAAGTGTCTTTGATGTCCAATTATGTTGTCTAGATTGGAGCGAAACATTTAAACATGTTTATGATTCTCAACAATTGTGTCTATTTTTGATTTGAACACACCTATACTGCCTATAAATTCTAATTATGAAGTAAACACTAAACAATTTAAATACCTAAAATACCCAGAATTGAGTATAGATTTGAACGTGCCAACCTCACAAAATGCCATCAGAGTTGAATGCCATCAATGCCATTCAATAACACCACCTGTTATGCCCAAAAATGCTCTCTCACTCCACATACATGTATATATACATACACATACATATATTTTGTAATCAATGTTGTAATCAATATATATATATAGACTTCAGATAAATATGCAAAAACCTCGGAGAGTTCCTATGAAAATAACATTAGACATTTTTGAAAAAAAAGGCATTTTAATAACTGAATAATAACCTTTTCATTGCCATTAAAGGAAAATTACTGAACCTAAACCTTCTAAAAATGCTAATTTAAAAGAAAAAAATCTTAATATATCGGTATCTATCTATCTATCTATGAAAAAAACTGAACTGAAACAAATAAGTTGAAGTGTTAAATTGAAAACTGAAAACAAGAATGAAAAAAATATTAAAAGAAAGTAATAAAAAAGACAAAAGCACATAACACAATTACAAAATGAAAGTGAAAATTGAAAATATAAAAATAAAAGCAAATTTAAAATTCAATCCTATTTAAGTAAATAATACTTAAGACTGATTCTAAGGAACAAAAGTGACTATCTCAGTCATCGCCAGTAGTTATTTTAGGCAGCCGTGTGTATAAGTGAGGTTAAAGGCCTCTGCAGGCACAGGCGGGTGTAGCTGAGCGAGTTGTGGGTGATATGTGTTGTGAGTGGGCTGAAGTGTGGAAACAGGCCAGACTGGCAGTGCCCTCGGCCAACTGAGTCTTCCAGAAGCAGAAACAGTGACACGGCCCTCTCGGCTGCTGGAAGAAGAGAGCTCTGCCTGATATAAAGGTCAGTCTCAGGCACAGAGCCAGGGCAGACTGGAGGTTTAGAAGCCAGTGAAAGGCAGCATATGCAGCCTGACCTGACGGTGAAGGTGCATGCACAACTGGACACTGGATCACTGCTATCCTTTCATGCGGTCTGTGGGTTTCCAGGCTCTGCAGAAAAAACGGATGCTATTTGCCATGCTTGGTCTCGCGCTCTCTAAAAGAACTCAGTGTCCTTCAGAGAGCCAGGCCTTTCAAACGACAGTGAGTGAAAGGCGGTCGATGGCCATTTATTAAGCACAGTAGACTAGAATGAGGTGGCGGTGGCGATGCAGAGATGGAGTTATGTCAAGCTGGGGCTGTGCAGAGCTGCAGAATAAGACTGATGGGTCGGGAAGGTGTGAAGTCTAGAGTTAGACTGTGGAGCAGATCCATCATCAATAACAGACACATTTAGTTTGTTAACCTGCTTAAATAATAATACAAATATAATGCATCTGTTTATTGTAACTATGGAGGTTTGGTCCAAAATAACTAGTGATAGATATATCATTCAGAGAGATTCATTAGATAGGCTAATATTTAGCCATTCAGCACCCTGCACTCTAGATATCAGCACCAGCCGAAAGGCTCATATCAGTCAGCTACTAAAACAACAGTGGCAAAGGTCACATGCCAGTCATAAAAGTGTCTGAAAGTCATTGCAACAAAATATCAATCCTTGCGTCAATTAATTTTAACAACAACAACAATAGGTTTATTTCAACTGTATGATAGGATTTTTTAAAAATGTTTTTAATTTCAGCATCATTACTCCAGTCTTCAGTGTCACATGATCCTCCTGAAATCATTCTAATATGCTGATTTGCTGCTCAAGAAATATTTATTTTTATTATCAATGTCGAAAGCAGTTGCTTAATATTTTTGTGGAAACTATGAAAATTTTTTCTAGGATTCTTTGATGAATAGAACGTTCAAAAGAATGACATAAAAATATTCTCTATCATTATAAATGTTTATGTCTTTGCTGAATGAAAGTATTAATTTCTTAAAAAAAAAAACTGACTTCATACATCCACTAAAAATCACCAAAAACAGTTATTTAAAGGAAAAGTTAAAAAGGCTTCAACATTATTTGTTTGATTTTCTTTCCTATCTAATGCAATGACATTCACATATTCTTAAGTGTGACTCGATTACCAAACACATTTTTAGGGCCACTGAATATTACAGCACAATATGTGACCGTGACAGAAACACAAAGCAGAAATCAGCATAATTGCAAGAGGAGCAGTCTGTCTCCTTATTAGAACGTCAGGCGAGGAAAGATTTAAGCTTAGCTCTGCGCTGATCCACCGAGAACCCACGAGTTGAAGAAAACACGGAGGTTTCAAATATCCCCATCGGTCAGATCTAATAAATAACAAGGGGTGAAGCTGACAGCAATAAGCCTGTGTGTTTTTAATACAGCTCCAATCAAAGCCAACCCAACTGCCCTTTAAAAAGCACTGATAAATGACATATGGTATAAATGCTGATATCTCCCAGCATACTGTGCCTTGAAGGGCATGAGAGCAGACAGAGAGAAAAGAGTGGATGACTTTGACAAAGATAGTAAAGGAAGGGCGTACAAGCAATGAAAATGGGCTAACCAGGAAAAAGAGATTCCTGCAACAAATTAGAGAATGGGTGCTGATGTAGAGAGTCTCGAGTCTGTAAAATTTCATGTTAAATGGCATGAGCCATCGCGGGCCCTTGGGAAATTTACAGGATTTGTGTAATTTTTTCTGGCATCTGAGGTGAGAATAACCATGAATGATTGCGTAGTCAGGAGAGCACAGCTGTCACCAGCTATTAAATCCACTTCTGCACGGACTGGTGTGGAAAAAAGGAGACTCGTTACAATGCGAGATATGTGCATGATAGCCTGTTCTGTCTGAACGAGATGAGAGGAGATGCTCGTGTTTATGGATATGCTTAAATCTCATCAGACAATGTTCACTGCGTTCATCACAGTGGCCATCTCTTTCAAGTTTCTCATCATTAAAAACTACAATCCCAGAATCACATGAGCCTTTGTTCTACCCGTGTGCTGCTTGATCCGTCCAGAAGGGAAGGCAGGAGTGACCAGGTTTCATTCATTTCTAATCCGCAGAGGGAATATGAGCCGGGCTTTTCGTGTTGTTGTGCTGCGATTCTAGGATCAATATACAGCAAGCTGCTTCTGTTGTCAATTGAAGAATCGATCCTGGTGAATGATGACAAGGCCACATTGCTAAAGAAAATCAGATTCCTTTACAGACGATCAAACATTCTTTCAAAACATTTTTCCAGCTAGAGAGAAACCTTAAAAGTGAAAACCGAACTGAGGCTTCACAACATTACACACACAAAAGATTGCTCTTGAAACTTAGCCACAGTTCTGTCCAGTTTAGCTGAATTAGTGGAAACAACAAACACCACAACTAACTCAAACTAGTTTCAATCTGCATAAACATCACGAGGTAATGGGTTAATATAACTTTGAGTAGTTTTGTCATTATTTTAGTAGTTTATTCTGTTTTGGTACATTCTATCACTACTCAACGGAAACCCAGCAGTGATTCCTAAAGCATCATGTGACTCTGAAGACTGGAGTAATGATGCTGAAAATTCAGCTTTGATCACAGAAGTAAATTACATTTTAAAATAGGTCAGATTATTGTGAACAGAATAATTTCCAAATTGACGTTTTTACTGTATTTTGGATCCAATATATTATTAATATATATATAGTATATATATATATATCTGAATGTTTGGATATAGAGAAAAAAATAGAAACTTAAAAAAAAGTTAATATGTTACACATAATATTTTTCTTTTTCACATTGCAAATGGGTCGTTATACAAAAAAATTAATGAATTTATGCTCATACTGTATATTTTAGGAGGTTCTGCAAGGGAATCATCATATTTTGGGGTCCAAAAATGGTTTGAAGACCCCTGTCATAAGCACCCAATTATTACTCCACATGAAAAACTCGACTTGATTCTGGCATTAGCATGTTGCCAACAGCACAATATTATATTAAGCATGAAAACCACAGCACATTAGGCCAAATACTATCTAAATATTATCTAGGGTTTCCCTTACCCCGACCACAAAGGAAACATGCGATGCTCCCTTAAATTTAGAGACAGCACATATCTTAAAATGCTGCCTCCCTAGGCAGTTTACTTGGTTTTATAACAGAGCCTCTATTTGTTGTTCAGTCTTTGTTCTTTGCAATTTTAAAGGGGTCATATGATGCGATTTCAAGTTTTCCTTTCTCTTTGGAGTGTTACAAGCTGGGTGGTGTCTTGGTGCATAAAGAAGATCGTAAAGTTGCAAAGACTAAAGTCTCAAAAAAAAAGATATTCTTTATCAAAGTTAAAACTCTGCCACACCCCCCTAAAACTGCTCGTTCTAACACGCCCCACATGTCTACGTCACGATGTGGGAGATTTGCATAAGAGCCCAAATGTTCACGCAAAGAAAGAAGGTGTAACTTTTATTCTCGCTGTAGAATTGTTGTTGCCGAACACGCTGAACAGTTCAACCCAAATATTCAGATGTGTGCCCGTGAGCATTTTTATGGAGTACGAGGACTTTTCCTGGGAGAGTAGCCTACAATGTTGGTGTCTGTTTCTATAAAGTGGGGCACTTCCAACTGTCCAACTGGGACAGTCTGGCGCTTCTGACTCACAGACTGCAAGTGCGTTTTTCATATTTAAAGGATTTGCCACTGGCAATTCAAACACGAGTTTTGAGCAGTGTAGAGTAGCACTTGTTGTTTGTCATTTGTCCGATCAGAAATGCAGACATGGTTTTATGTTTACGCGGCGCGATACACAACGCAACGCGTAAAAACACAATATAAGTCATTATAATCCGTAATTATATCCCCACTGGATGCAACAAATGCCTCTTTTATAATGGGTTTTATTGGTTTTGTCTTGTCGTGCCGGGACATGGCATCACAGTATGGTGAGGGGCGTAACATTTCCGTCACACGCTTATTCGGTATTCGGCCAATCACAAAGCACTGAATAGCTGGCCAAACAGAGCACACCTCACTTTTCAGACCGAACAGCTTTGTAAAAATCGACACGTTTCAAAAAGGCGGGGCATAGAGGAGAAACAATAATGTACAGTATGTGGAAAATAATGTTGTTTTTTAACCTTAAAATGCATTAACACATTGAATTACACCAAATAATGTTCTTTTTAGTAACATCATATGACCCCTTTAAAGTTGCTTTCATTGGTAATTGCTGTTTCACTTGAGGCCAGGTGAGGATTGTTTTGTTGGCCTTTGAATTCTCCTCTCGATCTTCCGCTTGGCATCAAAATTTTTTTTTTTCAAAAAAACATTTGTCTCACATCGTTTGTTTGCATATTACAGCGTGCGGAGCAGGCGTGTCAGTCCGTCACTCTCTTTAAGGGAGGAGGGTTAGGACACTTTACGGTTGAGGCTGATCGTAGCATTATGGGAGCGCCTAGCCTGTGATTACAGATGTGCATGCGGTGCGTGATCCGCAGCCAGAGAACTCAGCTGTTTGAAGGACACTGACTCTCTCAGGTACTCATGGTCTCCTCTGACCCTCCTCTTGCTGTGTGGCATATTTTACATGCCAGAATACCTCAGTCTCCTTATAGGTCAACTGTCCAATTACAGTCAGAGTTTCACCCCGGTGCCCCCGGACAGCCCTCTCCTGTTTCATTCTTCTGCCTGACCTCTCTCTCTGTGACAGGAGATGAATTCAGATGAGCTTATTCAGCTGGTGGGATGAGGAGATATAAGGGTAAATACGAAAGAACGCATGACAGCTCCTCTCTCAAATAAAAACACAGCCTTTCTATCAAGCGTCAGTCTGACGCTTTGATTGGCAGCTGGCTTTTAAAATCGTATCTGCATCTCATCAAGGTGACATGCGCTGCTAGACTGTGGAGATCGAAATATTTATAGAATTATAATATTAAATCATAAACGGGTTGCATAGTAGCTCATGGCTATATCAGACTTTTCTTCAGGTCAGCATTTCAGATCATATCGCTCAAGTCAATAATGTCATTTAAAATGCATGAGGGTTACAAATACTGCTTATCATTGCATGCATGTTAAATGGAGTGAGATGCAAGATCTGTTCTCAAACCTAGTGAGCTGCCTTGCTGCCTACGGCCTACATACAGTAGGCAGTTGACTTCTAAGGTGGCATCCTAACCATCCTGACCGATTTCTGAAAAAAAAAACCCCTTTGTGATAAAGAAGTATGCTTTAGCATACTTTTGAAAAGAATACTTACAAAAGAAAATAACATACTTCAAAACAATATATCTACAGGGAAAACTGAATTGAATGTTTTCAGACACTTAAATGCATGTTAATTACAATGAAATGAATGTAATTACAATTAAATTAATTCTAGTTGGGAGTGCTTTTTTGACCCACTACATCTTTATATGTAATAGCATATTTACTTCCATTGTCTTTGAAATACGGTTAAAGTGTACTGCCAAATGTACTTAAATCTTATAAGCTAAAATACACTTTAATTTCTACTGAAACTCATGTTTTTACATATATTTGCAATTACACAATCATAATGATAATAAAATTAAAGTATTTTACATGTGTTTAGTGTGTTCTACAACAACTGTACTTCTTTAAAGGAAAACAAAAGATTATAAAACAATGATTTAAAATGTACTTTAAAGTACTTTAAAGTTACTTTGTACTTTAAAGGGGGAAGTCGTGGCCTAATGGTTAGAGAGTCGGACTTGTAACCCAAAGGTTGCGAGTTCGAGTCTCCGGTCCGGCAGGAATTGTAAGTGGGGGGAGTGAATGTACAGCGCTCTCTTCCACCTTCAATAACATGACTGAGGTGCCCTTGAGCAAGGACCGAACCCCCAACTGCTCCCCGGGCGCCGCAGCATAAATGGCTGCCCACTGCTCCGGGTGTGTGTTCACGGTGTGTGTGTGTGCACTTAGGATGGGTTAAATGCAGAGCACTAATTCCTAGTACAAGTAACCATACTTGGCCACATGTCACTTCACACAATCACAATTCACAAGTAAACCTTTTCGTTTAACATTATTACAAAGTGCACTTGTGTGTGTGTGTTAATTACACTTTAGTGTGCAAAGTGTGTTAAGCAACATCTTCATGAAAGTGTCCTAACATTATATATTTGTCAAGTAACTACTACTTTCGTTTAAGTACACTACAAGTGCACATTTAAACAATTAGGCATTCTTCTATTTCACAAGGGCTTTCATTAAAAATATTTATTTTTAGTGAATACTGATGGAGCAACACAATTTGTGTGTAAAAACATGATAACAGAAGACGTTTTTATAAGTATCATCAACAAGTGCTACAAGTGCACATTCAATACAATTAAGAACACTTCTTTTTTACAAGGTTACACAGAAAGCATCCTATTATGCCATAAGCTGTAACACTTTATTTTGATAGTCCTCTTTAGACATTGTACTAACTATAACAATCTACTAGAGAGTATTAGTAGACTGTCTGCTTAATATCTGCTAACACTCTATTTTAATGGTCCATCAACTTTGCACGTACATGACAACTTATTCTACTAACCCTAAACCTAACACTTTACTAATCTGTAATGATCATTTTCAGCATTGCATTATTGCATAAAAGTTCTTCATAATCAATATAACTGAGCTTGTTGCAATATATTCTGAGATTGTATTCTCAGCGAAGGAGTCATGCGACTCTTGCCTTTGTATTTGGCTAAAACAATGCATCTTAGGTTGCCTTAAAATGCTGCCTGTGGAGTCAGCGAGAGAGAAAGAGAGACGCTCACTGGGGTTGGGCGGAAAAAGCGTGCAGCTCTTGCTGTGGATGATTTCCTTCACAATGGGCATGTCTTGCGAAACCGGCGGGGGCACAATCCCAAGGCCGGGCATCATGGGGTTCATCGGAGCAATTCCAGTCATCATGCCGAGGCTGGGGTCAAAATCTGCAGGTAAAGAGAACAGAGGACATCACAAAGGACTGAGTGAATAAAAGCCACTTTAGTCATGCTGGTACCATTCTGGTGTGGCACGGATTAAAGCTATGAGAGCTAAACACTCTCCCTCGAAGATAAATAAACACATAAGTCTAATACATATTTAAAAGGCTTTCCGAATGAATAGGTTTTTACTGACTCATTCCCCCAGCTGTTTGCCTTGGCTTGTTACTATGCGCAAGCGGTCCATCTGTGGGCAAAAACAAGTGAACACTGGCTTTCATTTACAGGTATTGGTTTAGACTACAGCTGCATGACAGCGTGGAGCTCTTGGAAATGGAAATGACGAAGGCCTCGCTCTCTGCGGTCTCTCCTGCACCTGTGGAGAGTTTATACGTCTGTCTAACCTTACTAAGAGCACTCAACTCACATACTTCAAATATTTCCCTTATTTGCAGCCACATAAGATAAACAAGCTCTGCCTCTGGCATTGGGGAAAAATAGCAAAAAAAGTTCTGAGAGTAACGATCCATGAGATGTAAATCACACTGTAAATAAACACACCATACTGTAAGTAAATAATGCAAGAACACGTTTCAGGGTTCATATTCAAAGCCTAATATCTCCATATACACATAATAAAATACATATTTAATATTATAATATAAACTAAACTAGATGAGAAAAGTTTTTGTGAACAAACTCTGAAGTTGGCTTGAGAAAGCCTAGCCTGAAAGTTTGAAGCAACTGTAAAAAGCTTGACGTTTGAAAGCTTAGATTATCATCTTGATTAGCATGTTGTATGTGGCTAACATGATTAGTATGTTGTAAACATGTTGCAAGCTTGTTTTTAGAATATTAGCATGCTATTAACATGTTTCTAGTATGATTAGTATGTTACTAGTATGAGTAGCATGTTGCCAGCTCTTTGTTAGCATGATTAGCATGTTGTTAACATGTTTATAGAATGACTATATATTGCTACCATGATTACTGTGTTGTTAGCATGTTTCTAGCATGATCATCATTTTGCTAGCATGATTAACATGTTGTTAGCATGTTTTTAACCTGATTAGCATGTTGCTGGCATGATTAGCCTGTTGCTAGTATGTTGTTGATAACATGAATAGTACATTGCTAACATGTTTTAGTATGTTGCTAGCATGATTTAACATGTTGTTCTAGGATAGTCATTAAGCTTTGCTAGTGACAGACAGCTTAAACACTCTGATTAGCATTGCTGTTAGTATGTTGCTAGCATGTTTTTAACATGATTTAAAAAAAACATGCCTGAAAAGAAAAAAAGGGGGAAAAAACTTCCGTATTATGAAACACGATAAAAGGACAGAGAAATCTAGAAACCTAAGCCCAGAACCCACTGATCTCATCTATAAAATGCTTTCATATGACCCAACACTTGAGGTCAACTCTACTACATCAGGCAGCTTAATTTAGTGTTAAGAAAATCTATTAGAGGATAGTAGCAGATGCTAATTGCCATAGGAAAATCAAATATGCAAACATGAACGCTTTCATGATGTCTGTAAGAGCTGTTGGACATGAAGCTGTCTCACAGGATGCTGGGGCTGGAGCGTGAGGATAAACTCTGAACTGGCAGATGTGTCTGAGCTGTGAGGGCGACAGGGCCGGAGCAGGGCCTCTCTAGGGGAAGCATTAACTGAAGCAGGACAGGAGGTGCAGCATGTAGACAGAGGAGCTGACCGCCACATCGCCTGCCTTAATGACTCTGTTAGTATTGATATTTCTGTCTCTCAGCCACTAATGGAGGCAGAAGATAAGATGGTCCTCAGTGGTATGGATGCCACGGCTTCTGCTGTGTATTCCTGGACTTTAGGTCTAAATTAGAACCACATAATTAGGGCTTTTCCTGCATGGCCAATTTTTCAGCTGCCACAAACTGTAGCCTGCCAAAGCAAATTAAATTATATATGTGACCCTGGACCACAAAATTTCGAAATTGAGATTTACACATAATCTGAAAGCTGAATAAATAAGCTTTACATCGTTTGTTAGAATAGGACAATATTTGACAGAGATACAACTATTTGAAAATCTGGAATCTGAGGGTGCAAAAAAATCTAAATATTGAAAAAAAATCGCCTTTAAAGTTGTCCAAATGAAGTTCTTAGCGATGCATATTACTAATCAAAAATTAAGTTTTGATATATTTACAGTAGGAAATTTACAAAATATCTTCATGGAACATGATCTTTACTTAATATCCTAATGATTTTTGGCATAAAAGAAAAAGCGATATTTTGACCCATACAATGTATTGTTGACTATTGCTACAAATATCCCCCAGCTACTTAACACTGCTTTTGTGCTCCAGGGTCACATATGATCATGGTTTTGTTTTAGTAAATGTAACTGTTATATTGACAGAAATGTCAAGAGATTTGCTAAAGAATAGTTCACCCAAAATGAAAAATATCTGAAAATGTACTCACTCTCAGGCCATCCAAGATGTAGGAGTTTTTAGATGTCACTTTGTACAGAAACACTACACGTCTGCGTACATACGCATTCCTATAGACTGAACATGTAATAGGCGTGTGCATAATGTCACCGTTTTCACTAATTTGCGTTTTTGTAGTTTATACGGAGACATTAACTGTATTGTTTTCAAAAATGTGCATTTTGAAACTTGTTTTCTAAAATTTGCATTTTCAAGCCCTCATAATGCCATTGTTGTGTAAATGAACGGTCAAAAAACATAAAAAAGTTAGATTTTTCGTTGAAAACTATGTCATGTAAACACCTTAAAGCAGCACTAAGTAACTTTTGGCGCTCTAGCGGTTAATAAACAGAACTGCACACATCCCGCGGAAGAACATTCCAACCGGAGCTACTTCTCTAAGTTTATGTCTCTGGCGATTCACGCAGGTATGTGTTCCTCCGCAGCGGAGACGACCCGACCAGCCTACAATAGTCCAAATATAAGTACTTATTATAAGTGTACCGTAGTGATTCGGAATAAGACAAAAACGCAGTTTGGAAGATGAATTCATGATGTACTCGCTCATTATATAAATTTTGAACACAGAAAAAGTTACATAGTGCTGCTTTAATCGTAACAGATTTGGAGAAATGTAGCATTGCATCACTTGCTCAGCAATGGATGCTCTGCAGTGAATGGGTGCCGTCAGATGAGAGCCCAAACAGCTGATAAAAACATCACAATAATCCACAAGCACTAAACTCCAGTTTCAGTCTCCTTTAAAACAGGAGTGTCGATCGAAAAGCAGAGTGCTGAGTGTTTGTGAGAAACAAATCCATCAGTTGCTTCAACTTTATTCCATCACTTCTGGCTAAAATACCAGTCCATAATCCATAATAACAATTCCTCCAGTGAAAAAGTCCATCCACTGCTGTCCTCTCACATCAAAATCCACTCAGAAACAACGGGTTGAAGTTAAAAACATCCTAATGATTCATTTATTTATTACAAACACACATGTTAACTGATGGACTGGAGTGGTGTGGATTATTGTGATGTTTTTATCAGCTGTTTGGACTCTCATTCTGACGGCACCCATTCACTGCAGAGCATCCACTGACGAGCAAGTGATGTAATGTTACATTTCTCCAAATGACGAAGAAGCAAACTCATAATCTTGGATGGCCTGAGGGAGAGTAAACTTTCAAACTAATTTTATTTTTGAGTGAACTATTCCTTTAAATAATCTATTAGGAACAAGAAAGTCAACTTCCTTTTTATTTCAACTGTTGTTCTCATCTATTACGAAAAACAGGTCTTGTTTGATTTCAGATATTACAAGATATGTGTTAAATCATTAAGAGAGTCTGATGAAAGGAAAACAATATCTGTGAAAAAGCAGGAAACAAATATTCTCATTAGAAACACATTCTCGCCTCTAGTGGTCTACTTAGTCTGAATATTTTAACTAGCTCTAAATAAATAAGGTCTTATTTATATTGAGTTAGTTTTACTTACAGCAATTAAACGTAGAGGATTCTGTGCTGAATTTAAAAGACTCAGGATGCTTGGATGATCAATCACATCGATCATTTTATGCAAACATAATTAACAATCAAATGCATTAATTGCAGTTATACAGTTAATGCGTGTGGAGGAACAGGAAAACCCCTTATAATCATATGGTATTAAAATCTGAAGGGTAAAAAAATGATTTTTCAAAGGATATGGTTTTGAAAGAGAAATATTAATCACAGCCAAAGGAACACAGCAGACTGTTAAAAACTTTAAAAAAGTTGCACCTTTCGATCCCACATAGAAAACAACCAGAGGCAAATCCTTGTGAAGCTGCATGTTCACTGTGACTAAGCAATGGAGATAAAATGAGGATACAGAAGAGGTACAGCTCAAGGTTTTGAACGCACTGCTGAGAAAGACTTGCATCATTTTCAGCTTATGATTCCTTTATTTCTACTGTGCGGAGGAAAACATTATAATCTAAGGAATAATAAGTAAATCATCAGGTTCTCAAACAGGCTCAATAATAAGGGCTTGTTCTGCTGGCGCATATTTTAAAATACTTTATCAAAAGCAATTAAGTATTGCTATACTTGTATTTTTAATTAAACATTAAGAGTTTGTTTCAAGTCAAATTTCAAATAACTTCTATAAAATAGCTATAAATAATAAAGGTCTATATATAAAAGATTTGTTTATAAGAAATAATTTTTTATTCAGCAAGGATGCATTAAACTGACGAAAGGACTATATTCATCAGAGAATCCTTCAAAAATGTAGCAGCACAAACAATGATAATAATCAGAAATGTTTCTTAAGCAGTAAATCAGCATATCAAAATGATTTCTGAAGGATCATGTGACATTGAAGACTGGAGTAATAATGCTGAAAATACAGCTGCGCATCACAAAAATAAATTACATTTTAAAAAATATTAAAATAGAAAACAGTTATTTTAAATTGTACAAATAATTCAATATTTTACTGTATTTTTGATCAAATAAAAATACAGCTTTTGTAGAGCTCAAATTATTACAGTTTTTACTGTATTTTTTGATCACATAAATGCAGCCTTGTAGAGTCAATAATTCAATATTTTACTGTATTTTGATCAAATAATGCAGCCTTGGAGAGCTCAATAAAATATATTCTTTTACTGTCTTTTTGATCAAATAAAGGCAGCCTTGTAGAGCTCAATAATTCAATATTTTACTGTATTTTGATCAAATAACTGCAGCCTTGTTGAGCTCAAATAAATTCAATATTTTACTGTATTTTTGCGCAACCTAAATTGCAGCCGTGTAGACTCAATAATTTAAAGGATTTTACGTATTTTGATCAACTAAAGGCAGCTTGTAGAGCTCAATAAATTCAATATTTTACTGATTTTTGATCAAAATAAAATGCAGCATTTGCATAGAGCTCAATAATCACTATTTTACTGATTTGATCAAATAAATGAAGCCTTGTAGAGCAATTAATTTCAAATATTTTACTGTATTTTGATCAAATAAATGCAGCCTTGTAGAGCTCAATAATTCAATATTTTACTGTATTTTTGATCAAATAAAAATACAGCCGTGTTGTAGAGCTCAATAATCAAGATTTACTGTATTTTTGATCAAATAAATGCAGCATTGTAGAGCTCAATAATTCAATATTTTACTGTATTTTTGATCAAATAAATGCAGCCTTGTAGAGCTCAATAATTCAATATTTTACTGTATTTTTGATCAAATAAATGCAGCCGTGTTGAGTATAAATGCAATATTTTACTGTATTTTGGCTCAATAAATGCCAGCCTTGTTGAGCTAAAAATGCAATATTATACTGTATTTTTGATCAAATAAAATGCAGCCTTGTTGAGCATAACTAATTACAATATTATTGTGTTTTTGATCAAATAAATGCAGCCTTGTAGAGCTCAATAATTCAATATTTTACTGTATTTTTGATCAAATAAATGCAGCCTTGTAGAGCTCAATAATTCAATATTTTACTGTATTTTTGATCAAATAAATGCAGCCTTGTAGAGCTCAATAATTCAATTTTATATGTATTTATGATCAAATAAATGCAGCCTTGTAGAGCATAGGGGACCCTTTCAAAAACATTCAAAAATCTTACACACTCCAAATTTCTGAATGGTAGTGTATATATTTGAATCGCCACTGAAGAAAGATGTTTTATGACATCTATAATCAGGGGTTAATGGGCCATGCTAACCAGACAAACATATGGAAAGAAAGAGAAGGACGTGAGAAGGAGTAGTGAGAAACAGCATTAATACACTATAAAAGAGATAGACAAAAGGAAACCGGATCATCATGTTAACAAATGAAGAGAGAAGTGTATAAAAAAAAACAACTCCTCATCTGAACCCAAATCAAAGGAGATATGACGTCAACATGTGGAAAATCTAAAGTGCTACTTTTATCTCTGCAAAATCTAAAATTAGAATCGGGTGCGCCAAACCAGATTTGAGCACTATTAGAAAGAAACTCGAGTTGTGTGGAGACATCAAAAAAGCTCACTAGTCCAGGCAGCCATTTCAAAGGCTTTTGTAGTCAATCACTCCACAGTCTGAAATACCATCTACGAATACAGAACATTTCAAACCGCTGGCAATCTATTTAGGACAGGACATCCTCTAGTAAGTCTTGTAAGACTTGCCTCAGCCTGTGTCAAAATGCCCATCCAAAAGAGACTCTGCCCTACATGAAAAGTCAGGAAGGAAGCAGCCCCTGCTCTCGAAAAAGAGTACAGATCCATGAGTGCAGCAGAAGATCATGTCAAGGTGAAGATCAGGACTGCAGCAATGTGTCCTCTATGGAAGAGACAAAAATAACGCTGCTTGGCCGCACTGCCAGATGCCACATGCAGTGGAAATCTGCCTTCGACCAAAAGTAAGTACAGGAAGCTATAGAGTTCGGGGTTGGATTTCTGAAACACAGCAAATCATACAGCTAAAAGTGCTACCGCCAGACCCGGAGATCGGCTGAATGGATTCGAAAACGGTAAAACTCAACTGTTTAACTCTAAGGGAGTTGGAAAATGTGTCTATTTTCAAAAATAGTGGAGTGTTCCTTTAAATCTATAGTGTGAGAGCCTTGAATCAGGCCGCTAGCTCATCTCTCTTAGCTGTTTAAGAGTAATGTGTGATGCTTCTGTGTTAGGCGGGATGAACGCGGCCCTCTGTTGAGGCCTATAATGTGCCTCACGGCAGCAGGTGTGGGTCTGCTTGTGCTCTGGCACTGAGGTAATAGGCGCTGGACTGATGAATTATGGAACCTGCTCTCGGCTGGCACACAGCACATTAAGCAGGCTGAGAAATTACAGGCCTGTTCTCCAGGAGAAGCAGCCTGTTAAAAAATTAGAGCTGGAAAATATATTTATTCATGGCACCTATAAGACAGATGATCCTCACAAACAAACGGCCTCTCTAGATAAAGAAAACAATACATTTGTTTAGAACCTGACCTAGTTTAATCAAAAGTAGTTTGATCAAATACACACAGTTTCCCACCGCCGGATCCTCCGGATCGTGTAGATTGAGGAAAGGCAGGGGAATATCCTAGGGCACTAAAGCTTAACAGAGATTATTTACATTTGTTCTCAGAGCAAAGACCAGGAAGGATTTTCTCAAGCCTGAGGAATAACAGATGTGGAAAGTACACCCATGTTTTCTTGTCTCAGCTCTGTTAACAACTACTCCAGAAGAAAACTAACAACTTTAGAGACTCTGAGCAGTTTCTTAAATGAGAAGATATACCATACCCTTTAAATAGATAAGCTCGAGTAAAGGGGGACTAATCATGGGAAATAAAAGAGTTTGGTGTACTGTGTCAACACACTCTCATTCACAACACTAGTCCTCCTCTGTACACCCATATCGCTTATTAAAACCAGGCTGCAAATATGTTTCATTCAGAAATCGTCACAACCAAGAATACATTAACATATGACCACCTCTCCCTGCTTTCACATATGAAAAAACGATGTTCTGATTGGCTGTCACACATCTAGTCATGTGATATCAAAATTTCATATCACAATAACTGACCCTTCGCCAGGAGTTTGATTGACAGGCGATCTGACCAATCATAACACAGAATCTGCCATTTTGTCCGACAAACAAACCAGACAGGAGAGTAGATTAACATCGGTGGACGTGAACTTGAAAATGGCGTGTATTGACGTCTTCCTACCTTCTGATGTTCATTCATGTTTATTTAGTGTTATAACTAGTAAAGAGGAAGAGGTTTGTGTGCCACTTGAACTGAGACGCTACAGCGATCTGTCACCACACATTAAAGAGCCACAAAATGGTATTGTTTGAATTTCTTAAAAAAAAAATTAAATATTTGAAAGCTGAGACTTTGTTTCATACCAGAAGTAAACTGCTCTGTCCTGTCTGTCAGCTCGCTGTCAGTATCCTCTTTGCTCCACAATGTATTTTTCATTGCGTGAGAACATGATGTGTGGCAAGAGAGCACCATGGCTTGTCGGACATAGCAACAGTAACTAATGGGGGCGGGTCTTTGCGAAGGATCAAATGTGAGTACGCATTACAAACACATAAACAACAAGGAGCAGGATCTACAGTGCCAAAAAGGTGTACATTTATTAAACAAAACTAAGCATGCAAACAAAGCTATATACATACACGTGGAACTAAGGAACACTGAGCACATCTAGGAAGAATTATAATAAATAATCAGAACATTTTCAACCAATATCTAGATATATTTTCTGAAAAGGCATGTTTTAATCCAGATTAAAATGTAAAAATGCATTAAAAATGTGAAATGTTTAAAAATAATAATCATTACTTAAGTATTTGGTGTTGTTTGATAAAGAAATAGTGAATACAAAAATCTGAATGGCTATTTGAAAACGTGCAGGTGTTAGAAACACAAATCTGCACAGCATTGGTAACGGTCTGGTAACAAGGTGTTTTTGCTTTTCTATAAGCGCCACCTACTGTCAGAGAGTCAATTTGCTTTCTCAGTCCATCACACAGTGGAATGTTATAAATTTGAACCACTTGACGGAAAAGAAGCTATGGTGCATTACAAAAATCTAAACAATTCAGATAATAAAGTACCTAGAATTATTCACAGCATTTTGAAGTGCCCACAATAACAATGCTGTGCATGTGTATATGAAGAGTTTGGTTCCAAAATGTGATAAACACCATTTTAAAAAAAATTGAGTTTCCGCCAAAATCAGTATTGTATTTTGTCAGTATTGAAAAGTCAATTTTTAATTTTACGCAAAATGTGATATCTGCCGAGTTATACTGTCATGTTTTCACCCTTTCTTTCCGAACCGCGACAAACGCCAGTCTCCCTTCTCTGCAGACTGCGATATATCCGCTCAACCAATCACAGCGCACCATTCCACGCACTCTAGACAGTAATGACGGCGCTTTGAATACACCCAGCATCCTAGTTTTCCTAATCTATTTTGTACTTTGTGATCAACAAACATCGTAGGGCTGCACCACAAATAAATCGAATGTGATTGTCATGCGCATATTGTCAGTAAAGGCGGTTCTGTGATTAATAGTAAATCTCCATCACATGCTTTCAGATGGAGCGGCATTTAATACACAGAGCCATAGATCACTGCTCTATCGTGTTTATAATCACAGATGAGTCACATTCGATTATGAACGTGATATTGCGTAGCTTGTCAGTGTAAGTGTTTTTATTAATGCCATTAATGTTTTTGTTAATACAGTGTAGGGCTTGGCGATTTTGCAAAAAAATTTAAATCACGATTTTTCCAGAATGTTTGACCGATTCTCGATTTTCTTACGATTTTTAACTAGTCAACTTGAAAACGTAACTACAACATGATTCAAGTAACATTCTCTTTATTAACCATCTGCTTAAAGAAAGTTCTATTCCAAGTGCACCACACATGAAATTGTCAACATGATGTAAATGTTAAACAAAACACTTGTTAAATATCTTTGCAGAAAAGCTGCAAAACTACAACTACATATTGTACAAACTTGTCTTATACCTATGTGTCAGAAATACTACAAGGAAAATATCTAGAAAATCTCAAACGTCAAGGTAATTCAAGTCAAGTCAAGTCAAGTTGAGCTTTATTGTCATTCTGCTACATACAGTGGAACGGAATGTCGTGCCTCACAGGACCACGGTTCTACATAAATACAGGCATACAACAATGAAATAAAACAGTAAAACCTATACACAACTAGCCTACTGACTGATTTTGACTATAAATATACTATACTGTATATAAATGTTTACCTATACATAAATTAAAAAAATACAAACTATACGAATGCTTAACATACACACTGTACCTATACACAACTAACCTACTGACAGATTTCGACTATGAATATACTATACTGTATATAAATGTTTACCTATAAATAAATAAAAAAATACAGACTATACGGATGCATCACATAATACTGTACATGTGCAAAGACAAACATCGCAAGTCAGCAGCTGGCTGGGGAACAGTGCAAGATGATTTTTAGTGCATGAGCATGTAAACACACATATTACGGAGTCTTTTGTGGGATTATGTACACAAAGCAGTGTGTGAAAGTGTGTGTGAAATTCAAAATGACTGAAGGTATAACACCAGTAGACTTTTAGTAACTATAAATGTTCTTTAAAAATAACAGCAACTTTCAGCCTCTCACTATGATGCAAATATGAAATATTAGACATACAGTAGTAGTCCTTTACAGGCTTTTATTCGATTGCGCTGCTTTTCCATTGTTTTTTCTGTGTAAACATGGATGTGTTTGACTGTTGCGCTCGTGTCTCTTGCAGCGTCTCATGCATGAAACGGCTTTCTAAAAACACTGCGCTCAAGTTAAAATAAGTTCACTCCCATCTTCTTGCATGTTTTACCTATTCCACTGCCCGCTTCACATCTTTGTCAACACAAAAGCGCATTCTGTGTGAACGACGCCTAGCGCTACATTTATGGTCCTTCACAGAGCGCGTCACACGTGAGCGGTTAATCACGTGCGCCGACATGCTGTTGGATCGTTCTTTTCTCTTTACTGTTGTCATTGGCATATTGTCAAAGTGTCTAATTCTAACATTTGGTAATATTTCTATTCAAAATCGCGATTCCTCGATTTCTAAAAAATGAAATCGTGGCAAAACAATAAATTCGAATTAATCGGGAAAATCGCCCAGCCCTAATACAGCGTATAGCACTATCAACTAAATGAATGTAACATTGGGAAAGTTGAATGTAAGGGAAATGTAATTTTGGAATTTCTGTGGTTTAATGTGATATTGTTGTTCATGTATGTTCATGATGAAATTGTATTTTATTGTTGTAATTAATTTATAGCATTAACAAGATGACCCGTTGAATTCATTTTGGGAGCGATGACTGATTGAATGTATTTTTGTGCCTGTATATAAGATTAGTATTGACCAAGTTCAGAGGCTGTCATATGTGGATCAACTTACTATGTTGTGTATTTTTAACAGTTTCAATATGAAAAATAACTTTTATATTGATTCAATGGATTTATTGCATTTTGAATTAAAAAAAAATGTCATGGATTTGTTGCATTTTGGGAAAAAAATAACATTTTATAATAAATCTTTGAAAATCTAAATCTGGATTTGAATTTTTATTATGTTATTATAACCTAAAGATGCTATGTGAAAGTTTGAAACAGAAAATAGTGGTTTTCATCTAGCCACTTTCTTCGTAAAGAAAACTCTAAATGGATTTATAGCGTTTTGGAACCAAACTCTTCATATGTTCTTTTGTGTTCCACAGATGAAAGTAAGTAACTTGTGTAGTAGTATTCTAGTGTTATGAAATTCTGCCAAATATCTAACAGTGACATCTTCTCAAATTATGCAAGAAAAACAGAAAAACAACCAATAAAATTTTGGGCAAAAACGCAAGAACAGCTTTTCAATTATTTATTGTGGGATTACTTTGAAAACTTTAAATATTGATGCTGTACTGGAATGAGTGTTGGATATTCCACTAATAATATGCAATACTTCTAAAACCTAGATTCGCTTTGGGCAGCTGCATTAAAAGGCAGCCATCAATCAAAAGAGCAAGAGAGTCTAAAATATCAGCCTGGCATTTAGCAGCGGAGAGCTGCTGGCGACCACTGCCGCACTCTCCGCTTTCCTCCGCAAACGCCCCCCTCAGCAGCACCGCTGAAGAATGACACAGTTAGACCCCATGAGGCATGTTGGCTATTCTCAAATGAGGCATGCAAACCATCTCCCAGCGGAATAAGTCAGCGTGTCTTTGTGGGGAATCTGCAACTGAAGATCTGCAGTTTCACACTGCAATTCACCCCTGACACTGGCAGGAATTCTGGGGGCTGGAAATCACTTTACCCCGCTAAACCGGAGTACAGATCCTGAGCTGTGCAAAGATCTGCAGTGACAGATGAGATTTTGGCCTGTATAACCATAACTTCCCTCATTTCACTGAGATTGGGAAGGGATTTAACAGCCAGACAGCTGTTTGCAAACAACAGCAGATGTGAATATAGCAGCTCCACACGTACAAACACAATGCGTTCACTAGTATAACAGTGAGATTTGGTAAATAGAATCAAACCATGCCCAGAGTCAAGAACTGTGTTAAACTGAATGCCTAATAAAATGTTACATCAAAACTTTGGAAAGAGCTGTATTAGTATCAGAAGGAGTTAGAATGAGCTGCAAGACAAAAGTTAAATATGGATAAAGGGTTCTAGGATTGACTGTAAATGTTCTGCTATATCAAGTACTTCTGGTTATCACTACATTAGAGACTGAATTACAGATATCTGCCAAATCTAAATACTCTGACAGTAAATCATTTCAGATGCCATCTGTTCAGACATTGAAAAATACTCTTCTCATATCAGCAGCAAAGGACATTGATTCCCTCATGACTACTGCAGGCTGCTGGTTATTGACTGATGCATTTGAAACAGGAGCTGTAGGTGGCATATCAAAAAGTTCATAAATTGACAGGTCAAGATCAGTGAGCAATGTCTAAAGCACGGTTTCCAGGCTTAAAATTCATACAGCTGAAGCATGTTGCAAATAACCAAATTCATACAGCTGTAAGCAGTTGCAAATAACATCAGTTCAACAGAATCAATGTCACAGTTGATTCTCAATTATGGGCTTTAAAAAAAAAAAACTATTATCCACAAGTTTCCAACACCCCCATGAGGCCTTGCGTCAAAGTGGATGCATTCGTTTCGGTTTCGAGTAACAAGCGGTACGTTACCTCATTCTCAGTCTCAACAGTTGACAGTCAGTCTTCAGATTTTAGCAATCCAAACTTACTAACGCTGTGGGAACACAACTTAACGAACTTGAAAAGGGTGAATACAGTACCTTTACCCTCCGGCCTCCGCGGTAGATGGTTGGGAGGATGGCCTCGTATCACGTACGGTAGCATTTGTAGATTCAGTAACTTAGCCTGTGATGTAAGACGATGAACAATTTGAAAAGCTCAGAGGCGTATCAGTATCTACACAGTGATAATCCGTTCGGGTGTTTTTTAACATATCGCAACGCCTAATGTTCTAAAAGCGGAACATTCGCCGAGCCAGAGGCCTACACCTCTACATCATAAGGCTGTTGCTAGCATCATGACAGGTGAAGTACAACAAAGTACTAGGCTGCACCGAAATGGAAATTCGGGCCTGAACCGAAAAATCTGGATTGGGTCCACTTGGCTGAATATCCGAACCTATGCTTGCTAATAATTTATTTATTAATTCTTTTAATTAACGTAATATAATTAATTTTTGCAAGCCTTTTTAATGAAAGTGACCAAATAAATTGAGAGAAAATATATTAATAGTAAATATCATATATTATCCTTTCTTCAGTATCTCAGAGCATAGGTGAGCAAAGATCACGGGACAGATCAGTAATGAAGGGTACGTTGATACTTACATGCGTTGCCCAGTACAGCTGTACTACACATGTTACAGCTAGAGATGTGCCGGTTTTCGGTAATGTGATAAATCGCGGTAATGAATATGCACAATATTGTTATCGTGGGCACTTTAAAATACCGCGAAAAAATATAGATAAAAATTTTGATTTTTAGAATGCTCATTAGTTTCTTTTTCATCAACCGTATAAAAGTACAGCTGTCTATCGGCGTAGGCAGGCGCACTCAACATCTAAACATCCATCCCCATGTGGAGATGCAGTATGTGTATGTGTGTGTGTGTGTGTGTGTGTGCTGCGGAGCAGAAGACGCGTGTGCATGCCGATGTAAACAGTACCCGCATGGAGAGGAAGCATGGCAGAAGGAGGAACGCTGCTAACGATTTATCCTCATTCTAAAAGGGTGAAGTCAGAGGTTTGGAAATATTTTGGGTTCCAAAAAAATGCAGAGGGATTGCTGGTTGAAGACAGTTTCCCTTTGTGTAAGACATGTGGACGGAATGTGGCAGCGAAACACAGGAACACGTCTAACATGTTCGCTCACCTCCGTGACAATCATCCAGTCCAATTCAGAGATAAAGGTAAGTTTATAAAACTTTGTCTCATTTCCGTGTTGAATACCACATAAAAACAATTAGTTGAATGACAAGATGCCAAAGTTACACAAACTATTTTCATTTGCATGTAATGTTAACTTGTTTCAATGTAGTTTAAGAGTTGGCTAGAGCTCCACTAGGCTAGCTATGCTAAAGTTTGCGTCATGTATTTTAGAATAATTATTTAAATTATACGTTGATGGAATGCAATAAAGTCGTACACTGTCACAAAGTGCCAGTGAACTTGCCCTTTATAAATGTTTAGCTAGCTATAATAGTTAACACCGGCTTGGCTTGTTATTTAGACAATAATAATAATATGAATTTTAGTACTAGTGTTGTACAGACACGTTAGTATGTGTCAAGAATGCCCATTTAAATGTCAAGACATGTTAAAATTTCAGTGTTATAGAGTAATGTTTTTCTTCTCTATTTTCTTAATTTTTTCCTGTCTTTCTCTATTTACAGAGCAGCCATGCATCTAGCAGTGCTGGTTCATCTTCAGCTGAAGCCATTATTCAGCCAACAGTCAAAGAGGCATTCCAGCGTCAGGCTTCATACGGACCCTCATCTCACCGTGCCAAAGAAATCAATCAAGCCATAGCATATTATATTGCTAAAGATATGATACCAATTCACACTGTAGCAAAACCAGGATTTCAGAAACTGATGAAGTCCACAGTTCCACTTTACAAAATTCCCTCAGAGAAGTTTTTCTCAAAAACAGAACTACCCAGAATGTACAACAGTCTAAAAGAGGAAGTTGGCAAGCGTATAGCCCAGGGAAAATGATATGCAGCAACCACTGACCTGTGGGCCAGCAGTGGAGGAAGCGGACATCCATACATCAGCTTCACCATCCACTACCTCTTAGACTGGAAACTTCACCATCCACTACCTCTTAGACTGGAAACTTCAATCAAATTGCCTGGAAACAGTTCTTTCCAAAGACCACACTGCTGACAATATCAGAGAATTTTTTGATAACATGTTGCAAGAGTGGGGCATCAACAAAGAGCATCTTGTCAGTGTTACAACTGATAATGCTACAAACATGAAAAAGGCATTTGAGAGTGAGACCACCTTCCCCTGCCAGAGGTTTGGATGTTTTGGCCACAACTTGAATCTAGCCATTTCTAAAGCTCTGAAAAATCAGAGGGTGGACACAGCAATCCGAGCTTCTCGACATTTGGTGCAGGGATTTTCAAGAAGCTGGAAGAGAAGAAGAGAGCTCAGAAGTAAACAAGAGGCCTTAAACATCCCTCAGAGGTCGCTCATCTATGATGTAGTCACTCGATGGGGATCGACTCAGAAAATGCTGCAGAGGTTTATTGAACAACAGCAGGCAGTCTGTGCTGTACTGGCAACTGAGAGAGGGGCATGGCATTTGATGCCAAAGGATGCAGATATTGCAGTCATTGAGCAAGTCTTAAAAATACTTGATCCACTCACAGCCCTGAAGCCGGTGTTAAGTCACATCATCTCAGACATTCTTGATGTGAAAAATGAAGATCGTGCCCTTACCAAAGACCTGAAGAGGTTAATGAAGACAGATCTTGAGTCCAGATACACTGATGATGCAAAGAAGGTGATGGACTTGATAAGCTTTGTTGATCTGCAATGTAAGATAAGCTTTTCTGATGACCTTGAAGCCACAGTCAACGTCTGCACTGAGGAAGCCTCAAAACTGACAGAGATGACAACACTGAGTGAGGGAGCTGCCCAGACAGAGCAAACCAGCACAACCTCCCCCATCCCCAGCTTGGCTGCCCTCCTCAACAAAATCACCTCCACAAGGCAACAGAGGGCAGAGGAGGGTGAAGGCAGCAGCACCCTGAGCATGAAGTCAAAGATTGAACTAGAGGTAAAAGTGTATCTTTCTGTGCCAGTAATAAAATCAGAGGCAGATCCATTGCAGTGGTGGAGTCTGCATGCTGAAGAGCTACCTCATCAAGCTACCGTTGCTCAGAAGTTTCTCTGCATACCCCCAACAAGTGTTCCTTCAGAGAGGGTATTTAGTGCCAGTGGACACATCCTCTCACCTCACCATGCAAAGCTCAAGCCAGAAAAAGTGAACATGCTCACATTTGTGCACTTTAATCTGAAGGACTAAAACATGACAGCTCAGAAGGACTACCCAGAAGATACCAGGAATCGGTTGAAAATGTTTACTGTTGACACTTTATAGTTCTATTACTCTTAAATATATTTAAAAGCAGTTAACAAAAGTTGTTCTTTTGCAGTTTGCACTTTATTCTGTTTGTTATATACAATTGCTCACTTTATACATCATTACTGTGTGTTGTTTTCTTTATATTTATTTGTATTTAAATGTTTGAGGTACTCTTTATTATTTAAAATAATTAAAGTTGTTATTAAAAGGACAACACTGAAGTTGGTTTATATTTTCAACCTTTATTTATCATATAATTGAATACCGTGATAATACCGTATACCGTGATAAAACCTTAATCAATTAATCGCAGCATGGAAATCTGATACCGGCACATGCCTAGTTACAGCACAGTAGCACTATTGCAAACAGGAACAAGTTTACTAAATAGAAATTTCCTGCCGGTGGGTTGAGCGGACTTTGCTTTTTCAGTGAGCATGAGCAGTACATGAGCAGAATGTCACAGTGACGGCAGCTAGAGGGAGAGTGAAACCTACGCGCTGAACACTGCTGGCGGTGCAGCACTATATATTTTCAAAAACCAAAAATGCCATTTTCGGCGGCCGAAAAAATTCATGGTAATCCATAGGAAAGAAAAATCAAAAGTGAGATCTCTTTAACATCTCAAATATTTCTCCTAGACAGAAATTAGGTTACTTTAAGATCGAATGGAGATTTTTGCTTGAGTCTCCTTCTTCTTAAACTTGTCTCCTGAGAAAAAACTCTAACATTCTCACAATGGTCTTCTTTAAAGCTTTAGAAGAGATCTTAATAACTTTACACATTGTGCTCAGATATTTCTCCTTAGCTAGAGACTCTGGATCTCTCACATTTGTCTCTTTTAAAGCTTTAGAAGAGATCTCAACAACATCACACACTGTGCTCAGATTATTCTCCTTAGCTAAAGACTCTAGTGGTCTCACATTTTTTTGTCTCCTTTAAAGTTTTAGAAGAGATCTCAACACATCACACACTGTGCTCAGATTATTCTCCGTTAGCTAGACTCTGGATCTCTCACATTTGTCTCCTAAAATGTTTAGATTAGAGATCTCAACAACATCACACACTGTGCTTAGAATTTTCTCTTTAGCTAAAAAATCTGGGGGTCTCATATTTGTCTCCTGTAAAGCTTTAGAAGAGATCTCAACAACTTTACAAAGTGTGCATCAAGTCAAGTACTCAAAAGGCACTAAATAAAAGGGGGACAATCCTAAATTCAGAGTTAAAGGCTATATTGCGAGAGAAATTATGCAGAAATAAGGATAATGTTACTTTTTATAGGACAATGTTTATGTACTTAGGTACATAATTTGTTGTTGGAAATAGTAATGTACCGGATGCCTTAATCAAAACTGATCTACAGAAAATGTAACCCTGGAGCTTTGTTTGCTGAAAGGCGTATAAATGGCTTATGACTCAGTTTAGATTATTAATTGACTAATTTGATTATTAATACATATTACATGGAAGAAATGTTTGAGCTCATATTGAGGCTTTTGACTTGGTGCACACTTTGTAAAGTTATTGAGATCACTTCTGAAATTTAGAGGAGACAAATGTGAGAGCTCTCGAGTCTTTAGTGTAGGAGAAAAATCTGAGCACAGTGTGTGATGTTGTTGAGATCTCTTCTAAAACTTAAAAAGAGACAAATGTGAGAGATCCAGAGTCTCTACACCGCTAAGGAGAAATATCTGGGCACAGTGTGTGATGTTGTTGAGATCTCTTCTGAAGCTTTACAGGAGACAAATATGAGACTCCCAGATTATTTAGCTAAAGAGAAAACTCTGAGCACAGTGTGTGATGTTGTTGAGACCTCTTCTAAACATCTGAGGAGACACATGTGAGAGATCCAGAGTCTCTAGCTAAGGAGAAATATCTGAGCACAGTGTGTGATGTTGTTGAGATCTCTTCTAAACATTTGAGAAGACACATGTGAGAGATCCAGAGTCTCTAGCTAAGGAGAAATATCTGAGCACAGTGTGTTATTTTGTTGAGATCTCTTTTAAAGCTTTAAAAGGGACAAATGTGAGACCACCAGGGTCTTTAGACTAGGAGAAATATCTGAGCACAGTTTGTAAAGTTGTTGAGATCTCTTCTAAACATTTGATAAGACACATGTGAGAGATCCAGAGTCTCTAGCTAAGGAGAATAATCTGAGCACAGTGTGTGATGATGATGATGAGATCTCTTCTAAAACTTTAAAAGAGACAAATGTGAGAGCTCCAGAGTCTCTAGCTAAGGAGAAATATCTAAACAGTCTGTGATGTTGTTGAGATCTCTTCTAAAGCTTTAAAAGAGACAAATGTAAGAGATCCAGAGTCTCTAGCTAAGGAGAAAAATCTGAGCACAGTGTGTGATGTTGTTGAGATCTCTTTTAAACTTTTGAGGAGACAAATGTAAGAGATCCAGAGTCTCTAGCTAAGGAGAAAAAATCTGAGCACAATGTGTGACGTTGTTGAGATCTCTTTTAATGCTTTAAAGGAGACCATTGTGAGAGTATTAGAGTTTTTGTCTCAGGAGACAAATTTGAGAAGCAGGAGACTCAAGCAAAAGTTTCTATTCAATCTTAAAGTAACCTAATTTCTGTCTAGGAGAAATATTTGAAATGTTAAAGAGATCAATTTTTTTTATTTTATTTTTTTCCCTCTGGTTAGCTTCAATGTCATTTATCCACACCATTTCAATCAAAGACAATACATTCATTGTCATATTTGAAGTTGTTTTATGTAGACATTGTTTTATTGCACAATGATTTAACAGAGGAAACGATAACCTATATTTACATACATGCAAAAATGGGCTGTACAAGACAAAATTTTAATGCTAAACAAAGAAAAAAAAAAACACTGGTATAGTGGTATAGTGTTACATTTGTTAAAAAAAAGGTATTGCTCTTATACTAAACATCTTGCACTTGTAAGTCCTTTCTAGTGTGTTTGGAAAATGTGGTGTTTATACAATGCTGGACATTGAAGATAAATTTAAACAATGATATTCTGAAATGTTTATTGCTATTTAAATGATAGTTTTAGTATTTAAAATATTAGTAAAAGTTTAGCGTTTCTCCTAAAATAAAACTGAAAAATCAGAGCCGAATCTCATGAGACTAGAAGACAGAATCACTCCTTGGTAGCGCTGAGCGTAATAGGTTACTTCTGTCAGAGTCATAGCCTTATGGACAGCACATCGACGTGAAGGCACAACTGCACCTCAGACAACATGGGTTCGAATCCCAGCTAAAGGTACTTTCTTGCTCCTGTTCAATTCTCACCTGTCCAATCGTTTCCTGTCTCTACTCCCACTGTCCTGACCATTAAAGGTGAAAAACCCCATTGCAATAAAAAAAGCAACAGCAACCTCTGAGCAGAAAAACATTTTTTATAATGCATGAGTCTTGCAAGAGATCACAAGCAGAACAAATCAGAGGTCTCACACATCTCTCACCCATTGTCATTTTGGATTCCTTTCTTTCAGAATTTCCGCATGTCTCAGTTGTGTCTACTTTTATTTCTCCTAAGGATTCTGAGACACTGTTGAGACTAAAATGAGAAATACATGAGAATCACAACTAAGTCTCCTAAGGTTAGAAAGAGCAACCACTGAGCAATAAACTATTTCTATAATGGAGTTTTGATAGAGATTGCAGCAAGACAATAAAGATATATTCTGTTTCTTCCACCACATTCTCTGTTTTGACTCTTTTTTTCTCAAATATTTCTCGTCTCATTTGTGTTTACTTCCATTTCTCCTAAGGAATTTTAGGAGAAACATCTGAAATTCTGTTGATAATAAAATGAGAGATATATGAGAATCTCATCTAAGTCTCCTGAGCTTAGGAAAAGCAACCACTGAGAAATACATCTTTCCTATGGGATACTACTTCCGCCGCCTCACCGGAAGTTGTACCCACGTTCTTTTTTACAGTAGCGCCCCCCGGAAACAGGTGGATAATTAATTATAATTTGCCATGTAGAGAAATAATTTAAATGTGGCTTTAAATCACGACCATAAAAGAGGCAGAGCTCAGCTGGAGTCTGTTCCAATTAGCTGTCTTTCCTGATGATATTGATCATAATATGAGCTCTCCATGAATCCCGCGGAGCTGCGCGAGTATAATGTATCACACAGCAGACCCACATTCCCTGCCTAAGGAGAGTGGAAATATAGAGCAGCATAAAAATATGCTGCGGTTAAGGCCTGTGGACCCCCGCCCCCCCCAAAAGCAATAACACATATCTCTTCGATGCATTCATTGCAGAAGTCTTATTTATACAGATGAATGAAGAGTCAAGAGCTGCTACACTTGACTCAGCCCACAGGTCCTCATGAGGTGAGATCTGCTCAACAGCAGAAGCTGAGAAACCTGCTCTGGAGGGTAGAAAGAGGGGAAACTGCTAAATAATAAACTCAGTGGATGTGGAGGAAAATATTTACAAAGACACAGGAGTCTCCTTTATACTAGGGAAGTGAGCTTAGAAGTGAGAGTGTGCGTACTATATTCCTGTGAATGGAGAGTCAACAGAAGTGGGGAGGTTTCAGGTTGTTCTTAAATCTACTGTAACACAATCTGACGACATCGATAGGATTTACGAAACCCCTTCTTACGGTTCATGAGAACCCAGCCATCTCGGAATACCAACATCCCCAATGCCGCAATCCAAAACCGTGCAGTCTGCGGCATGAGAGGACTGAAGCTGCTATTCCTCCGCTCGAGAACAGCAGGTCAGAGATTCTGAATAATTAATCACAGTGAAGTGCAAGCCAGACCGAAGCCAAGTAAAAACACACAGTACACTGTAGTTACAAGGGCTGAGTGATATACGGAATATTCACTAGGGGTGTGTGATACTGACAAATAAATGATATCTCAATGTTTTTTTGTACTTCAGCTAGTTTAGGCCTGTTGTGGACTCACAAAGCTCTTCCTATTCTCTGTGGTTGGTTAGTTCACACATTATAGACATTATAGGGTTGTTATCAGTCAAATGAAACAAAAAACATTTTTGCACTGCAAAAGTGGCACAGGAGAAGCATCTGAAGTGGCATTTAGATTTATAACTGTTTTATGCAGATCAGAGTTGGCATAAATACATTTATTAAAAATAAAATTTTGAATAATGAAATGGAAATTATGTTAAAAAATAAAATGAGATTTTTAAATTTGAAATGAAAACTGCCAGGTGTAATGAGTGAGTCATTGAGTCGTTCACTCAAACTTTTTTTTTTTTTTTTTTTTAAACATTCGATTCATTCAGAAAGGAAGCAAGCATCTTTATGAATGGGTTATTAATAATTCACTCAAATGATTTATTCAAAAACACTGATTCAAAACAGAGATTTGAACGCACTTCATCTCTCTGTTGATCATGGCATCAGCTGTGCGTAATGGAGGAGGGATTGATTAGACGGTTGGCTGAATGGACTACTCAGTGTCATATTCATAAACGTATTACTCCACACAACTTTCTGAGGCAGCACAGTACAGGAACGGAATGGCGTTTGTGGCAAGTTTTAGTTTGGGAGATTGTTAGGATGTTGGAGGCAACAGCTGCTCCCTCTGTGTGATTAATGAGGTAAGACTTGAGGCAGACAATACTGCCTCTTCCCTCCGTCTCCAATCAAAACACAGCCTGAGCCAATGCAGACTGAACAGAGCGGGGCATAACAACATCGTGCAAGCCCAGTTCTCCCCGCAGCACGGTGGAAAGGACGGGTCAGCAGAAAGCTCAGATCAAAGGCTGTGTACTTTATATTGCCTCCTGCTAAGCAGCCTATGACAATCAAGGAAAGAAATCGGGACAAGGAAAGTCGAGAAATATCTATACGCATGTGGCAGAAGTGACCCGCTGTGACACCCTGATTCAAGGTCTTCATCTGTATTCTTCGACTCTCTGCCTGGCAGGAAGCAAGAGGAGGCAAAAAGGCTCCCAGAAATCCCGGCGGCGGGACTGATTAGAATAAAAGACCCACAGTACTGGGGGAGCGAGCTCCTGGGAGCCAGGACACATTAACAGCACTAAGAGCCGTTTCATTCCAGCTCATTGCATGGCTCACAGATCAAGGCTCCATAGCCTTTCTGACATAAAATTGCCATCAGCATTTCTCTCCTCTGAATGCCAGTCTATAAACCGCTAGGCAAACTCCATAATTTGCTCTCGGGCGGTGATCTCGCAAAATGGGAGCTCGAGACGTTCGTGTGGCGGCCGCGTAAACAGTGCAAATGAAATTTGATAGGAAAATAGCGTAGGTGGCTAGAGCATCCCCACGGCCCACTTCATTTGAAACATGCGCCTATAGCGTGCTACACCCGCGCATATATATCTGCGACTGCGCTGCTGCAAATGTGACTTTAAATAAGACGAAGGAGGTGATTTACGAAACTCCACAGAGAATCGACTCTTAAAACCTGAGAAGAAAAAAGACACATACCCGTATAAACTGTGCCCGGTGTGTTTACTGATAAATGCAGCCCATCATTTTGAATGATATTGGAGAAAGAACTAAAATGAGATGTTTGCTGCCTGTCGGATGACCCTCTAGTGTTTTCATTTCAGCATAATGAAAATCCATCCGTCTTGCAGTTGCATTTCATTCTAATCTCTTTGGAATTAAATCGACGCTTCAATGGCATTTTGGATCGCTCACCTTTTGCGCTCGCTAATAAACGATGCAGTGCAAATAAGAAATGAAATCTGAAATGAGCGCTGTGGATGTGTAGGTTTAAGTGACTCATGCGCACCAGCTGAGATGTTCTGCGGCTTCATCCAGCTGGCATAACGCAGCCTCTGCTCCCAGCGTCACAGCCATTCCTTCACATTGTGCTGCCGACTAACCAATGAGATGAAAAAGCCCTGAAACTAATTGGCCACTCTGACGGCACTGTGGGAATGTGTTTGAAGTTTTCACACTGGTACTTTCACACTCTTGCTGACTCAGTCGAGTGCTCTGCTTCTGGCCCACAGGATGCATCAGCCTCAGTCTCTGGCTAATACTGCAGCACAGGGAGGCAGACCAGACCAGCAAACATACATAGATCTTTTGCAGGCTGGTCCACACTACAGCTTATTTGATCCAAAAACAGGTCATTTAGACCGAACCGGATCATAATACAACCAGTCCACAGTTCTATCTTTATAAAATGATTATGGGGTGAGCACATCTGAAATCTGACAGCAAAATAACAGAGTGTGTGAAACAAAGTGTTAGCTGATACAAATAATGACACTGCAGTTTCCATGACAGCACAGGCCAGTGTTGTTAACAAACACTAAAAATATTAAAAACAATTTTGTTAACTGACAAAGAAATGAGATCAAATATAAGGGACAAAAATACACTTGGAATGAAAATTAGAAATGTTGAGTTGGCAACTAGAGGAAATGTTTAACTAAAACTGTAAATAAAAAATAAAGCCAAGTGAAATAATAATAAAAGCCAATAATAATAATAATAATAATGACAAATGCACTTGAAAAAAATTCCTAAAATTAAAATAAAATAAAACTGAAAATATAAAAAATAAAAGGTAATTCAAAATACTACAATAGTACAACAATAATACTAAAATATAATATTTACCTGTACATTATCAGAAAATGACTGGGATAATGTTCCAAATTTCCATCCATCTAAAACTAACAAGAACAGACTTTTCCACAGATATATCTCAGTAAAAGAGTGGAAGTCTACCAGGAAAAAAAGTATGCCATAGCAAATGTTTTCACGATATCCAAAATCAGTAGTTAGAACGGCTAGGATACACTTCTATACTCCACTACGTATATAGATATTATTAATATATATATCTATAGCTATATTGAAATGCCATTGTACAGTATAGTGAGTTACCTGACATGATAGGTTGTCCAGTCATGCTCATGGGGGCCATCCCGAGGTTGTTCATGGCAGTCGCCCAAGCATTAGGGTCCGACATGGGCATGGCTAAAGAGTTGGAGTCCATGGCAATATTTCTGAGCCCCTCTGAAAGAGAGAGAAAAACATAATCTGTGTTTGTATTTAAAAGTGTTTGCCTCTGTCTGGAATTTGTGCGACCTGAGATCTCAGTGATTAATTTGTTACTCAATAATCCCATTTAGTCCACATTTATGTAACCACATTTTTTTAAGGGTCTAAGAAGTTGCTGATGTATACTACTGTTCAAAAGTTTGGGGACAGTGAAATATTCTGATGTCTTTGGAAGAAGTCTCCTATGTTTGCCAAGGCTGAGCTAAAAACACTTGAATATTGAACATTTTAATATATTTAAATTGTAACTGATTGCTGTGCATCGCAGATGAATTTTCAGCGTCATTACTCCAGTCTTCAGTGTCACATGATCTTCAGAAATCATTTTAATATGCTGATCTGCTGCTCAAGAAATATTTCTGATTGTTATCAATGTTGAACACAGTTGTGCTGCTTCATATTTTTGTGGAAACTGTGATAATGCTTTTTTTTTTTTTCAAGATTCTTTGATGAATAGAACGTTCAATACCAGCATTTATTTGAATGAGAAATCTTTTGTAACAATGTATAAGTCTTTACTGTCACTTTTAATTAACGTGTTCTCGCTGAATAAAAGTATTAATTACTTACTGACCACAAAAAACACATTCATGGTTACAGTTTTGAGTACCGCTGGGCTTATAGTGTGTGTGTGTGTGTGTGTGTGTCGTGTGAGAGAGAAGCATGTGCTTCCTGCGCGGAGGAGATAATTTCCACTGACTACTGAGAAAATGTCACATCTGCAATAGGTAAGCAGCTTGGTGTGAAGAAATCAACTGTGGGAGCAATTATTAGAAAATGGAAGACATACAAGACCACTGATAATCTCCCTCGATCTGGGGCTCCACGCACGATCTCACCCCGTGGGGTCAAAATGATCACAAGAACTGTGAGCAAAAATCCCAGAACCACACGGGGGGACGTAGTGAATGACCTGCAGAGAGCTGGGACCAAAAGTAACAAAGGCTACCATCAGTAAAACACTGCGCCGCCAGGTACTCAAATCCTGCAGTGACAGACGTGTCCCCCTGCTTAAGCCAGAACATGTCCAGGCCCGTCTGAAGTTTGCCTAGAGAGCATTTGGATGATCCAGAAGAGGATTGGGAGAATGTCAGCTGGTCAGATGAAACCAAAATAGAACATTATGGTAAAAACTCAACTTGTCGTGTTTAGAGGAGAAAAAATGCTGAGTTGCATCCAAAGAACACCATACCCTACTGTGAAGCATGGGGGTGGAAAAACAGCCCCAAAGCATGATGTTTTTCTGCAAAGGGACCAGGACGACTGATCCTTGTAAACGAAAGAAGAATGGTGCCATGTATCGTGAGATTTTGAGTGAAAACCTCCTTCCATCAGCAAGGGCATTGAAGATGACACGTGGCTGGGTCTTTCAGCATGACAATGATCCCAACACACCGCCCGGGCAACGAAGGAGACGCTTCGTAAGAAGCATTTCAAGGTCCTGGAGTGGCCTAGCCAGTCTCCAGATCTCAACCCCATAGAAAATCTTTGGAGGGAGTTGAAAAATCCGTGTTGCCCAGCGACAGCCCAAAAAACATTACTGCTCTAGAGGAGATCATGGAGGAATGGGCCAAAATACCAGCAACAGTGTGTGAAAACCTTGTGAAGACTTACAGAAAATGTTTGACCTCTGTCATTGCCAACAAAGGGTATATAACAAAAGTATTGAGATGAAATTTTGTTATTGACCAAATACTATTTTCCCATAATTTGCAAATAAATTATTTAAAAATCATACAATGTGATTTTCTGATTTTTTTTCTCATTTTGTCTCTCATAGTTGAGGATACCTATGATGAACAAGACAGGCCTCTCTCATCTTTTTAAGTGGGAGAACTTGCACAATTGGTGGCTGACTAAATACTTTTTTTCCCCACTGTATAGAGCTAATGAAAAACAGCAGTGATAATTTGTTTTCAGGTTCTCCAGATGGATATCAAAGGTGGTTTTGGTCAAAACATCTCAAATTTATTTTGAACAGAAAACAAAAAATGACCTTCCCGACATCGTGACTTCATGCTTCGTTTCCTTATTTGAAGATAAATTACCCTTCAAGGGTTTACGGGATCTTTTAACATTTAAATAGCATCACGTCATGTCTGAATTAGCATGATTATATGTCAACAACTCTGATTCTGCTCTCAGCTGTTCACGTACTCGCACTCTGAAATGATTAGTCTCTATGGCAACACTCATAGTGCCAACATGGATCCATGTGCGGCTTTTGTTGTTGATAATTCATTTCTATTTATTCACCTCTATACTTCTTTGCAAAACACTGAAAATAAAGTGAACCAGGTAACACTGGCTATAATAAAGTGACTTTTCAAACAGAAAAATGAAGCAGGAACCAGAATGACGTACTTTTAAATGTCGAAGGCCTGCCATTTCATTACTTGAAATGGACAAAGACATGGATCGATTTTAACATTCGGAAACTCAATCACTCTGACATGACATCAGAGTGAATTCAAAGTCATATTTCACCAATACCATCCTGGTTTTGGATTCAGCAGATAGCAGAAATCACGCTCTGATGCTTCAGGAAGTGTGTGTGGTTGATCTTCTGCAGCTTCTCAGAGGACATCGTCCACGGCTCATCTCTCAGATGTCTTCCTCTCAGTCATCCAAAACAGACTGCAGAGGTCCAGGGTTTCAAGTGAAAGCAGTTGTTTAATCATCTGTATCAGCGGCAGTGGTGTGACCGGATTGGAGCGACAGGCAATTTCCCTCCCTGCCGAAAGCAGTCTGTAATCACGCCGTTCCAAATCCTCGCCGGATTTTCCATTTTCCGCTCCTCAATCACTTCACAATCATTGGTGAAAAAAAAACTTTACTCCAAAAAAAAATACCATTCAAAAGTTTGGAGTTTTTTATGTTTTTGAAAGAACTTTCTTATATGCGACCCAAGGCTGCATGTATTTGATCAAAAATACATCAAAAACAAAAACATTTTGAAATATTATTTCAATTTAAAATTTGGTACTTAAGAATTTTTTTGTAATGATTAGTAATGCTTAAAACAGCTGCACAGATTTTTTTTTCAGAATTCTTTGATGAATAATAAAAGAAGCAACATTTTAAGTGTCTAGACTCTAGACCAGGGGTCCCCAAACTTTTTTCTGCAAGGGCCACAATAATTTCCCGTCTTTAAGGGGGGGGGGGGGGGGGGGGGGGGGGGTGGGGACGGGTCGGTTTGTACAAGGAAACTTACATGGCCGGAGTGACTACTAGTATTATTGTGGAGATTTTATTATGATTTTAAATGTATTTATTATGCCTCCTAATGCTAGAATAGTTTATTTTGTTATGCACCGTACAGACAAATGATTACTTTTCAAGAGACATATAGCCTATTAAACGAGCATTGTTATTACTATCATAATGACATTTTTTCATATTCAGTGCTATTCAAAATCAAAACATTTACTTATGCATATTAATTAGTGTGAAATGTGGGCTTGCTTCTGGCTAGTGAGAAGTCCAATGTCAGGTTCCATTCCTGTCACAGCCAGTCTCAAAGACTGATGCAAATGTTCATCAGTGAGTCTTGATCTCATTGGAGTTTTCATCAGTTTCATGCATGAAAAGGTTTGCTCACAAATATACGTGCTGCCAAAAAGTGTGGACATCTTCATTGCATGCCTTTTGATGTTTGGGTATGTCTCGTTAGGGAGTGCAGCATAGAATTCAATGAGACTGTTGGGCTTAAATGCGTCTTTCAGAACATCACAGTTCTATAACTCAGCCAACTCAAACTGATAAGAAGGCAGCGCTTCATCAATGTCGGCAGCAAAGGGGTTCTGGAAAAGGCGGATTTCTTTAGCGTGGACATGTAGCTCACGGAATCGCACGTCAAACTCCGCCTTCAGCATTTCCAGCGCTTCCATGGACTTTTCAGCTGGGAATGGAGCCACTGGTTTCTCAGCTGAGAGACTTTGGGTAACGGGGAGATGAGTGAAGTCTTGCTTTTGCACTTGTCCCACAAGCAGTGCTAGTTTCACCTCAAATGCTTTTATGTGGGAATACATGTCACATATTAGTTTCCCCTTGCCTTGGAGCTGCAAGTTGAGGTCGTTCAACATTTCTGTCACATCTATCAAAAAGGCGAGGTCCCATTTCCATTCTGCGTCGATCAGTTCTGGGACAGTTTTGCCCTTTGTCAGAAGAAAGGCGTTGATTTCGGGTAGCAGCTCATAAAAACGCCTCAAAACTCTGCCCGGGCTTAACCATCGGACTTCAGTGTGGTAAAGCACATCTCCGTGAGCAGACTCTAGCTCGGTGAGAAAGGCTTGGAACTGCCGGTGTTTAAGTCCATTTGCTCTGATGAAGTTTATGCATGACACCACCACCTTCATGACTGATTCCCACTTCAGAACTTTGCAGCAGAGTGCTTGCTGGTGAATCAGGCAGTGGACTCGTAACGGTGGGGTTAGACCTCTTTCCTCCATTTCATTATTCATGCGTCCTATAAGCCCCCTCGACGCGCCAACCATACTAGGAGCCCCGTCAGTAGTGATGCTGGCCAGCTTAGACCAGTCTAGACCCAGCTCTCCCATCGTTTGGCACACTTTACCAAAAATATCCTCCCCTGTCGTAGTGCCTTTCAGACTTTGTAGGGCTGCTAGCTCCTCTGACACTTAAAAGTTTGAGCTAACTCTGCGAAGAAAAATTAGCAGCTGTGCTGTATCCTGCACGTCATTGCTCTCATTCAGTGCTAATGCAAAATAAATTCAAATTCTTTCACTTTCTCCTGAAACTGGGCATATACATTATCCCCCATTTATTCAATTCGTCTGGTGACTGTACTTGCGGACAGACTCACCGCATTTAAGACATCTTTCTTATCGGGGCACACCTCCTCTGCAACAGCATTCATACATTTCTTGACAAACTCGCCGTCACTGAATGGCCTACCGCTGGTTGCAATCAGTTTAGCTACCTGAAAGCTAGCTCGAACGGATGACTGGCTCAGCTGGGTTTGGCGTACAAATGTATTCTGCTGAGCTGATAGTACACTTTTTAGCTTCGACACTTTGTCTGCTCTCATTTGGCCTTGCAAGCTAGCATACTTTTCTCTGTGGCGGGTTTCATAGTGTCGGCGCAGATTGTATTCTTTGAACACAGACACTGTTTCTTGACAGATGAGACAAACAGCCACTTCTTTGCACTGAACAAAAAAATAATCACTTGTCCACTTTTGGTTAAATACCCTGCATTCTGAATCAACCTTTCTCTTTCCCAAACGCTTGGCCATTTTGTCGTCTCTTTGAATTTTTTTCGCTGGTTGGCGCGTCACCTGTTCGATTGCGATGGTACGTTATGTTGAACGTACCATTCTGTTGGTAGGTGAATTTAATAAATAATTAGGCTACGTTAATAACCAAGGGAAATTTTTGTCTGAAAGCCAATATTTATTATCAAATATAGACATGATATAAGTGAAACTGTATATTTAAAATTAAAATGTCAAAATATGTCTCTGGCATTGTTCAGAGGGCCGGTCCAAATGTGGGGGTGGGCCGCATTCGGCCCGCGGGCCATAGTTTGGGGACCCCTGCTCCAGACTGTCACTTTTGACCAATTTAATGCATCCATGCTGAGTAAGTATTAATAAAAATAAATAAATAAATAAATCCTACTGACCCCAAAACTTTTGATTTACAGTATATATATTTATATGAGTCAGTTTTAATCATCACGATTCCATCTCTCTTTCATTCTGACGGCTAACAGTCCATTAACACGTTTTAATACATGGTGAAATTACGCTGACATGGAATTGTATTCTGGCCCATTAACATGCATATAATGCTGGTGATGGTGTGTTAACAGAGTGAGAGAACACTGTGAGACTTTCAGAAACACTGCTTTTGCTCAAGGCAAAAACAAACAAAAAAATCCCGCAACTGTTCTCTCTGCTCCATTTCCAGTCCGCAGCGCTCACACACTCAGACCAGGCTAGAGGAACATTACAAAAGCCTTATCCAGTGTAAACACACTGCCATCAAAGCATCACGCTGTGTAAGTGTTTAAGTTTGCTATGGATAATGTAAGCCCATACTTCACTTTCTGACGAAAAGAAGCAAGTCTTGTATACAAGCTGAGGATATGAGCTTTGTTTGGTCAGGAACTGGAACTCATTAAAAGCACTTTCATTGGCAAGCAAAAAAATGCAAAGATTGCTCAATAACAGCACAGGATGTTTGCTGGACCAATCGCCGCCTCTGCCAAGCCTGAAGAGGCCATTTGTCTTGCCAGGATGAAACTGATGACGGAGCACAATCGAAGAGTAAAAAGAGTAAAACCACCTGAACAAACTCATGACTTAATAGTTTAAAGTTTTAACTTTATATGCATGGTTGATGTGTGGTGTGTGTGTTATAATATCTATATACTAGTATATTAAGATAAAGATAAATTGACATAAAAATGGCTGTGGGATTTGTGAAATAGCATGCAACCAAGAAATCTCTTTGGCCATATATAATATGGTGATGATTTACTATTTGCCCAACAACAATGACACTGACTCGTTCATCTAGAATTGTATTCATTTATGTTTTATTTTAATCGACTAGTTGTTCAGAATATTTTCAAAATATGTAGTTATGCACATGCCAAAATTCTAAGCCAAAATGCAAACAGGGTTATTATAGGTAAATCAAACTAAATCCATAAAAATGCTGTTACTTAAAAATAAAATAAATGTTAACTGAAATAAAAAACTAATAAAAAAAAAAACTAAATTTTATTCAGCTAGGTGCCCCTGGCTACACTTCTCATTTTCATTTAGTTTAATTCGATTGTACTAAAATATTTAATATAACTGAATTTAATAAGCACTATATAAACATTTTTTTAAACAACAGAGATTAATGAAAAATACAACAACAACAAAATTATCAAAAACTTAATTAAAATCGAATTCAATATTTTTTCAATCATTAAAATCTAAATATTAACAGAAAAATATAATAACGTCTCAATGATATGAAAATAACACTGTTGCACTTCAGTATAATTGAGATACTATTATAGTTTTTGTTAATATTTTGAATTAGATTTTAGTTATTGAAAATACTGAATTAAATTTTAGTACTAAGTCCTTTATTACGGTCCATTTCCAGAGGGGTTTACAGTATGTACTCACTGTAGCTGATTGTCCTGACCTAACACACCCACTTTGGGAGGAAGTGACTTCCCTGGGGACAGTTTCATCTCTTCAGGTTTAAATGTCCTTTGGGTCTCTAAGTCACCTTTCTAAAACTTCTGAGAGAGGGAGCAATTAGAAAAAAAGGCTGTTTGAAAGTCACAGAGGATGGATGGGGAAAGGGTCCCCACAGGCCTGTTTTTCTTCATCTACAGCTCTCTTTCTGTCACACACACACACACACCTTTGCCACTGTGTGGTCACAAAACTTTCTCAATAAAGCTGTCCATGCCTCACTGACCAAATCTCCCTCAGGAGGCCAAGAAAAACTCAGAGACATTTATTTTACGATCTACAAGGTCTTAACAGCTAGACGGACAATTACTTGCTCTTCAGCAACGGGGACAACTTTAGCAGGAAGTTGAGGGTCATGAAGAGTTGCATGGAAGATTCACGAATTTGGAATATGTTTTGGAATGACATGAGGGTGAGCAAATGATGACAGCATTTTTCATTTTTATGTGAACTACCCTATTAAGTTGTCATTGTGAAAATCAATCAATCAATCAATAAATAAATGCCACAGGGAATATTAAAATAAGAACAAAATTCATAGTATTTAAATAATCTAGGTCAATATATAGAGATTATTTTAATAGCATACCTGTGCATATTTATTCCTCTTGTGAATGTGAACATATGTGCTGTGTAATACCTGACACTGTCATTGTGTATCATCACAATACATTGAACTGTCTAAACAGCTCTTAATCTGACATTAAGCATGATATTTTGATTTGTTCTACACTGCATAATTTAGCACAAAGCAATTGCTAAACTGCCAAGTATTGTGTTGATCAAACACAATCGGATAAATATGTTCTAAAATACAACTTTGAATCATTCTCATTGGAAAGCCCCGTGTAGATTACTTTCTCACTTCATAAGCAAGACTGAACCCTCTCTGGGGAGATTTTTTCAGCCGGAGACAGCAGGCAAGAATTCGAATGAACTCTTTAGGGATGCGTCACAATTGCAAACCTCATTATGTCAAACCATCACGATTTCAATCAGCCTTTTGGATCACCTTGAAAAGACAAGTTAAGCCAGCTAACAACAAAAGATTGTTGCTTTAAACTCAAGTGTCAAACGCCAAGCAGAAAACACCTCCATCTGATCCCACAGATCACTCTTACAGGGTTCAGGCCGTGCAGGTCCTTGAGACTGAGATCTCTCTGAGACACTAGATATCAGGTGTTCCAGCTTTACACATCAAACATGCTGAGAGCCCTCCTGCTGAGACCATATGATGGCTATCAAGCGATACGCGTAATCATTTCACAAAATAAACACTTCTATGAGAGTGCTCATGCGTCTCCAGAGCCTTATTGAATGCAATCTTCATTCATACATCTATGGATTGCCCATGTCTTAATGAAGGTAGGAGGAAATACGAACACTTGAGTAATTACACTTTCAACACTTTCGATTTTCCTATTGAACGCAAACAAAATGTCTGAGGTTTTCATCTGATTAAAAGTGATTTGTAGTATAGCACTTGTGTTGTGTTTATGGTCGGAAATCAGTATCGACATGCTGATCAGTCAATTGGTCGCGAGTCCAGCTGAGTTAAAATACACAAAATATAGTATATCCACTGTGTTTATCACTAATAAACAGACAGCACCTAATGAATTAATAATAAAGTAGTAAAATAATGTTTTATTGAAAAATGTATCATTATTATTATTATAGTTTTTGTAGTTATTATGCAGTAACCATTTTATCAAATCTACAATGCACTCAAGGCCGTACTATTCTATTAATAAAGTCATGGATAAAAGTGTTGCAGGCACTCTGCTGCATGTCAAACCCAGCTATGCCCTTCAGCCGTGACTATATTCACAAAACAGCACAGCCTCTCCAACAGTTACAGCTTCAAAAACACATATGCTGACGGTTAAGTTAGTAAATTAGATATAATTGAATTCACGTTTACAATTCTAGGCCTTGAATGGAGTTTAAGAGCAAAACAGCAACGAGAGAAACATTGCACAGTGAGGCTGCTTTTGTTCCCATCTGAGTATCGTTTTACACCAGCAAAAGTGAGTCTGTTAAGTTGAAACAGACATTGTTGACTCTTGGCTCGCTTTCTCTGGCTCCTGTGTAAGCGGCTTTGGGCGCAGCTCACTGTTTCTGCCTTTAAAAGAGGCTTGTTATAATGTGGCCGGCGTTACTGCCGAGGTGGATTCAAGTTAACTCCTGTCGCGGGTCAAACGCCCCGGACCCGTTCCAGCCAGACGCTCGCAAACATGACAGCAACAAGGTCTTTCTAACAATGCGACAAGCGCTGTGATCCCACGTCTGTGTGTTGACACAAATTATTTATTTTTTTCTGTCTCTCTTCTGGCTGGATTAAGGGAATAATTAGTTTGGGGTTCCAGCTCAGTGGCGATGACATTTCCCTCGCCGCTCCACATTTATCCCCCAAATGCACGATTGAGGATGTGCGAGTCAGGGCTTTGAGCTCTAGAAGGGTTGATGTGTGCCGTTTGAGAAGGAAACGGGGTCTGACAGCATTGCTGGAGCAGCACCTTCTGAGCGCTAAGACCTGAGGAGTTTAACAGAGAGCAGCCATCAATAAATCAAACATCATTACTAAACATTTCACCTCGCTCACGAGACATGCACTCAGGCGTGCAGAACACCACGTTACAACATCTACAGTCATGACTGCTGAGAACTGTATTATTCATGCCTGGAAAAGCAAGCCATGAGATACGGAAGCCTTATGAAGACATGCATTTTCATGTGATCTCGACAAAACAAAAGCAGTTTTCTTTTGGCCTGGAGGTAACAAAAGCCATTTCTGTTCTATACGGCTGCATCACGGTTGATCAGGCTTTCACTGAATTTGAAAGAGCTCTACTGTACCGTATGTCTGTCAGTGATAGAGCACTTCCACATCAGTGTTTTCAGACACTTCAGAAAGAGGCTACAGCTGGACTGTAGTAGAGACTACAGTGACTAATTTGGTCAAATGTATTGTCAGCCAACATATAGAAGACGGGATATAAATGGATATAAATGCATGCTTGACAGATGCAGATTACATCATTAGCAGCTGACCAGAGAAACCGTGAGTAACAGGTTCAGACTGTTAGATGCATTTATACACACACACACACAAAACTTTCTCAATAAAGCTGTCCATGCCTCACTGCCCAAATCTCCCTCAGGAGGCCAAGAAAAACTCAGAGACATTTATTTTTTTTTTTTGTTAACGATCTACAAGGTCTAACGACTAGACTGAACAATTACTTGCTCTTCAGCAAGCTGGGACAACTGTAAGTCAGGAATTGTGAGGTCATTACGATTTTGCTGAAGATTCATCACGAATTTGTAATATGTTTTGGAATGACATGAGGGTGAGCAAATGATGACAGCATTTTTCATTTTTATGTGAACTACCCTATTAAGTTGTCATTGTGAAAATCAATCAATCAATCAATAACAAGACTAGTCCTGCAGGGGCTATTATGGTCACCAAGGTTGCATTTACTTGGTCAAAAACACTTTAAAACAGTAATATTGTGAAATATTAAACAAATTAATTGAGTCCTGTCATATGGTAACATTAATTTGATTTCTTGATCAAAGCTGATTTCAGCATGCTTACGCCAGTCTCAGTGCCACATGATCCTTCAGAAATCTTCTAAATTCTGTATTTTCTGCTCAAGAAATATTTCTGATTATTATCAATTTTGAAAACAGTTGTGTGATTCTTTGATGAGTAGAAATGACAGCATTTATTTGAAACAGAAATAGTTTGTTACATTAAAGGGGTCATATGACGTTGCTAAAAAGCACATTATTTTGTGAATTTGGTGTTAATTCATGTGTTTATGTATTGACCTAGGTTCAAAAAACACATTATTTTTCACTTTCTTCCACGATAATTGGTACATTATTGTTTCTCCTCTATGCCCCGCCTTTCTGAAACGCGTCGATTTGTACAAAGCTCATCGTTCGGAAAAGCTAGGCGTGCTCTGATTGGCGTAGCTATCCAGTGTGTTGTGATTGGCCTAATACCTCAAGCATGTGATGGAAATGTTTACGCCCCTTACCATACTGTGATGCCATGTCCCGGTGCGATGAGACGAAAACATTAAAACCCATTACAAACTAGGCATTTTTTTTGCATCCAGTGGGGACATAATTACGATTATAATGACTTATACTGCATTTTTACGCGTTGCATCACGCCGCGTAAACACAAAACCATGTCTTTATTTGTGATCGGAGAAATGACAAACAAAGCGCTACTCTACACTGCTCAAAACTGCCCATTGGTAGCTACTCCTGCAGTTCAGGAACGTGTCCTCCATAAATGCGCACAGCCGCGTCACACACCCTGGCGCGTGTTGAATGAGCTGGAGGCCGGTGGCGCTTGAGAACGGCCGGCCGCGGCGGGGGATCATCGCATCGAAGCTGCGTGCCTTGGGGCTTGCAGCAACGCACTTATGTGACGACCCCCTATATGAACAGGGCTGGCAGCTTCCGCTTTATGCGGCGTCCCAAAAGGGTGGAAACGCCGATCCGAGCTGCTAGTCCCGGGCGATCCCAGTCGGAGGACACAAATGGAGTAGGTGATAGAAAAAAAAAGAAAAAACCTCGGGGGGGAAAAGTGTGACAATAGATTGGCACATACCACACACAAACCAGACACGGATCCAGCTCCAGCATGACTAGCAGATATTCATTCATTCCTCGGAGTCGTTTGGGTTGTCTCTCAGAAAAAGACCAAACAAAGTCTTTCGCTTTCACATGGAAGCACACAGCGTCTTCACGACATGCCGGCAGCAACAATACTACAGCGAGAATAAAAGTTACGCTTTTTTTTTTTGCGTGAACATTTGGGCGGCGTTATCTTCCCACATAGTGATGTAGATATTTGGGGGTGTGTTAGAACGAGCCGTTTTAGGTAGGCGTGGCTGACTCTTAACTTTTATAAAGAATATCTCTTTAAATGACTTTAGTCTTTGCAACTTTACAGATCTTCTTTATGCACGAAGAGCTTGTAACACTTCAAAGATAAAGTAAAAATTGAAATCACATCATATGACCCCTTTAAAATTTCTTAACTGTATTTTTGATCATTTAAAGGAGTTCCTTAATGAATTAAAAATAAATTAATAAATAAAAACCTGAATTTTTAATGGCTGGCATTACTACCAAAAGAAAAAAGTAATGCATTTTTATTAACATAATTTGAATTATGTTATTATTATTCAAGTCACAGGGGATAAGTTCAGTTAAAGGGGTCATATGATGCGATTTCAAGTTTTCCTGCGGTTTTCCTTTCTCTTTGGAGTGTTACAATCTGATTGTTCATAGATAAGATCCCTGAAGTTGCAAGACTAAAGTCTCAAAACCCAAAGAGATATTCTTTATCAAGTTAAGACTCTGCCACGCCCCCCCAAAAAAACGGCTCGTTCTAACACGCCCCAAAATATCTACATCACTATGTGGGAAGATTTTGCATAATGCCCGCCAAATGTGCACGCAAAGTAAGAAGGTGTGGTTTCAGGAACAGCAGTTGTGTTGATGCAGCCAAATTCAGGGAGATGCTGTGTGTTTCTAGGCAAAAGCAAAGCACTTTATTTGGCCTTCCGAAAATAGATGCATTAAGATTACTTACAACAGAACAGCAAGGCATTTTATGGACCACCGTTTCGTGAACCTAGGAGAGGAGGTATTTCTGACTTTGCTATGGATCAACTGGCGCTTCTGAATCAGCTACTGTTTTGTTATTAGTTTAAGTATTTGCTATTGAATGTTCAAATGCAGAGTTTTGCGCATCGGGCTGTGTGTGTGTGTGTTGGGGTGTGTGGCCTGCGCTGTGTGTGTGTGTGTGTGTGAGAGAGAGAGAGAGAGAGAGAGAGAAGAGATGAGAGAGAGAGATAGAGAGAGATGAGACAGGGTCACATCACCGTGGAGTCAGCTGTCTTAACCGTGGGCTGTGTACTGCACACATACCATCTTCATCACTGTGTCTGTCACGCGACTCTGTTCCCCTTTCTGGTTCTGTCTTTACATTTATTTGAAAGATGAAGCTCGCGATTATGGTAATGGGCATTACATGTCCGTGAGTGCTTGCGGTGTTCGTGCCAATCACAATGCACTGGGTCAGCTGGCCAATCAGAGTAGACTGCGCTTTTCGGAAGGAGGGACTTTGTAGAAAACGGTTTGAGAGAGGCGGGGCATAGAGGACCTACAATATGTACAGTATTTGAAAAATAATGTGTGTTTTGAACATTAAAACATGTCAACATATTATGTTACACCAAATACACAAAATAGTGGATCCTTTAAAAAAGCATCATATAACCCTTTAATTTTTTTTTTTATAAACACTGTTCTATAATTCCAATATATATATATATTTTTGTTTTGCCCATGACGTTTTCACACATGGTGAGTTGGCTCTTGGCCTTGTTAGTCTTTATAGGCCCCACTGTGTGCGCTGGGAAAGGCAATTTCTCTGTTCCCCACAAAATGATAAGGAGTTATGCTGATATTGGCCAAAACCCCACTCTGCCTCGGGTGGTCTCCCAATTAGGACCGGTGCACTAAATAAGCTCAAATGACTACAGATGAGATCATTTTTGAATTAATAAAAAGGCCTACAGTTTGCTAATGAATTATACTGTAATTAATTGGAAGATTATTATTACTGCATTTATATGATTAAAAGTCTATTATCATTATTACATTTATTTCACACTCTTTTTAAGTACTTCAATTGCTGTTGCCGATTTTTTTAGTGTACCTAACAGCACCTTAAAAATTATAGTCACCATCACTACTTGGCTTTGCACATGAATTCATAAAACTAGTGAAAAAACTTGATGAACTCATGCAAACACTGACGTGTATTACATTAATATCCATGCTGTGCAGCTCTGAACCGCAGGGATCCTGAGAGACTGCGATGTGCCTGAGCAAACCCCAGTCTGACACTGCGAGAATGACATGAAAGCAGCAGCACTTCAGCTAATGCTCAAACACAAGGGTCAGTCATCACGATAAGCTGCTCTGAATTTCATATCAGCAGCTCAAACACAGGCTCGTCATTGTCTCGCGCTCACTCTAGAAGTCAGGTCCCGTCACTGATTCCCATGGTGCATCGCTCACACTGTAAGAACGCAGACTCAGTAAATGCTTATATATATTTATATTGCTTTAAAACCACATTTAAAGCCATATAAATGGTTTAACAGTGGATCTGGCTCTGCATGGCTGGACACTGGACAGCGGTTAAAATCTTAAGATCTGCAGACTGCTGGAGGGCAGAATGATTGCTTGATTTATAATGACTTCAAATACTTCTGCATGAATTATGTAATTACAGGTACATCAGAGCTCATCGCCATCTTTGAAGTAATAGTCCACGCTGCCTAAAGACCAAATCCGTGTGAGATTGAAGCTCGTTTGGCTAAATGAACACTGTGTCACTTCCTTTAACTGGTCGTTTGATCTGAAATTGTTACGGACTGAAGCAACCTCTTTACTCGTACCTATGCCTGCATAAAGAGTTCAACCTGAACGGCGTTCTAGGACAAGACCCAATTAAAAAGTGACTTTAATTTCTTTGTGAAGTTTGTTACAAAGAAAAAAAAAAAGAGCCATTTATTGACTCAACATTAAAAGTGTTGCACAGAAAGTGACTTGAATCAGGAGGTGTTGAGATATACATGTTAAGAGTTAGACACCGTGTTACTAGAGTGACATGGAAAGGCTACACTGTAAAAAAAAAAAAGCTATTTTAATGGTAAAAGATTGTAAAAATCTGTTATTTGGCTAATGGTAAGTTCCCTTACTCTACATGAAAAACTGTACTGGACTTACATGAAACTGGATGCTGAATGTCACTTTAAGGTAAAATACTGGCAAATGTACAGTTTTAGGAATTGGAAAAAGTCATCTTAAAATTTACAGTGAAAAAATGTAAATTGACATTCCCAGAATTCTCTGTTTAATAGCTCACATTTTGAAGGTGTTTTATTGAAATAACTGTTTCGTCTTCATTTTTCTTATCAGTCGTTGCAGCCAGTGGACTTCGACCAGCATGAAGGTTTTTTTTTTTAAAGACGCAAAAATATCACAGATGTGACGTGTGTCGTATATATGTGTTTATCCATGTATTATTTAACAAAAATATATGACTGCATATTTATGAGAGACTATTAGTGCCACACTTCACACCGACTCGCTCAGTTAAAGCTGTGAGAAATCAATCTGAACGCAACACAAAATCCATGTACTTTCTTCTCTGAGCTGTGTTCATAGCAACAACAAGTTATCATATTCATATCTGTCATTCCGAAGATATTCAACTCAGTGTATATCTCAAGTACACTGACACTTCTTTTGGGATTTATAGACATTGTATTTCATGTCTAAGTTTTATTCATCTTAAATTCTCAAAACGGTGAACCTGTGTGCTTTTCCTTGCCAAGTCAGAGTGAACTGCGGCGCTAATAGTCTCATCAACACGTAGCTGTGCACAGAAATCAATGTCAGGATTTATGTTAAATAATGCATCAAATATAGGTTTGTTTTTTTTACCAAACCCTATCATATACCCCCAGAAGAGTTGGAATATACAGCATGTGCTGGAAGGGGCCAATCTATACTACATTAGCGTTTTTATTTATTCATTTATTTTTACCAGCTTGATCCATGGTATTATATGGATGAGAACAAGGGAGAGAAAAAAAAGATTCTGAAATTTGAAAATTGAAATCTTTGGATGAACTAAACCCTTTAAATATTGTGGCTGCATTTTTTAGGGTAAAGTTGGTGGCAACCACAGCTGCCGTTTTTACCATAAATGTCACTATTTATTTCTTTATTTAACAGAAACTCAGTCTTCTAAGCTTTGAGATCAGTCGGTGGAGGCACAGAGATTTAAAAGCTCTCGTCCGCCACAGCTCTGATTTTTCAGCTTGTCCCTGTGCTGCGTCTCTCAGGTCTCTCTGGGCTTTTTGAACACTTGCATCTTGCTTTCAGGCTTCGCTCCGAGTTGAATCTGCGTGGAGGTGGGGGGCTGTGTTAGAGGTGCTGGGGTTTGCTGTTTTTTTCCCTCCAGCTTGCCCAGGGATGTGCCTTTGTTCCTGTTCAGAGATGTCTGACATATGCACACGGAGAAGGGCCATTGCCCTGACATGAAATGCCGTTTGCAACCCATTTTACTTTTGTAATGCGAATGCGTTTCAGAGTAAACCAGAATATTCAATGGAAGGGGTGGGGAATAGATTGGGCCATCGAAGAATGCATGAAAGCCTCTGAATTTGAATGCATTCTGTATTTATCCTTTATCTGTCTACATTCAAAACCAATAGCATATGTCACAGACACATGAATGCAGATCCAAAATTGGTTCATCTGTGGAGAGGAAAACTTTCCTTTTTCTGTGCTGAATCAGAACTGGCAGATGACGATGTTAACGCTTCGTTAATGAACAAATGAGTGGGGCGGGTAATGAGTTAAGAGTTTACTGATAAACTGTCATGCTGTTTGCTTACTCACCAGAGGCGCTCATCTTTCTGCAGTCTTTCCCCTATTAACTTTAATTAATCACAATAACTTAATTAACAGAGCTTAATTATTGCAGAGGAGTAGGCTGAGCTGTTTGAAATGGTGTGCCTCCATGGAGAAACCTGAATTCTCAAATGCATTGCTTGCACTCAAAACAGATGCTGGTGATGATGATGATGATGATGCTTGGCCATTTTCTAAAAAGTAGGCTTGCCACGGTATATGATAATACTAGTTATATCAATTATGAGGGACGATACATTATAAAAGAAACTTACTTGATAATAATGGATCCTATTTTAATGTCCTAATAGTAAGTTAGAATAGCCTTAAATGATGTAAAGTCACTGGTATGTGTTAAGTTCAATTCACAAGACAAGGAACAAACAATATGATACCTGCGAGTGAAAATATCCTGCATTTGAAGCTAAATATCTCAATACATTGAGAAAATAAAATTAAAATAGCAATGTGTTGTTTTAGATCACTTCATTTAACTCCTTTTATTTTTCAGTATTATTTAAATTTTTAATTACATTTAATTAAAAATAAAATTCAGTATTCAGAAACCAACTGCCTTGCATGATCGTTCATGTTAATGCATAGAGAAAACTAGCGCTCAGCCAGTGATAATATCAGTACAACCAGTTTGAACGTGGATACCGCAGCGCTGTGAAAATTATGATATTGTGGCTAGTAACGAGTGCAATTTGTGCACTGAAAATGCCTTAGAAAGGTTTCATATCTGGCACAAAACCTTCCATAATGTATTTCCAAGAAATAAACGGTCAGTAATTTGAAGTTTAAGACTCCAGAAAAGTATTGCCGTCAAACGTATTCTACGAACCCCTCTAAAAAGTGAATACACTCACAGAAACCCTAAGAAATGAGAGAATAATTAACATGTCTGATCCTGCTGGCAGCTCAAACTGTTTAGCACTAGAGGGCACAGACTGCTTCCATGTCAGCCAACTGGGTTTCAATTTCTTTGTTCTGTGCTTGACGGATTACCACAGCAATTTACACCAGACGGCAACAAATTGCTGCATGTGAGTGGAGCAAGTGCTGATGATCATGCATATTCTTTTATTTGCATCATGCATTTTACTGTTTGCACACTTTTTCGTGAAACTGACTATAAAAGGTGTGCTGTTTTGACAAGCTCATACCAGATACTGCACACGCATGAGAATCTCTGAACGAACAGATTTTTAATTGTCTCTAAAGCAGGAAGACAGTATTTGCTTACACTGTTTGCATACGTTTTAAATGCCTTTGCTCTGTACACAGAAGGATATTCTCAAATAAAACTCAATTAGTTTAAATGTTAAAGTCTGTGCAGCGAAACTCATAACAGGTGCAGTGTAACCTCATATGTACAAAAATCTCAGAACAGATAGAACAAAATCTTATTCACATTCTCTGACAAAGGCCTTAAACAAAGTAAAGGGCCATGAATTAAAGAAGAGACGGACAGGGAGAATGATGAGAGAAATAATAGAAAGCAGCAGCTTGAATATGTGCCTTAATATATTCCATATGCAGGAGATTTAAAGAAACAAATCCTTTCATTACGGGTCTGGTTTGCTTCAAGGAAGTTTGTCTTTGCAAGTGAATGTCAAAAATCTGTTCTGGCGCAGTGGTTCACACACTCACTCTTTACTGAATATTCTGATAAGTAGACTAGTGACAGATATATAGACAAGACCAATATTTGGCTATTATCACATTATTTGCGTCAATCAATAACCATGCCTAATTCTATGATTTTTCTTACTTCATACACAAAAAAAGTGCAAAACGTTGACATAATTTGATTTCTTGATGATTTGATATTTTATAATAGTGATTTTATAATTTCAAAATATAAAGCAAAAAGCAGAGATGAATGACTAAGCCACAGTGCTCCCCACTACTGGTATAGAAATTATGACAAAACGTTTCCTTTTTTGTTTTTGTGTTTTTGGTGGGGGGTGGGGTTGGGGGGTGGGGGTTTTTTTTTGGTTTATGTTTGACAGTGTAAAGCTGTTTTGTCACAATCAGTATTGTATAAAGGTGACTTAACTTGACTGGACTATAGTGGTTTTTTATTTATTTATTTATTTTTTTTACATAAGTGCTTGTTTACCACAAAGTATATTTTGGTCATCCCATTAAAAATAACATTTAAATGGAATATTTCTTTAGAGCTTTAAAGTGCTGGAAATGGTTGAGTGAAAAGCTTGAAAGTCAATGAAAAGTGCTTGAATTTCCCTCCTTAAAAAGGTTGTACAAACCCTGAAATGAGTAATGTAATCACATTGGACTATTTCTGCCACAGCGCAATGGTTATAGATAGCATTACTCCTTCTGGTTTTCTGAAGTACGTCAGCGCTGTTTGTTCTGTTTATAAGGGTCAATGCTTGTTTCTAGAACTAGCAGCAACCTTATTCATTCTGCGGCAAATTCAAACGTTTCTCTCTGGATCTCGCAGCGTTGTGTGTGCAGTAACAGTGTCACGAGATCAACACTGGTTCCCGTGTAAACCTGTTCTGAGCTCGGACCAGCTTGCTTGTACTGTGTTGTGCTCAATTATTGGTCTGAGCTGATAAACGGCCCGTACTGCACAGCTAACGCACCGGCAGAAAAAACGGTCACAGTCTGGAGCCCTGCATGGCTGTCTAATTCCGCATATGAGCTTACCTTGTACAAAGAAATGCTATTTGCTTGCAGTTAATTAGTCATTTTAGGTGAACAGCAAGGGTCACTGAACAAATGACTGAGTGACTCTTTTTTGGTAACCTGATTTAAACTATTTAAATCACCGGGAGCAATCAAAGACAGCTACTTATAAAAAACGTGGCAAAACATACCAAGGTGAATGAATGTGAGAGTACAGTGACACAGGCACAAGTGAGCATATTCAACAAAAGGCAGCATTGTATGCAAAACAGGAACCAGGAGAAAAAAGGCATTATTGTTTTTGTGATTGTTTTTGGCCGTATGTTGGCATGTTCCTTGGAGAAAAACGCACTGCTTAATTAGTTTTTTTCTCTCTCTCATTTCGAAGTTGCACCTGTCAGGAAGTACAGCAGGCTGCTTCAAACTTTGCACTTGTAAGAAATGTCAACACACATCTGAAGCATCTAATTAGAGCACCTGCTTCCTGTCTTGACACAAGATTTCTTCTACTCATCTGACAGCCCACATATGACGTATTCAATGACAGAAATGTAATAAAACAAACATCATCATGCCGCAAGCCGTCAAATCTTGGATGTGCTAAATTATGCCACCATTTAAAGTGTATAGTGGCGATTTGGGTTGACAGTAAGTGTTAATATGGAAATTAGGTCATTCCATGTTCAATTAACTTTCCGGTTTAATTTAGAATTGGCCTTGGTATAAATCCCTTCAGAGGACGTGCCCTCCCATCATGCTTTTTAAAGACATATCACTTACAACCGAAGGAAGAAGAAGAGGAAGAGTAACACCTTCATTCTTGGCAAATAACATCAGGTGCTTACTGGCAACATATTTAACATAAAAGTGCTTTTGTACAGCTAAAGTATAACAGAAAACAGCATACACTTTTAAAAATAAAGCTTCTTAATTGGCATCTATGGTTCCACGAAGAGCCTTTAACGTCCATGGACTCTTTCCATTGGACAAAAGGTTCACTCCAAAAAATAAACCATTCTAAAGGGGTTTTTGCAGTGATTCCATAGAAGAACTAGTTCGGGTTCCATACAGAAAGCTCTCGAGATATTCTAAAGAACCCTTTTTTTCCACTATAAAGAAAGTTTTGTGGAATGGAAAGATACACAGATTCCTAAGATGTTGAAGGTTCTTCATGGAATCATCAATGTCGTCAAAGAACCTTCATTTTTAACACCGCAATGGCGAAAATATCAAATTGCGATTTTTTTGACAGATATTGCGATTGCGATTTGATTTGCGATTTTAAATTTGCAAAGTCAAGCTTCAGCTCAATATTGTCAATAATATGCAGCACAGTATGGGTATCATTACCCTGCTGAAAAAACAATAGAAACCATCACAAAAATTATTATAGTTTCCATTAAACCATAACACAAAATTCCTTTTTGTTTTGGGCATAATTCCAAAAGGAATTACTGTTATTCTATTGGTTGCCATCTGCCAGTTTACAACCCGCCAATAGAATCCATCAAATAGACACCATTATAGTTTACATTAAAACCAATACAATTCCCATTATAACTGTAACGGGGCTGACAAGACGTGAGACGTGCGGATCCATGTGCAAAGCTTTAATAGACAGAGACGTGGTCATAAGACAGGCAGAGTCAGAACACAGGCAAACAGGTATATGGCGGGCAAGACACAATAATAATCCTAGGAGCTAGCGTAGGTCAACGATTGGCAAACAGAATCAAAAGGGCGAGACTAAAGGGATGAATCCAGGAAAACAGGCGAAGATCAAAACCGAAAGAGACAGACAAGGCAAGACTAGGCTAAGGCTATCAGGGGGAAACAGGCTCCGTAGAGTAGCTATCGTTAAGAGAGTGATAAACGCATACAATACTCGGCACTTTGAAAGGGATCAGAGTGAGTGTTACATAGTGAGTGAGTGATATGAAACAGCAGTGTGCAATCAGTGCTGTGTGCAATCAGTGAAAATGATGGGATTGTAGTCCGGGATGAATGCAAAGGTTGTGTAGTGCGATAGTCAATGTACTGGAAAAGGGGGACCTCCGATGGTAAGCAGTGGAAGTTCATGGACCGGATTCATGACAATAACCCTGAAATCCATTCAATTTGTTATTGTGTTTAGGGAGGGGTTCTATTGTTTTTTTTTCAACAGGCAAGATTATAATGGTATAACTACTTTTACAGAATTAACTTAATTACTGAATTTCAAAGAAAATATTTTTTTATTTTTTTATAAATAAAGAACTGTAAGTCAATTATTAAATTTATTACTATGACATAGGATGATGTATTCATTTGAAGTATTTGGGATTTTAAGAACAAGTGGAAAACGTGCTGAATGTTTCATTTCATCCAAGTGAAATAAGCAAGCAGTTAGACTGAATTTACATTCGTTTTAAATGCGGAGCCAGGCACGAGTTGACACAGGTTGCGCGCGTGCATCAAGCCTCATCCATACAGCCAGATGCGCTCGTGAAGACTTGCGAGTATAAACGAGCATTACGAGAAAGGCTGCGTGAGTGCGGCAAGCATGAATGGCTCGTCCGTGACGCGGGATTCACGCCGTGTGGGGCAGAGAGGAGCGAGTATGAGAAGCATTCACAGACACAGGCTGTGTGTGCACTCTTCTGAACTGGGAATAGCGAACATTGCATCATAAATTATTTCAAATTAAAATGATGTTGGGGAGATAAAATGTGTAAGTAAGACATCTAAGAATGTGTCTTTTATTCTTCAGTACTGAAAACAGAACCGAGAAGGGAGCTTTTTGATATGCGCTGTGACGCAGCTCTCGCAAATTACATTTTTTGTTCGTTGTCTGTCATTTCGAAGCTAAAGTTGCATACAGTTTTCTTTAGTTTTAATTTGCCTAACTATCGATCTGACCCAGTAGATGCCATAATCCCACTCTGTCTCTCTCCCGTCCCGCATTCCGTTTTTTTGTTTTTTTTGTTTACGCAGTTGGCTAGAGCAGTGCTGTTTGGGGAGAACGGAGGTGCGCTCACTCTATTGGTTAGTAAGACTGCAACTGAAGGCTGGCAGCCATGCATATGCTCTTGAACAGAGTAATATTGTGTCTATATCGCAGGCTTTGCGATTAGGAAATCGCAACGTCTCAAATCGCCATTTCGATTAGATTTCGAATAATCGCACAGCCCTAGTCTACACTGGACCTGACAAAGCAACATGCAATTCATTTTGAAACTATGGTCAGTTACGTCATAATTAGAACGAGCGAGGCAGCAGTTCACTGTCGGGGATTTGTCGCATCGCCGCGCCACATCCAATGTAGACAGCATCACTGATTATAATGGGTTCTATAGTATTTCGTCCGGTGTAAGAGTGTTCTTTGAGAACTGTTCACTGAAAGGTTCTTTGAGGAACCAAAAATAGTTCTTCTATGACATCACTGCAAAAACATGGCTCCACATTTCATCAGAAAGGTGAAATATGGAGCCATGGAGAACAAAACCACACATTAAATCACCACAGAGCTGATGTAATTTGAGACGGAGCACTATATGACCTCACAAGCTCTTCGGGGAAAGCAGGTCTACAGACTTCCTGCCGCAGAACTGCAGCCCACTGATGCACATCACAAGACCTCCACAGCAGAGAAGCTCAATTCAGACCATTCCCGTGCTGTTCATCTTTCTGTTCACACGGTCTCTGTCATCACTCACACATGGGCACAACCCCTGCATACGCCGACGTCAGCCTCAAACATTTCAGCCAAGTCCCAGAACATTTTGTTATAACTTGAAAAATCACTTGAGAATCGGAGATCACCACATGTGGCTGTACGGTCATGTCATGTTAAAGACTGAGTGACAGTCTCAGTCAGGGAGCAGGAGAGCGGTCATAGTTTATTAACTCTCATTCACAGAGGGAATCGCGTGATGAAACAGCAGATCCATTAAGCTGGATTGGTTTAATGTGGCGGGCGAGATGTTTTGATGGAAACGCATTGTGTCAGAGCGAATGGCTGCTCCTTGCACCATTACACCACATCAACTGTTTGCTGCAGACAAATGTACACATTCTTCACAACAACACACGCTTGCTTGGCTAATGTTATCCTGACAGAAGATGTTTCATAGAACGTATGCACTGACAATGACTCCCCTTGAGAAGGAAACCAACCATCAGTCGTCATGCAGTCATCAGATACAGGGAAAATATAGAAAGTGAGGATAAATTGAGGTGGATCTGTTTAAAAAATAAAATAAGCCCATGGAACATTTGAAGGAAATGAAACTGAAAACACACAGACAAAAGAAATTGGATGCAAAAATACCTCTTAACTGAGTGTGCTGCCTGAAAAGCATCAGAGAGAGAGAGCGTGTGTGTGAGAGAGAAACACAACAAGAGCCACTATTATTGTGAAAAATAGACAGGCTTGGCTTGAAAAGAAGACAAGAGAGGAAAATACTGTAGCTACTGAAAAGCGGCAGAATAAGTCCTATTCTTTCATCTTTTTAATGAAGAAAAACGATGAGTAAAGGTCAGCGCTGAAAGCTTATCATCTTGTTGCATGAAAACAACAGCTATCTGTTACACAGCCATTACAGCTCATTTCACAGAGCCACTTTGATTCCGGCTGCTGATTGGACGATGCAAATACGTCGACGTAACCACACACTCCAGAATAAAACAAACTCGTTTTTTACATTTTCTGAAGAACATGTAATGATGAGGTGATCAAAATCAATGTGAGAGTGTCTCAGGTGAGATGACAGAACTGTCACTAAAGATTTTGATTAACAGTTATGTATGTATTCAACACTGCTGTTGTGAATTCTCACTTAAATGTGTCAACAAGGTGGATTAAAATAGATAGAGATTGTGACACTCTTGGAAGCATTTGTTAGAAAGGAGTTAAGATTATAAACAAATCCTTATATGCTATTTTTTTTCAGCAAAAGTGTTCTTACGAATGTATACAGTAGAGTTGCAACTGAGATAAATAGATCAAAATGTACTACTTTTCAAAAGTATGAGTAAAAATATTTTTATTCATCAAGCATTTTATTACATCCAAGCAATGCAGTGAAATGATAAAAGTGACATTAAAGACATTTTTAATGCTACAAAAAAATTGTTTTTCAAATGCTGTTCTTTTGAACTTTCAACTCATCAAAAAAATACTGAATTTATTGCCTTGGGTGTTGCACATCCCTACACAAAAATATTAAGAGCACAACTGTTTTCAACATTAATAATAATCAGAAATGTTTCTTGAGCAGAAAATCAGCATTTTCATAACAATATATTCACAGAGTATAATTCAGAAAACAGTTACACAATATATTCAGAAAACAGTTATTTTAAATTGCAATAATATTTCACCTTATTCCTGTTTTTAGTGTATTTTTGTAAAGAAACAATTACAACACCTTTAACTGACCCCAAACTTGGAACAGTAGTGTACATTTATAAAAGAAGAAAAAAAATAAACACAAAAATATACACACACACAGCATATACGTATATATATATATATATGTCTTATGGTATGGGTGTCAAGTATAACTGGGCCAAAAGGAAAATATTCTTATTGTTCAGCCTAATATGTTGGGAGTAAGAATATCTAATATATTGAATGTTTTTCATAATATTTTCTTATGTGCTACATAGAAGAAAAATGCATAAAAAATGCATACAGATTTGGAAAGTCATGAGGATGAGTAAAAGACAACAGAATTTTCATGTCTGGGGTTCTAGAGTTCTTGAGTAAAATGTGGTGGGCAGAAATGAAAGAGGGTTTGCGTACTGAGCTGAATGTAGCAGAGAGTTGCCCTTCAAGACAGAAAATCTATGCTGGTATTTGAAGAGTCTTTAGCCTTTAGTCGAGCACAAGCTCCATGCTTGTTATCAATATCAAGTTATCAGGTAGCTCTAAAGGCTGCCCCTCACGCTGACCAAAATATCCGTTTGTCAGTCTCAGCTCTGGTGATGATGGCAGGAAACGTGTCCACTTCCAGTTTCCAGCAGCTTGCTCTATCGACTGATGCTCTGAAGCTGGCATTATCGCCGTCTGAGAGCCGCTGCCACCAGGGTCTTATCAACAGCAGCCAATTATAAAAGAAAGGAGGTGAGCTGCGTTAAGGAAATGTCAGCAACTCCGTAACCTCCAGCTATCTGTCCTCAAGAATCACGTGTCTCCTCCGTCTCATTCACCACACAGAGGGAAGTACAAGTCCCTTTGAAAACCCAGAATCAAAGACAAATTAGTGCAATTAGTGACAAAACCCATGTGCACGACGTTCTGATTTATTTAACAGGAAGAGGTTTAATAAATTATATAATGGTGCCTCTAGCTGCTGTTTGGCCTAAAGCTTAGGGCCTTTTGATTTACACCATGAGGAAAACTCAGACAGGAATGCAGTCATTAAAACTGAATTTACTGTATAACACAGACTGCCAGAGAATTTGTCAAATCAAAAGTAGGGCTGTACACAAATCGTGATATTGACTAGTGTCTGAAATATTAAACTGCAAAAAGATTATTGAAATATTAAGTCTGCATGATCGGATGAAAGGAATTGTTTAATTTTAATTTGATTCCTTTTCTTGTTTTTTTTTGATAGTCTGATAAATATGTAATCAATTATAAATACAGAAAAAAATAACACCACAAAAAAAGAAGTTGAAAAAAAACAAAAAAACACACAAAAAAAAAGGTCCATATTATTATTAAAACTAATAAATTAAGTTGTTAAGGTTTTAAAGTTTCAATTATTTTGACATGTTTTTATTATTAAAATGTAATTAAACCATTAAAATGGAATCTAGAAAAATTTAAATGGAAAACACAGATTTTGGGAAAAATAAAACTGAATTTGAGAAAAAAATTAAATGTATTTCATAGGAATAAACTGTTGTTAAATTGCATACGTATCATAACTTTATTTAACTAGATAGGCTTATTTAGTAGTAAAAATTAAATGTATTAAAAGTCCAGAAAAATAAACACTAATAAAATAATTAAACAAAACAAAATAAAAATAAAAAGAACTAAATAAATAATTAAAAAAACTGATTTCATAGGGCCCTAAAAGAGACATGGCCTTTTACAGGGAAAGCAGAGAGAAAGATCAAGCAGCTGAGATGAGGGACGTCTCAGCATGCTATCCGTCCATCAGCGCCGGAGTCAATGATCCGATTCTTCACCGTGGACAGAGAGCCGTTCCAGGAGCCCGAGGATGCAGTGACAAACACTCATTAGCGTGTGTTAATGGTCTGCCCAGCTGAGTTTGAGGATATCTGCTCACGAGGGAAGCCATAAAAGCGGAGATGCAGATCGCGGAGCCTCTGCCTGTGAATGACAAGCTGCTCTTGCGAGAGCTATCGAGCTTGTGCCTTTGCAATGATGGGGCGTTTGACGCAGAGATCGGTCAAGTGGCTGTCAGAGGCAATGGGCTCAGACCTAGTTCTGCCACATCACTTAAAATTAAGCGTGACGGAGATGCGACGCAACCCAGACTGACATTCCACCCTCTCCAGCCACTCAACGGCTCGCAGAGATAAATGCATGCAGCGTTTCCAGCAGAAACAGAAGAGCCAAGCTTTTTCCGTCCATCTGATTTTGAGGAACGGAGCCAAGCACGGCTCATATCAGAGCCACGTGATGAGACCGGCAGAGAGCCTGAGAGAGACAGCGATTCTTAAATGTGGAAAGATAGCTGGATGATTGACACATCTCCCTCGGGCATGACAGGTTTTCAGGTCCAGCTCTGTGACTTACTGACAGACTGATATCTAATGGGACGCTCAAATCTCAGAACAAAGTGTATAAAGACAGAAGTGAATTTGGGAGCTTCGTACATCATACAGCTATCTTAGTAACGCTTTACAATAAGATAACATATACTAATACATTATTATAATCAAAAGTTGCTGAAAAAATGAACTGACATCTCTTATTCAAACAGAGAGAGCTGATATTCACAGAAACATCACTGCATTACTATATACACCATTACAAAACATTCTATTATATTAAATCCACGGCTAAATGTGACATTTATTATAATGGGTTTATGTGAAGATTGTTTAAAGTTAACTTAAATTAGAAGTTATATTCTTTATTTATTTATTTTATGTCCTGTAACAGTTGAGGCCTATTAAATGTTAAAAATTATGGCACAAATATTACTGTAATGTCGAATGGCTGTCTTTATTAATGTTATCCCCAGAAACTGAATAAAAAAAATTATTTAACAGTGGCATGACTATTGTATCGGTGACACTTATCTTTATTCATAGTAGTTTTTTTCCCCTTCTTTTTCCCCCCAATAAATTGACAGCATTATAAATAAACAGATCAAAATGACAATTGTGCTGTGGTTCTGAATATCAGCACAAAGTGATTAAACTGGATCACTGTGAGTTTGACATTGTACATATAACAAATAAAAAAAGAATTTGTCTCAAATAAACCACCGCAAGCAACACCCAGCAGCAGTGATTCATTCCTGAAGGAATCAGTGTTTGGAACAAATTAGTTGAGTGAATGATTCATTGACTCACTCACAGACAGTTTACACATACTGGTGACATGATGCAATCTGCAGAACGGCTCAAAAATCCCCAAACTAATGGACAGACCGACAGTCTGTCTGGAACGAACAAACACAGACACGCTGGGAATTCCACTCGGCCAATCAAATTTGAGGACCAGAACAAACTGTTGCATAATACAAATATATATTAGTCGACCATCATAAACTTGGGCCTTGCTTGCTGAACACACATTTTAAGATTCCAGTAAATATTTTGATTAGAAAGTTATGAATAGCCAAAACATTTCTACAGTGGAGAACTTGACTAAGTTAACTATTACATTTTTTTCCCATGAGTGATGAGAGACAAGAGAAACATCTGTTTTGAGCAGCACTTGACCAGCATGTTTACATGTCTTTTCAGAGACTCGAGTCCCTTTTGTGGCACACACATCCCTCCTGGGACACGCTGAAGGTTAAATTGCAGACCTCTGAAAGGCGGGAAAGAAAAGGAAATTGTAATACTTGAATGCCTGAGGGACTGAACAGGCACAAAGGTTGGAATGCTAACAGAGATGCTGTCACGCCACTGCTATGGCAACATCCTGTTGAAAGAGGAGCGCTGTGCTCTTTAATGCTGCTAGATACACTGCACCATTTCTTTGATCTCGTCAAAGGTATGTGCATTCATGACTTTACAGGCTATAAAATCAGCCAGTGAACAATAACTTTTGTGGTGATTCACATCATGGCATCATTCAGGAGATACACATTGATATCCCCAAAAGAAAATAGACTCTTTTAAAATATGAACTGCCGTCATCTCAAGTCACACAGAGAATGAAATATTCACTGACACTCAGAGCGCAACAGGGGGTCAGAAATACTGTTACTATGGTACCAACTAAATAATAATAATAATGTTAGTTAATAGTTCAATAAATCAATCTATCATAATCATTGAATAACTATGACTTGCAGTAATCTGTCTGTCTGTCTATCTATCTATCATCTTGTGAGCAAATTATCATCCATCCATCCCACTGTTTGAGCAGCTCATTGTGAGCATCACTGTATCCATAACTGCTCAACTATTCATTGAAAACCCATGAAGATAAATTCAGTCTAAATATGAGGGATATTTCATTTGGGAGGCAGTATATTGTACTGATGTACCAGACAGAAGCAAGCACAGTGTTTACAATGGGCAGCGATTTACATTACAATACTCTCAGCAACCATGAGCTCTGCCCGACACACAACACAGAGCATAATAACACACACACACACACACACACACACAAATACACATCCCATTAAAGCCTCTCGTTCTGTTTTATTCATCTGCACAAATGATTCAGAGAGACACAAAGAGAGTGCTAGGATGTGGGACAGTGAGAGCAGACATGAGAGATGGGGAGGTGTGGCCTTAGAGGAAACGTCCAGACAAACGCAAAGAGGATAAAGCTTCCAAGCTGATAGATGGTGGGCAGGAGGAGAGAAACACAACTGGGAAAATATGGCTAGATATCCTGTCTGGGCACAAACAACACCTCTAGTGACATGAATCATTAAAGGGAGGCCTGAAAATAGCATCTGAAGTTGGGAAGGTCAGACAGGGTGTCTGTCTTCCTACATTCTCAAAAAGCTCCCCGCCGGTGGGGTCCGCGGCCCCTCCCAGAGATCGTGCACAATCATCGACAAAGACGCTACATCTGGCTGAAGATGAACCGCGGTGCAATTGCCAATTAAAGCTAACGAGAGCTGGTGTGTGACACATTTGTCATGATCATCAGAAAGGATGAGCAAGGGCTGAGATATAATGTTCTCATCATGGTTATGTAAGCCATTCTCTTGGGAAATAAACAGCAAATCTTCCATAGTACACATACACCACTGTACTCAATGGATCCAGGCCTCCTGCTGCCACATGTGGCTTATCCCACACTACACACCAAAGATCCCGGGCCAAAACGGCACAATCCTGCCTGATCCTCAGATTTAGTCCTATGTGGTCTCTGAGGTATTTCTCTCCCATCTTCTTCTCTGCGCTGGAAACATGATTTAGAAACCAAATGAAGAGTTTTGTGATAACGCTGTAATGTTCTGCCTCAGTGTTCCCACCATAGTGGATCAATAAGCATTTTTAAAGAACCTAATTAAAAGTTGATATGCCTGGGGTGATGTAACTAGCTTTTTAACTAGTTTCGATACGGGTAGGAATCTGCATTGTAGCTTCAATAGTCACCTGGAAGAAGGGAACAATTATTTGACTAGTCTTAGGCCATGTCCACACGTACACAGGTATTTTTTTTTATAAACAGAGTGTTTCCTTCTTCAGTTTAAAAAAAAATCACTGTCCACATTAAAACGCAAAAGCATGCTATGAAGCACTGTAAAGAGTATGCCAAACCAACAGGTGGCGATATATCTCATCTCAGACATCTCAACCGTAAAGTCATGTTGGCCAATCAGAAGCCTGATAAAGTCTCCAGTAGGCGGAGATAACAGCACATGCTCCGACGTCACAAGCCAAAATCTCCAGTTTCGCTGTCTACACGATAACACTGCAACCGGAGTTTTTGAAAATCTGGCAGGAGTTTTCAAAAATGTTCAGTTTCAGTGACCTGGTGCTGCGTTTGCGTGTGACAAACGGCCAAACCGCATACAGGGTTTGTACACATTTTTACCAATACATTTCCATGACATTTCCATGATTTATGAGACAAAACATTACAGCGTTATCACAAAACTCCACACAGAGAACATATCACATTACTGAATATTATCATTTATGTACAGTACCTGAATTTAGTTTTGGAAACTTTTCTCTTTCACAACTGTTTACATTCGCTTAAGAAAAAACAGACAATGGTTATGAGGATACTGCCCAGGATGGCCATTTTAACGTCATTTTGTGTGTACGCGACGTTGGACCGCGCTTGTAAACACAACAACGACCTGCCTCCTTTAGAGAATGCATTTCAGCCAGACGCCCAACAGGCCCCGACTTAAGGCTTGGGGACAATATTCACGTCAATGCTCGCTGCGGCTGGGCATCGCGGCTTGTTTTGGCTTCCTCAGTTTTATATTTTATTTTTTTTTTTTTTTTTTTTTTTTTTTTGATATCCATATCAGCACACTTTGTTTTATGGTGATGAAAAAAAGGGGGGGGATTTGCCGAGCTGGTGGAAAAACGAGACCGTTGGGGGCGACCGCGACTGTCAAGAGCGGCGCGCACGTGATTAGGTCAGCATAGCAGCGGAGTGCTGAAGGTTCCGCGTTAAAACCCCAGAAAGTAATTACCATGTATGAATGTTCTCTATGGATGCCAGGGGAAATACAATAGTAGGATGAGTTTCGGTTTCATTGGTTTAGGGAAGCTGCTTCTGCTCAAAGCACCGGGCGGCTGAAAAAAAAGTGCACCTCTGTCTTGTTTAAAAAAAAAAAAAATGGCACACAACGTTTTGCTGATATTGTGAGTGCACACAAATTAAAAGTAGACCCTTAACAGTCTCGAATGATGTATTACTCTTAACTTTATGAGCAAAAATGACGGCATATTTTAAGTTGTTTCCACTGTTAGAAAAAAAAAAGCAAGTGATCGCACTGGCACCTCCATGTCCTGCAAAGAGCGCTTAGCTCCCACTATCCAACAAACGATTGGATAGTCGCGCCGTCTCCCCCCCCCCCCCCCCCCCTTCTACCCTTCCCCTTCATAATATAACACAATTATATAGGTTAAACATTTAAACTAGCATTGTGATATGCTTCTTAAGTATTTTATATATAGATTTTATTTTAGTCAAGTGGTGATGATTTGAGACGGCTAAATTGATCAAACATATAACTCATGTCTGCCGATGGACGCTTGGTCATCTAGGCTACTTCAAAATTACCAAAACACTATGTTGAAATCTGAACTATTTTAATGGCTCAACAGCCGCTGGTAATTGGGGAACTGAGGAGAGAAATGAGGACAAAAGACTATTTAAGACCATGGTGCCACAGGTCAGCTCTGCCAGTAATTCTGATAATCTGTCGGATAAGGTCCGGACAAGGGCATATGTTTGAGGCCAGTGCAGGGTTTCTCTGAGCTTGTCTGGTACCAAACTCAATTTGGTACTCGCAAGGCGGCTTTATACACGCGCACTTTGGACGTGACTGAGTGCACAGGAAAGCGCCTCACGGAGCGTGCGAGTACCGAATGGCTTAAAAAGACATTCAAATAAATAATAAAATTTTCTGACGATGCAACAATGACCCAATTAGGCAAGTGACTATTCTGTCAACTGTACCGAAACGCGAGTGAAAGTCTTGTATCGCGGTGGCAGCAGCTCATTGTAGTGCAGACGAGATGTGCATGTGAAGTGGGGCGTTTTAAGAGAAGGTCAAAGAGAGAGGACGCGGTACAGCTGAATCACTCACGCTCTTTTCAAATGACTGATTTGATCTGATATTATGTGTGGATTTATTTACTCATTTAACCTACACGCTATATTGAATAAATGTGGGAATAGCCATCATTTAATAGTCAAAACGCTGCGTGAATGAGCAAAACTATGCGATATAGCCTATGCGCAATCCCGCACCGAAATTCAGGACCCGATTAAACACTATTCTATTATACAGAGTTTTGTGAAATAGGATTTCAATGACTTTTCCAAAACTTTGTGGGTTTATTTATTTTTCCAAAACTTTCCAGGCCTGGAAATTGCTGTTTTAAAATTTCATGACTTTTCAATATTTTTTCATGACCGTACGAACCCTGCACATAGAAAAAGCTGCAGTTTTGAAAATACCCGTGTTCTTGTGGACAGGGCCTTAGCCTCATTTACTAAAATTACAGTTAAATACTATAGCTCCCGCTAGCCATGGCGTGGGTTTCAAGTGGAGTACTTTAAGATCTTTAAAAGAAAAAACCAGTGGCAATGTTTTCAAGATACACAAAATATCCCATACACAATTATGGCCACCTCGGACAAAGAGGCTGGATACACGTTTTCCAAGTCAATTGGATCAATGCATTGATTGGGTGAGGGCCTAGGACCTAAGCCTGCATAAGTAAGTTCGGATAAAAAGAAACCAACAAAAACCGAAACAAACAAAAACAAAAAAACCCAAAAAAGAATTATAGTGTTGTAAGGACACTTGTGTTGTAAAACATAGTGAAGTTGTGACAAATTATGGCCACGACGTTTACGAATGTTTCACTTTGAGCTGAACACATTAAAAACAATTAAGTGGGAATTTTTTTAACTAAATTAAAATACATATTCAGGGACTTGAAAGGTAATTAAGTAACAATGAAAAATAGTCTTAAAATTAGTTTTAGTTTTTAGTGCATGGTGTACTATATAACATAAAACCTCACAAACCACCCACTTTGAATGAAAACACCATTTGATTGCAATGATAGTAGACAAAACCAGGTAGCACATTACCTTTGACAGCCCTAAAACACTAAACTAAAATAAATGAATAAATAAATAATAAATAAATAAATAAAAAATACATATATAAACAGGAAAACTAATGAAACCTAAATTGAAAAGACAAACTAAAAACAAAATAGAAATAAATACTAAATCAAAAACTAGGCTACATAATCCTGATGCATACTGCACACGAGGGTAGCAAAACATTTGTCAAAACTGTGTGCACTAGGTTCCAATTAAACAACTCCTTCCTGTTTAAGTAGGTGGTTTCTTGCCAGAAACAGTTGAAAAATAGATGAGACTTCATGCATTTCAGCATATGACTGACATTTTTTTTTCTAATATATACTGCACTAATGCAGGGGAATACAGTAATACAGTATGTACTACTGAATGCACTGCTAGTGAGGAATGTGGTGAGCGACACAGGCTGGTGCGACAAGCTGAGCGCAGCTGCAAGCGGACAGGAAGACACACATTAATGAGCGTGAGCTCCGAAGACTGAGGCTGGCAGTGAAGGGTGATCCGTCGTTTCCTCCTCGATGTGTCTGACTGGGAAACGGATGATTCCTCACAGGTGAAAGTCTAGTAGCTGTCATGACAGCCCGTGTGAGGTGTCTGCCCGGTGCGGGTCAGCGGCGACGCTCGGCAAAGCTCTGACAGAAAGAGGAAAGCAATCCTAGCTTGCAATTCACCTGTCCAAAGGAGGGGCCACATGTGACAGCAGCTATTGAGAAAGTGACCGAACAGTTGAACCCCTGCATCCAGGCCCATCAGTCTGAGACTCACTCCTGAGAAATTCTCCGAGAAGGAGGGCATCTTTAAAATGGGCTAATGAGTTCACTCTGGTCCAGGACACCTAGCAGACATGCGATTTCACAGCAGCGTCTCAGAGTCTATAAAGGAACTAATACGGAGCCGAGCTGCCTGTGCATCTTAGTATGCATGCATAAAAATTTAATACATGGGAGGCAAAAACAGCAATCTCACGGTAATGAAAAATCACACTCCAAGTGTAAGCAGAGATTCTGCCAGACACAGAGTGATAAAAGGACATTTAAGCGCTACATGTTAGCACAAGCGTTCTAATTCCTAACCGGTGGCATTCACGGTTCTAGATGAGAGTCTGTTCGCCAGCTGTACAGAACGATTATTTAATATGTATGCGGAGGCCTCAAGCTGCGTGCTGATGAGACGACGACTCGCGTCTGGATGTGCAATGATGACTGATGCAAATGGAATAATTCCTCACTAGGCAAGAGATGGGGCACAAATATTACAGATGGGGATGACATTTACCATTTGCTCAGCTGTACAATTCACTCCCACAGATCATTGCGTCTGCCACATCGAAGGTGAGCGATCAGAAAATGAACATTGTGTTTTTATTGGGTTGTTATGAGAGTGATCTTTTCTTAACTTTGGTTTCTGCAGAAGGGTTCCCATATTTCTAGAGAGCGTAAAAAGAAGATTAAAAGTCACAAAAAAGTTGATATGAACACTGGCCCTGTAGCCTAGCAGTTAAAACATCGAGCGCTGGTGCTCATTTGGGAAAAATGGATTTGAATACAGACTTTTATGTGTGCCAATCCCATTCCACCCACAAAAGTCACAAAAAAGTTGATATTCATATTGGAGTTGTGACCTAGCAGACCTCAACACTGAGCATCGGTGCTCTCTTTGCTGTGTGTTAATTCCGTTCCACCCTCTCCTATACATCATTTCCTGTCCTTTATACATTTACTTTCAATAAAATATCAACCACTTCCAATTGAAATCTAGGATGAGGGAGTAATTGACAGTATGTTTCAAGAGAGTATAAAAAGAAGATTACAAACAAAGTCACAAAAACAGTTGCTATACACACTGGACCACTGGCCTAGCAGTTAAAACCCTGAGCATTGGTGTTCATTTGGGAAAAATGGGTTTGAATACAGACTTTGCTTGAATACAGACACTTTCATGATCAATAAAATATCATCCCTCAGTTCAAATGAAGCAATCTACTGAAAATCTGGATGCAGTAGTAATTGACAGCAGCGTCACTGGACGTCCACATCAATAAATCGAGCCTTGACACATACGGACACGCATCAGATCTATAGTAAACCCAGCAGGCTTGTTAATCAACTCTAGTTAAAGCCCACGTGATGTCTGCTCAACTGATACACATATTGAAGAGTTGAGGGTTCACATCCTGAGAGGCTCACTATGGAAGAGAAACCTGCTCAGATCAATGCATGCCATCACTTAAACTAACTTTTATAAATGTCATCTCCAAATAGATTTTATCAGATGCTTTATCGGTGGTGGGGCTGGCGGTTGCGAAAGCCTGTGGATATTCTTGCTTTTGGGAATCAACTGGTCTGCAATTGCCAAGCACTTTAGTAGGAAGTCCTCACTGTACATTGACTAAGGCCATTGAAACCCGTCAGCCTATCAGAGAGAGGCATGCTAATGGACTTCTGATAGCATCACAGAGAAGTGGAAGAGCTGCCGCCGTCCATGCACACTTAATGAATAGTATTAGGACAAAACTGCACCTTAACAACTTCAATAGGGGACAGACAGTCAAATCTTATCGCCGCAATTTCAATCTATAAAAGACCTACAATAGCCAGAGGCTTTTGGTCATGGTCTGGCAGCTCAATCTCTCTTCTTTTTCTCAAGCTCAGGCCAAAAATTGTCTTTTCAAATAGTTATAAAGCTGCAGAAGAGTTTATAAGGAGAAAAATAATATGCAACTAGATTGATATATATATCTTTTGCTGTAGTGTGTAAGTAGGAAATATCAGTTTACACTTCCAAACATTCCTTTTGCCATTAACTGTAATAATAATGTAATAATTCAGTAAGATTTTTGTATGCACAATGAGTCTGACAACAGCCAGTGCTGCACACAGAGATCTAATCTCATCATCATCCAGTCCATCTGGAATGACACGAAGAAACAGAAAAAACTGACAGACTAAAATCCAGAAGAACTGACCAACAACCAATTTTACAAGGCCTAATCAATTCCCATTGGATAAAATCCATTTTCTACATGTTCTCTTATTGAAAATCCTGTTTCACTCAGAAAAATGCAGGATGAGTTTGCAAACAACATAATATTTGCAATTTTAATGCATGGAGGGCTTGGAAGACCACAGTGACAGTGACATAAGAATGTGTTTCAAGTCTGTCCATCTAGAGTGCAGATAAGTGGGTGTTCACAAAAGGTCTGAAAATCTCTAAAAACACCACATGCATTTTTGCAGCTCATTTTCACCAAGAAGCAAACCAAAGGGCTAGTTCTCACCACAGATCAAAGCTCTGACAGAAACCATAGAGTGTTCTTGTACACTAAGACTTGGCGTTTCTCATAGCTCAAATGATCCGTAAGCAAAATAAGAGGAAAAGAAAAGAGGTGCATACGTTTTCAGGGAGTTTGACTTCTGCTATTATTTAGTCACCTTTTAATGTCATTCCAAAACTGTATTTACTTATTTCTTCTGCTGAACATATTATTTCTGATCTCAGCATGTATCAATCACTGCTATCTTCTTTCTCCACCAAAGTTCACGCTGCCAAAACTACCTTCTTCCATAACAAGATAACTCTTCCATAACTCTTCAATACATTCAATATTCTCCTTTGTCCTTTTCTGCCACCTCCCACCATCCTCTTTAACTACCGATGATTTTGCTAATTACTTCACAAACAAAACCACATCCATCAGCAGTCAGTTCTCTGCTCCACTCACCCAGGAACTCACAGCAAACACTCACAGAGCTGACCATCTTCTCTCCTCTTACATAATATGAAGTCTCTAAACCTCTCCTCTCCAGTCATCCTACCACCTGTCCTCTAGACCCAATCCCCCTCACATCTCTTACAAGCTATTTCCCCTGCACTTCTGCCTTCACTCACATACATCATCAACACATCTCTTCTCTCAGGCATTTTCCCCACCGCATTCAAGCAGGCTCGGGTAACCCCACTGTTTCAAAAACCTACACTAGACACCTCACTTGTTTAAAGTTACAGGCCTCTGTCTCTCCTCCCTTTCATTGCAAAATCACTTGAACGCGTTGTTTTCAACCAAGTGTCTTCCTTCCTCTCACAGAACAACCACCTGGACAATAACCAATCTGGATTTAAAAGTGGCCATTCAACTGAAACCGCCTTTCTGTCAGTCACTGAAGTGCTATGGAGTGCAAGAGCTGAGTCCAAATCTTCAGTTCTCATCCTGCTAGATCTATCTGCTGCATTCGACATGGTTAATGATCAAATCCTCCTGTCTGCCCTCTCATCGCTGGGCATCACCGGAACTGCACTCCACTGGTTTGAGTCTTACCTCACAGGTAGGTCCTTCAGGGTGGCTTGGGGAGGAGAGGTATCTAAATCACATCAACTGGTCACTGGGGTTCCTCAGGGATCAGTTCCTGGACCCCTCCTCTTCTCTATATACACTACATCACTGGGACCCATCATTCAGGCACATGGTTTTTCCTACCATTGCTATGCTGATGACACGCAGCTCTACCTCTCATTTCAACCAGATTATTTGACGGTACCTGCTCGGATCTCAGACTGCCTGACGGACATCTCAGCATGGATGAAAGAACATCACCTGCAGCCCAAACAGAACTTCTCATCTTCCCAGCCTCCCCATCAGTACAGCACCAGTTTACCATCCAACTGGGCTCATCAACGATAATCCCATCATGTTTGGCTAGGAATCTTTGGGGAGATTCTTGATGATCAGCTGACGATCATATTGCAAAAACAGAACGATCATGCAGGTTTGCACTACACAACATCAGGAAGATCAGACCCTTCTTAACAGAGCATGCAACACAGCTTCTCGTCCAGGCCCTTGTCATTTCTAGGCTGGACTATTGCAATGCTCTTCTGGCTGGACTTCCAACATGAGCAATCAGACCTCTGCAAATGATTCAGAATGCAGCAGCGTGTCTTGTTTTCAATGAGCCCAATAGAGCCCATGTCACACCGCTTCTCATCTCTCTGCACTGGCTTCCAGTCGCGGCTCGCATCAAGTTCAACACATTGGTTCTTTCCTACAGAACATCCAAGGGCTCCGCACCCTCCTACCTCCACTCTCTCCTATGCATCTACATCCCCTCCAGAAGCCTGCAGTCGGTAAATGAGTGGTGGCTCGTGGTCCCTTCGCAGAGAGGTACAAAATCACTCTCAAGGACGTTTTCTTTTACTGCACCCTGTTGGTGGAATGACCTACCAAACTCCATCCGGACAGTCGAATCTCTCACAATCTTCAAGAAACAACTGAAAACTCATCTCTTTTGTGAGCATCTAATTGCACACTCCTAAAAAATAAAAAAATTAATTCTATGCCTTCACCTTTTCTATTCTCTTATTATCCTTTATCCCTTCATGTCCTAACTTTTACTATTTTGAACGAAGACTAACTTTGTATAACGGGCACTGCTTGTGTTTATTGCCATCTTATGATGAATCGCTTGTTGTATTCCTCAACTGTATGTCGCTTTGGATAAAAGCGTCTGCCAAATGAATAAATGTAAATATAAATGTAAATTTCAGTTTGTCCAGATTGTACCATAAAAGCGGTCAACATGACAAACAATCCCAAGTCATAACACAACAGAAAACAGAAAGCGCCTACTGGACAGAGAAAGAGAAATTCAGAAACGCATTTAGTTCAGTAAGCCATAACTTGTTGAGCTCTCTCAGATCACACATGCACACATTCAAGAATATCTAGATGAGTTATCTTACCCTGCGAGAGGATGAAAACCTGAGAATCAAAGAACGGAAGAGTGGGAGTCAGAAAGAGATAGAAGGACTCTCATTAAAGTACCATTGATGAAAGCGTCTGAAATGCAAGTATAAAGCAGCAGAAAAGTTGTATGAGGATAAAAGGAAATCCCATATGATCTAGATATCAGGCGTAACTTCTAGAAGACAGTCAGTGCTGATGACGTTTATTTTGATACTCTGATACTGCTGAGTGCTGGAAAACATCACACTAGGGCTGGGTATCGTTCAAAAATTTTCGATATCGATACCGATACTGATACTTGACTTCAATACCGGTTCCTGAACGATACTTTTTTCGATACCAATTTTATGAAATCAATTTTAACAAGATTACATTATCTAAAAAAAAACGTTGGTTTTATTTTTCAGCTTGCTGATGTTTATACAAACTCAAAGACTCCTGAGCCACTGCACAAAGGAACAAAATGTAACCAACACAATAAACCAACACAATAAATCAGTGCACAATAGTTTTAATAAAGTTCAAATAGTCTTCAGTTTACACATCTGTTAGGCAACATTTACACTAGTTAGTGTTATTTTTAAAACGCATAGCTCAGACAGAATCATGATTTCTATTTATTTTCCACTGATTTACTGATGAGCATTAGCAGCTTCCAGCGCTGTCTGCCTGTGTTCTCTCTTCCATGATCGCTGCTCTGACTCAGAGGTAATAACATATTTAATTTCAGCTACATTACATGGCCAAAACACACATTAGATGGCAGGTCCGGATTTACCTATTTTCATGACGTAAAAAAAACAAATTTTGGGCCCCCTTCCCTATTAATATAACAGACCTAATATTACCACCCAAGCAAAATATTTCTTAATCAGTGGAAACAGATACAGTGTTTTCTATCGGAATAAGCACTTGCGTTCAGTCATAAAAATAGATAGTTATAATTTTGTTTGAGAAAACTGGAAAAGACCATACCATATAGGCGTGGCCGCATCCACCACCTCGGGTGTGTATTATTTCTCTAATAATTTAACGGCCTGGAGTCCCAACCACACATCAAAACATTGTTCAGATCATTTGTTTCAAGACATCTGACATGTTTCCGTCCTGAAATCTCGTGTGGGTTGAACTAATTTTTTTACGCACTATGCCCAACCTCCGTTGCCAAATTCAAAAAACGTCATTTTAGGCTGATACACAGAGGCTTGAGCCATGATATGCAGATACGCAGTTTTAAGCGGATAATCTATAGAGCGAGGGAGAGATAGATTAAGCGCGTTGTGAATCCTCGGCTATGCATCTATCACTAGCAGAGTTCAGCAAGCCCACGCCCTCTACTAATAGTGAAATCTTAGTAAACTCCTGCATGAAAACTCGCTAATGAGAAAGTCTGTAGCTGTTCAGCCGCGAAACTATTTTACTGTCAATTTGCGGTTTGTAGCGCTGACAAGAAGTTTCTGTCACGTCTCCGCGTGTATGCACTGTGTGTGAGTTCTGTGAGAGAGACTGGGAGAAAGAAAGCCGGATTCCAAACCACAAAAAAAGGTGGAAGACCTTATAGAAGAAATAAACCCTTATTTATACAGTTTGCATGAATGCTCACGTAACACGTGCTTTCGTTCATGTAACGTTGGCATTAACGGACATCTGCATATGATCGGAACGCCACGCAACTCCCGCGCTACTCTATACTGGTCATATTACAGTACCACGAGAGCTAAAGAGAGCAGACTGCTCCGTGCGCTTTCGAATCGCTCTCGCGGATGATCGATCTGCGCTGCACCTCTTCTAGTCGAACACACCGGCTAGTGCTGCAGGCTTATTGGCTCACTGACGCTGATGAGATAAACCCCTTAAGTATCGAAATTTGGTACCGAACGACGTGACGTTTATCGATACTCGATGTATCGAGGCAATTCGGTCGGTGCCTAAAAAGTATCGAATTCGATACCCAGCCCTACATCACACGTTACTGATTTACATGCAAGAAAAAAATTATCTGACTAGTGTTAGACAACTACTATATTACAATGAAAGCGAGACATCAACGCTATCGGCATGACTGTGCTAAAAGTACTTCAGCTGGAATAGTTACAGGAAGAAGTGGCGATGCAACTCTATCAATCCACAACACCTACATGAAGTATTTCCATAAAGACTTCACACTTCTGAAGAGCTGCCATGACTACTTGACTCCTTGAATAAAGATTTAAAGTCAACATGAAATGGCCATGTAGGGTCTTATGAATTATGCAATTCGGGAAAACGAGGAGGAAGACGTTTAAAAAAGGAATTACTGTATATTAAAGTATATTCAAATATAAAGTCTGCATGTTCTGCATGTCTCTGTGTGAATGAATGAAGCAGTTTCGCCTACTACACACATACTGAAGCACGCGTGACTCTCCTGGTGTTTTCTTTGTTGCTGAACAGAGGAACGTCATCTCCAGAGCTGCTTTGAGAATCACTTCACCAGCATCTCACCATTTAATTTTAGAAAAACTATCATCAAATACATAGAAATCTTCACTACAGCTTCTTCACTACAACCTGTCAAAATAAAAGTTTGGTTTAAATTGAATAAACTGTGACAAATATATTACTATTGTACAGTAGAATGTACTTCTCAAAGTAATAATAATAATAATACAGGTAAATAATAATAATTGTGTTCTTTTGTTTAGGAATATCAGAAAATATTACAGTTTTTCATTCACAGAATGTACACATAATTTAAACAGTAAACCTCTGTTGTGCAGCACTTTGTTTCCCAAAAAAGGGAGTTGTTCAAATTTAATTTGATAACATTTAAAAGATTAATTAAATTGTTACAGTTTTGTGCATTAATTTGATTATTACTGTTTTTGATAATATTTTGATAATAAATTTGTATTAAATCATAAAACACAGAATCCAAAAAAAAAATTTAAACAGGCAACACAGATTATCAGGTTTAGCAAAAAAAATAAAATAAAAAAATAAGGTTTACATTTCACTATTATGGTTAAAATAAATGTATTAACTACATTTAATAAATTGATTACATCCATTCTGATTAATAACAGAACACATGGATTTTTAAATAAATAAAACGGAATTTGAGAATAAATAAAATGGATTTCATAGGGCCGTAAACGTGTGACTGAATTTAATCCTTTGGAAACTGATTGGCTCATGAAAAGTGGCTAAAGTTCACCTTTGGAGCGTCTTGACGCGTCCCAATAGCAACATTTCTTTTCAAATTGATCATTATTTGCTCCTACTGCAGTAACTTTTATTAGATTTACATTAGCTGCCATAAACACTACTGGAAAAACATCACGAATGGGACGTACATGTAATGTGCAAACATCCAAACACAGATGAAATGAGATGGAAAGGGCAGCGCTGATTGATGTCCTGGACCCCCTGTGGTACACCAACAGAAAACTTTTCACAGCTTGTTATGTAGATCGAATCATTGACTTCTTTCATGTGGCACGCTGAACAGAGACAGCTGAGAGCCGAGTCCCCGTCACCACAGGGTGGGATTCCTTCAGAGACACAGCCTTTCATCACGTCCCAATCACACACCACTACATAAACAAGCCAAACACACATGCAGAAAAGAAATGACAGAAGCGTTTGAGATCAATACTGACGCTTCCTGCGGGAGAACGGTTTGAGAGGCAGGGTGTGAGCTTCAGGAACGAGACTGATTGATTGAACTGCCGTCAGTGAGCGGCACAGCACGACACCCTGAAAGCTTAGCTCGTTCATCAGAGAGCGGCACGTGCCAGAACTCATCTGAACTGTCTCGAGGTCTTGGAGGAGTCACAGACACAGTTTCCTCTGCCGGACACCCCATTATGGCCCATTTGGCGAAAATATCATAATCAACAGTAATGCTGTATATCTATAATTGAATGGAGTCAGTGTTCTGTTTGTTAGAATAGCTGTACTGTCAACAGCTGGAGAGTGTCATAGTTAGGGTGTGATCAATTAGTCCTAGTCCTCAAATTTGCAATTTGCAAAATGTTGACAGACATTAAGATGTTTTTAGAGAATATATCCTGAAAGAACTTTAATGCATTTCTTCTTTTAAGCTTGAATATAACAACATTTAGTTAGGCTTTATGCTTAAAAGAAGAAGAAGAAGAATTTCACCAATCCAAGTGCACACACACAGCAGTGAGTAGTGAACACACACACACACACACAGCCAGAGCAGTGTGCAAAAATGGCTGCCCACTTACTAAAAAATAACTGTTTAGTGTTTTATTTTGATGTTTTTATTTATTTCAATTTTACATTTTAATGATTTCATTATTATGTTTATATCAACTCACAAACCCCTTGTAGTTCCTTCACAGTGTTTCTCAATGGGTAGTTGTGGCCTAATGGTTAGAAAGTCGGATTTGTAACCCAAAGGTTGCGGGTTTGAGTCTCGGTAGGGTAGAAATACTGGTAGGGATTGCAGGTGGGGGGCGTGAATGCACAGCACTCTCTTCCACCCTCAATACCACGACTGAGGTGAGACCCTTGAGCAAGACACCGAACCCCCAACTGCTCCCCAGGCGACACAGCAGAAATGGCTGCTCACTGCTCCAGGTGTGTGTTCACGGTGTGTGTGTGTGCGCACTTGGATGGGATCAATGCAGAGCACAAAATTCCAAGTATGGGACACCTTACTTGGATACATGTTACGTCACTTTCAGTTTCACTTTCATAAACAGTGAATCTTAAATATATCACTTATTTACAATTAAGCATGTATAATTACTTTGGCAAACACAAGACAAAAATGCTGAGAGACAGTGGGGGTCATCAGTGGTGCTGTGAACACCTCTCTCATAAACCTACAACACCAGAATCTACACACACACGCACCCCGTCCTCCCCACAAACACCTGCGCACAGGCACTCAGACAGCCCAGCCTTTATCAGTAAAACTGCAGACAGAGAGATCTGTCCTCATCCACAACGAACACACACAAACTGAAGCAATAAGCCAGACGGGGCTGCTAACCTTTGCCGAGCACGACTCCCACACATGTTGCTTACTGTAGTGCTGCTTCCCTTGTCTTTTGTCTCAATCATGTTGGGGTGAGAGGCAGCACCTCCTCTCCTCAACGCAAATCAATAGAGTTTCACGCCGCACTTCTCAAGCACCACTTACTGCGGGGCTAATGGTGCCGAAGGGTTACAGCAAAGCAGCGTGACTCACTGCATATATCATGCCACTTGCTACATCCTCAAACATAAAAATAAAAACATTTGCTGCATGATACAACCCCTGATTTATGTCTACTGGCCTGAAGAAAATACTTTGAGGTGAAAAAAACTGAATTGTTGATGTATTCTTAAAATGATCTCTCAGGCATGAAATCTTTTACAGTCAAAACATTTCAGTTTATCAGAGCTGTGGCCAAGCAGCTCGTACATAATGTACAGTAGGAGTGGGTGATATAAGCAAATATTTATATCACAATTTATGCATATACAACAACTAAAAAATATTACTAAAGCCAAAAGGTTGGGCTGTCATATTTTTTAGAATGTTTTTAATTGTTATGTTTTTACCATTGCAATAAAATAATTATTAAAAAAAAAATAGTAGTGTACTGGTTAAATATTATTGTTTATAATATTTCCTTTCCAGAAAACTGTTGCAGTGTTTTAGCATGTCTAATTATTTGAAAGCATAAAAACAAGTTTAATTTATTCTTACAATAGCCTTATGATTTTTTGCTCAGAAATTCTGCGTTGTGTATTTAAATTTTTTAAGGCATAAAACATTTATTTAATCTATCTTTTAAGTAATGAAAATTAAACAAATTTTTATTTTTTGGAAAATAAAGGTAATTTAATATTACAATTAAAACATTGAAGAAATATTGTATGATTATTCCTTAAAAATAAGGTTTTAATAATTTTAGTTGTAGTAGTAGCAGCCTATTATGTACATTCTACTGAACAACATGGCCTAATATATTTCTGCCGCAATGTCTTCAAGTTAAACCAAACTTTTATTTTGACAGGTTGCCGTGGATACTTTTACATTTCTGTGTGATATGAGGATAGTTTTACTCAAATGAAACGGTCAAATGCTCATGAAGTGACTCTCAGAGCAATTCTGGAGATGTTGTTCATGTATTTATATCCTCATTAGTGAGACGACAGAAGTTAATATCACCGGAAGCGTCACAAGCATTTCAGAATGAGTACTACACAAAACCGTGCGTCTGCGCCATTCATAAACACAGAGACACGCAGAATTCATATTTAAATAATCGTTTTGCGGCTTAATATTTACAAAAATACTAGTGGGAGAGGGGGAGTGGGACAAGTGTGTGTGTGTGGGTGTGTGTGGTGTGTGTGTGTGAGTGTGAGTGTGTGTGTGTGTTGGGTGACGGTGAGTGTGAGTGTGTTGTGAGTGTGGTGTGAGTGGGATGTGTTGTGAGTGTGAGGTGGAGTGTGTGGAGTGTGTAGTTGTGAGTGGTGTGTGTGTGTGAAGGTGTGAGTGTGTGTGTGCACAGGAAGCAGAACTTCGATGTGCGTGAGTACAGAGCGCGAACATAACGTAAAGGCCGAAAATGACATGCCGTCGTGGGTGTTAATAAGATTTAAAAAACATAAGCTATTTATTGTTTACTAAAAGAACAAGGTAGTAGACTTTGTTCCGCGGAAGGTAACTTTAAATGGATTCTGTTTGTGATCTGGCGCTAAGAGAAAAGAGAATGAAAGAAAATTAACTTGACTTCAAGGGGGGCGGGGGGTGTCGTTGGGGTGGTGGATAATTTATACCCCCTTAAATAATGTCAGGGGAAACACTGTGTTGTCAGTGTAACTAAAAATGATTAAGAGTGTTTTTGGTTTATCGAAATAAAGCTGTGAAATAAAAATAAATAAATAAAATAAAAAATTCACAATGTTTGCCTTGGCAATCAACTGAAATAAATGGCTGAAGTCGGAAAGTATACAGAAATTTAACCTAAAGATCAATACGCATATTGCGAAGAAAAAAAAACTAATACAAATGACCAACGTACATAAAAACAACTAAATGAAATAAAACAAAAAAAATTTATTGAAAAAGGTAAATTTAATCGATTTAATTATAATAAAATACTATAAATTGAATCAAAATACTATACTATACTTACAATATTACATAATAAATAATACTAAAAATACTACTAAATTAACTGTGAGTGAAGAGCAGAGAATCGTACTGGAACAATTAATGTTGGGGGCCCCTAATGTTAGAGGTCGGACTTGTACCCAAAGGTTGCGGGGTTCAAGTCCGTACGGCAGGGATTGGAGGTGGGGGGATTGAAGAGTGAGTGATATGTACAGTGGGGCTGAACGATTAATTGCATTTGCAATAATATCGCGATATGAAAAAATTTCGATTTTTCAATCGCAGAGGCTACACGGTCACGTGACAGGCGAGAGTAAAGAGGTGTGTTCGACTTGAAGATCGATCGGTGTATGACATCAAAGTACGGCGAGTGAGAGAAAGCATAAGGAGACGTCCGCGCTTTCTTATAGCTCTCGCAGTACTTTGATGGCACACCCATTGGTCTAAGCAGCGCTGCTTCAATTCGAGCGTGGGCCATCAGCAGAAAAATAAAATAAATAAAACAGTAAACAGCCAAAGGACGTAACTTAGAATGGGAGATGGATCGGTTTGTGAAAGCGAAGAGAAAAGCCATAGATGAAGTCGCACAGACCCAGGCAGGTGCTGGTCATTCAAAAGCTAAATGCAAAAAAAAAAATACGATGAGGCATATCTTGCTCTCGGCTTCACTCACCGTGACTATACCGGACGCTACAGTTGTCGCGCGCAGCCGCACAGCTTAATGGACGCCACAAAGCATTGCAAATCATTTGAATATTGTGTCAGTACAGTTCGTCATAAATAGAACAAGGCATCAGTATAATGTCGGGTTTTGTCGCGCTGCGCTGCATCTAGTGTAGACAGCGTCACTGATTATAATGGTTCTACTGTATTTTGCCGCTCGCGTCCGGTGTAGACACGGTGTTTAATGTCGTTGGTGAGGAGGAAAGCCTGTGTGTCCTATGCCTTAGCGGACAGCATGAACCCCACAAAAAATAAATAAATAACAGACAGAATAATAATAACAAGTTATTCTCTCTATGCTATTTTTCAATGTTTCAAGTGATGCAGATGTTTTTTTCCCTGTAGGTTTTTTAAATTAAAAAAACATTAATTTTTCATAATGTTTAATGAAATTATATGGTAGTCTGAGGGAGGGCGCAACCAAAAGTTGGAGAAACATGGTCTAAGTTACAGACAGTGTTTAGTCCAGGCCACAGTTAATTGTGTTTACATTGCTACTAAAGTAGTGTGGTAAAGCAACAGATTTGTTTTTTCTGGCTATTTTAATCAACCCGCACTACACTAATTAAGAAGAATTGATCATTCGAATCTGACTGTTGAGTGAAAAATTGCTTAACTGAGCTCACGCTCTCACTTCTGAATTTAACACTGCTAATACAAGTGAAAGAAGAGAGAGTGTGTGTGTGTGTATATGTGTGTGTGTGTGTGAGAGAGAGAGAGCACCACACAACACCTGACAACACCATGACAATAGTGTCTCCAGCAGCAGCAGCAGCACATCTAAACCTCTGCATCTGACAGCCGTTCTCAGCTACTGTATAAAGCAGCGGTACTGCTGCACAGAATTCTACTGAAATATGAAGGAAATGTCTTTCCATGATTCATTAAGACACAAAACCATTGTGGCACGCCATTAGCAATACTGAAAAGAGAATCAATTGCTACACAGAGCTGGTTTATTACCCACTGATATATATCAGAGGTAAGCAGTTCAAATAGTTGTATCACAGGACAGAGGTAGCGTTGGGTTATTATTTAGATGCAGCCCTCTCGGGTAATGTATGCATTCTTTTGTTGTGCAATTTATGAGAAAAACTAAAACCCCGAGGTTGTTAAAATTGCTATAGTAACTCATCAATTATGACGCTTAAGCGTACGCCAGTTATGAAGCAAAAAGGTTTCAAGGCTATAACAAAGTCAAAGAAATAAAGAAGACAAAAGCAAGAAAGTCAGGGGTGGTTTAAAATAAACCTGAGCGTGTTTTGTAACACGCAAACAAGTTCTGAAATAATCAGAGGCCTCATTTTCACCACTGATGATTTGTAAGATTCGGAATTCAGGCTTCATTTCTCTATTCCTTGTTTAAATGGGTCACTCAACGGTTGCATTACATGGCGCTTGCTTACAAACTGATACTGTTGAGTGGGTAGAACTGTCAGCACTCTTTTCTGTGTTCAAGCTGTAAAAAAGGGGGGTTTTAGGACTGCACACAATATGTCAAAATTGCGAATTAATTAGCAATTTAATTAAAGAAATATACCAAATTCAGAGTAAAGTGCAGCATTTAAGGCCTGTTTACAACAAGGATGATAACTATAAAGATAACGTTCTAAAATCGTTCTCAATATTAAAGAATAGCAGAGTCCACACCACATCTATAACGATAAAGGCACAGAGAAAAATTTAGTTATGAGGACGCTTTTAATTTACATTATTATTACAATACATTTTTTGGTTAAATATTTTTAATTTATAATAAGCACAACACAATCATAGTAATTATTTTATAGTTATACTGAACTGTCAGTGTGGGAATGTGGTTTATAACAACTCAAGTGGAAAAAGATTTCTGAAAGAGGTTCGAGTTGGTCGACCACCCCAAATTTGTTGAAGATTTTCCAAATATTTAGCCCTAAAAAGGATTTTATAATCAAAATATAGATATATATATATATATAATATATATTATATATATATATATATAAAAAAAAAAAAAAAAAAATCTTCAAAATAAAAAATATTTAAACAAGGATATTTTTTTATTTTCTTATACAGATTACAAACAAAATCACCCCAAGACTTCTAAAAATGATTGATTATTCCAAATATGTATTTTGAAAGTCATCAATTCCTGTATTTTTTTTTAACATTGCAATTATATACTCGCAGAGGAAAAACATGTCAGATTGTTCCAACATCGGATGTACAACCCTTAGGAATGGGGTTGACAGTACAAAAACAATTGAAAGTATTTCGTTCATTAAACATTTGAATTAGCTACGGCGCATCAATTAAATATCTCCCGATTAGAGCCGACGAAGGTTAAGGTCGTGACCAGTAAACAGCCTGCCAACTGTCCTGTATGAGCATGGCGATTCTCACCCACTCGCTCTCTGCAGCGCATCCGTTATCCAGTAACATCAACTGCAGCGGGGCAGGGGGATGGGGGGTTGGACATCTAATGGAGTGCTAGCGCTAATGAGATGAATCTATCCATTATAATGCTTTAACAAGAGTAAATCTGCATGGCTGGTAATTAGTCCACGCCCCTGCATTAGCTCCACTCCTCGGAGGAGAGACTCTGTCTTGTGTTGCCAGAGGACATCAGAGCGGCTGCATGCATTATGCTCCAGATGCTGCAAATTTTCATAATTTAGATGTGTTTCCATCAGGGAGCAGATTGATCAGGCACGGTCACGGCGAATAAGAGCACAGCAAAATGACAGGCCGGGAAGGAAAACTGCTGGCATCGTTAAAAAAGAAACCCCATTAGGCAGCTCCCAGTTGCTAAGCAGACACGTGCGGCACAACTATTTAGAGCGGCTGCGAAGCAATAGTGGGTTTACAGGAGCCGAGGCATTGTAAGATTCGAGACAACAGTCGTGTGATTCAGCCAGGATAACAAATCAGACGGGTGACTGAGAAGCAAACTGCACACTTCCTACTGAGATGAGCCAATATTAGTGTTGTGCATACTACAAAAGTCTTATTTTTGGTCTTTTGGTGCTTTTATTTAAAAGAGATTAGAATGAGTAATAAAACGGCAAGATGTGAAAGTGTTGCGAGCCTGATTAGAACTCATATTGTCTGTATGAGCACCTCAGATTTCTGTTAAGCCACAGCACTGATATACTACAGTGTCCTGTTTTTAGTCTTTTGATACTTTTATTTAGAGGACAGTATTATAATAATAATAATAATAATAAAAAAAAAAGCAGATCAGGAGGATGTAGCAAAGCCAGATTAGAACCAAATTCAAGAGCAACAACGACTGTGTTTAAACCACGGCTATGACAGACTAAAAAGTGCCGGGTTGAGTCACACTATACTTTTCATTCCATTGACTTACATTCATTTTCATGCAGAAAAGTTTCGCATTTCGCTGCGTTCCAAGGTTCAAGTTTGGTGAACTCTGACCTGCAAGTTTGAATTACATAAAACCATGTGACCAATAGAAGACTAATATGTCAAGGTATGACCTCGCAGCTGAAGCAAAATAACATATATTCAAAACTGCAGCGTTGCACAAATAAAATGAATACCATATAAGCAGGGAAGGGCAGTATCTATGGTAACATTAAACCGTAAAATGATTGTAAAAAGCATGATTTACAGTTCAGATACAGGTTTTCACAAAAACAAAGTTTTATAAAATGATAAACTAAACAATTGGAAGAAAGAAAGGGAGACAAGTCAAAAAAGTATCAATACTTAATTGAACTATTGCGGATCAAAAGTAAAGGGCATCTCAATAAATTAGAATGTCGTGGAAAAGTTTCCACCATTTATTTCAGTAATTCAAGTCAAATTGTGAAACTCGTGTATTAAAAAAAAATCAATGCACACAGACTGAAGTAGTTTAAGGCTTTGGTTCTTTTAATTGTAATGATTTTGGCTCACATTTAACAAAAAACCCACCAATTCATTATCTCAACAAATTAGAATTATGGTGACATGCCAATCAGCTAATCAAACTCAAAACACCTGCAAAGGTTTCCTGAGCCTTAAAATGGTCTCTCAGTCTGGGTCAGTAAGCTACACAATCATGGGGAAGACTGCTGATCTGACAGTTGTCCAGAAGACAATCATTGACACCCTTCACAAGGAGGGTAAGCCACAAACATTCATTGCCAAAGAAGCTGGCTGTTCACAGAGTGCTGTATCCAAGCATGTTAACAGAAAGTTGAGTGGAAGGAAAAAGTGTGGAAGAAAAAGATGCACAACCAACCGAGAGAACCGCAGCCTTATGAGGATTGTCAAGCAAAATCGATTCAAGAATTTGAGTGAACTTCACAAGGAATGGAATGAGGCTGGGGTCAAGGCATCAAGAGAAACCACACACAGACGTGTCAAGGAATTAAGCTACAGTTGTCGTATTCCTCTTGTTAAGCCACTCCTGAACCACAGACAACGTCAGAGGCGTCTTACCTGGGCTAAGGAGAAGAAGAACTGGACTGTTGCCCAGTGGTCCAAAGTCCTCTTTTCAGATGAGAGCAAGTTTTGTATTTCATTTGGAAACCAAGGTCCTAGAGTCTGGAGGAAGGGTGGAGAAGATCATAGCCCAAGTTGCTTGAAGTCCAATGTTAAGTTTCCACAGTCTGTGATGATTTGGGGTGCAATGTCATCTGATGGTGTTGGTCCATTGTGTTTTTTGAAAACAAAACGTCACTGCACCCGTTTACCAATAAACTTTGGAGCACTTCATGCTTCCTTCTGCTGACAAGCTTTATGGAGATGCTGATTTCATTTTCCAGCAGGATTTGGCACCTGCCCACACTGCCAAAAGCACCAAAAGTTGGTTAAATGAACATGGTGTTGGTGTGCTTGACTGGCCAGCAAACTCACCAGACCTGAACCCCATAGAGAATCTATGGGGTATTGTCAAGAGAAAATGAGAAACAAGAGACCAAAAAAATGCAGAGGAGCTGAAGGCCACTGTCAAAGAAACACCCACCTCCACACCACCTCAGCAGTGCCACAAACAGATCACCTCCATGCCACGCCGAATTGAGGCAGTAATTAAAGCAAAAGGAGCCCCTACCAAGTATTGAGTACATGTACAGTAAATGAACATACTTTCCAGAAGGCCAACAATTCACTAAAAATGTTTTTTTATTGGTTTTATGAAGTATTCTAATTTGTTGAGATAGTGAATTGGTGGGTTTTTGTTAAATGTGAGCCAAAATCATCACAATTAAAAGAACCAAAGACTTAAACTACTTCAGTCTGTGTGCATTGAATTTATTTAATACACGAGTTTCACAATTTGAGTTGAATTACTGAAATAAATGAACTTTTCCTCGACATTCTAATTTATTGAGATGCACCTGTATATTAATTTAATAACATATGAATATATCTTAGTGTCTTAAATGTTTAGATTTTTATAATGCATTAGCTTATTGTCGATCCACCGGCTCACATTTACAACTGCGTAAAAATTTGTTGCATAAAAATATGGGTTGATTTTCCCATTGGTCTGAACAAAAACAGCAGAAGGGCTTACTGAAAATGCAAATAAATTTTTCATTTAAAGGACAGTAGAGAAAGTAATAAGAGAAGCAAGATCAGGGAATGTTGCGAGCCAGATTTGAACTCAAATTGTCTGCATAAGCACTTCTGCTTTCTGTTAAGCCATGGCTCTAACATTCTATAAAGTCCTATTTTTAGTATTTTGCCATTTTGATTCAAATGAGAACCATAAGAGGAACAAGATCTGGGAATGTTGCGAGCCAGATTAAAAGTCAAATTGTCTGAATGAGCACCTCAGCTTTCTGTTAAGCCATGACTCAGACTTACTAGAGTGTCCTGTTTTTAGTCTTTTAATTTTATTTAGAGGAGAGTAGAGAGAGTAATAAGAGAGCAAGAGGCAAGATCAGGGAATGTCGCGAGCCAGATTAAAATCACATTGACTGCATGAGCAACACAACTCGTCACTAAACCAAGACTACGATGTCCTACAACATCTTTACAGAATGTTGGATTCAAACCCACGACTTCTGAATGAGCACCACAGTACTGAAATACTACACAATCTTAAAAGCTCTTCTTCAACTTCAGCAGAACAACAAAACATTTTGTCTGAAAGCCATTACCGCACTGACTTCCATTTCAGCAGCCGGACTCCGGAGTGTCTAAATATTCGGTGTATGGTGAATACAGCTCATCTAAGCCTTTCTCAAATGACGTCCTTGCACTAAAGAAAAAAAAGTGTTCTGAAATGGGCAGATTAGATTAGCACTAGGAAGCTTTGATCTAACGCTCGCTGGCTAGCTTTGATCTGCACAAGCAGCTCTTCACCATGACCAGAACACAATATGAGCCCATTTCACTTCCATTTGTATCAATTCTATGAGCATACACGACGACGAGAAGCTTTGCTCACCGTCAGTCACTGCCATTTATCCCTAATCAGAGTCACTTCAAGTCATGAATGGCGGCAGTGTTCCTGACGAAAAAATGACCATCAAGGGCCTGGAAATCAGAGCGGCAGACTTCAAATGGAGACCATATTTGTATAGAACAGCATGTGTGGAAACACATGATGGCTGAAATGTACAATTATTAAGTGGCCGACAGATCCGGAAAGTTGCAGGTTCAAAGCCCACATAAAAAAACCTTTGAACCATCATTATGCAGGTGGACTGTCCTTGAAATAAATTGTCACATGAATTCCACCAGCCCTGGTCATGTGGCCATATATAAAGATTTTAAAATGACTGCCTAATTAACATCAACAATTAATCTAATCCAATTAAGTCGCCTTGACAACTAGAAACATTAAGCAGCCTTTCCAAGATCCATTTCTTTCAGCTAATCATAATTCAATCAATTGGTACGCCATTAACATTAGCATGAATATGAATAGGCTCTTCTTCATTTGAGCCAACCTGTGTCAGAAAGGTTTGTAAAATTCCCTGGGCGTTACTTTTCAAGTGTAATTTTGAAGGTTATCAGCGTCAGCCAGAGTCTCTCTTCATGATTGGCATATATCCAGCGGCTCTCTGATTCACTTTTGCATTTTGAAAATCCAGATTGCAAGGTGCTAGTCATAATTGTGACAAGATACAAGCAGAAATGCTTGAGCCACTCCTATAGAAATAACTTTGGTCACTTATTTTTACTGTTGTATTCCAGGCATGTTTTAATTAGATTTTATTCTATTAACCCCAATGTTTATGTCAAATTCTGAGATCAAAGCTACTAGAAGTGGAAATAACCTGAGGTTTCTGTTCTGACGTTTTAATGAAGGTGATAATTTGAAGCGAGCGCCTCTCAGAATGCAGGACCTCCAGGTATTCACCTCCCACATTCAAAGGTCAGGAAAAGAGCAATGGCAGAAATAACGATGGGAATGCAGTTAACGACTGCAGGGCTTGAAGAGCGTGAGTGAGCGTGGTCTGAGGCGAGAGGAAATCATTAAGCGTACCTGGAGGAAGGTTGGGTCTTTTCCTCTTTTTGCTGTTTTCTGTTCCGTTTTCCAGAGGACAGTCAGAGCCCAGAGGACCATTGGAGCTGTTGAATTGCAGGGGTTCGTTGTTTGTGGAAGGGTCAAAGGACAGCGGATTCAGACCTGTAGAGGGAAAGAACAGATCAACTTGGTAAGGCTGCATGTTCTGTAACCATAGTCTCAAGAGTTTATATAGAAACGTATTCTGGCCAAGGAAGACAGAAAAGTCTGCCTGACAGATGTGTAATACGACCAACCACTTTTTCTGTGTGGTTTTAAAAAAAAATTGTGATTTAGCTGTGGGAAGATATGAGAGTACATTAACGTAACGTAAATTGTAACGTTATATATGTTTAAAACAATATGCATTTATAAAATGTTATATTATCATTACCAACATTCTTGTCATGTCAGAAAGCATGTGAATAATTAGCTATTTCAGTCTACTGACGGCTCTAGTTTAAAAAACAACAACATATAAATAAAAATATAAAAGCAATAATAAAAATATGAAAAGCCATATTTAATTTTGGACACTGATTGATATATATATATCTATATATTAGATATATATAGATATATATATATACTGACTATACATATGATCTCTATATGTTCAGTATTATAATAATTACAAAATGCTATATATTTTGAGTGTCTAGTGGACAAGTATACAAAGTAAAAAAATTTACAATAAATTTTCAACAAAAAAAAAACTATTACAAACTCTGAATGGACAGTTTTATTTATGTGATATTTGTTGTGTAAAAATGGGGCTCTTAAATCAGGTGGCTGTCATTACATTTAAGAAGGAGGTGCCTCCATATTGTAGGGCCTTGACAACAAAAAAGTAAAAAACCCTTGTATTCTAGGACTATTAGATGTTATGTTATACAAAAGCCTCAAGCATACTACAAAAAAAACTTCGTGCACGATCTTACCAGAGCTCATAAAATAGCAATAAACCTCCCTTGGAATTTCTCATTTTAAGCCGGGCTCACATTACAGGAGTTTTAAAATCCTAACCAATGAAATCTGGTTGCAGCAAACACATAAGGAGAATCTTTACAGATTTTCTTCCCTCAAATCTTAAACATGCACACACCACAAGATTTGAAAATCGTGGCGTATCTCACACTACATGATATTCTCAAGATTATCTTGCTTGAGGGTGCGCCTCACGTGATCTCATGCAGCAGATCATCATTGACGTTTCAGCAATGTTTACATATGTTAGCTAGCATGCTAGCAGCTTTCTACACTCACCCAGTACGTTCAAAACAGAGGCGATTTCACCCCAGCGCTTCTCTATATCCTTATGGATGTGGTACGTTTTCGACACATTATACAGACAGTCGTGCTATTGCAAAACTTCCGCAAGCAGTGTCCTCAATCTCCACTATCCAACAGACCCATACAGCAGCTTGTTTTGTCATTAGTCATCCTGTTTTAAAATCCTAAATATCAAACATGTTGATGATGATCCGGCTGGCTGGCCGCCCGATGTGTGTTCGTGAGCAGATGCATGATTCGATCGTCACGCTACGACACTCAGAAACGTGACCGCGGTCACCCACGACACAGGTCTCGGGTTTCGTACACATTTTTACCAATACATTTCCATGACTTTTCAATGACTTTTGAGACAATATTCATGACATAATGTTCCACTATTTTACAAGAATAAAAATCTGTTCAAATTCTCATAGCACGTTAACTAAAATTAATGACTATTAATGCTATTGTTTGCTTTCTCGTTTTAGTAATAAGTACAAGCTGCAACTGCGCCCGACGTTACTCCACACAGAGAACGTATCATCACTGAAAATGATCATTTATTTAACTCAGTTAAACATTTTGAAAACTTTTCTCTTTCGCAACTGTTTACATTCACTTAAGAAAAAAACAACAGTGCTTATGAGGATACTCGCCAGGATGGCCATTTTAACGTCATTTTGTGTGTATTTTTGTTGCTTAAACGCAACAAGCTGCTTAGAGCAATGCATTTCAGCCCGAGCCCGACGGGCCCCGACTTATTTACGGCTTGGGGACAATTTTCACGTCATAGCTCAGACGCGGGCCGGGCATCGGGCTTGTTTTAGGCTTCTCCTTATTTTTTATATTTTAGTCATCCATCAATTAGTGATGAAAAAAACTGCAGCGCTGGTGGAAACAACACGAGACCATGATACCGCGACTGTCAAGAGCAGCTCTGGCGGTGTTTAGTGTCCAGCAGCAGCGAGTGCTGGAAGAGTTCCATGTTAAAGCGCACACAAAAAGCTTGCCGCAAAACCCCAGCAAGTAATTACCATGAGGAATGCTCCAGGGGAAATACAATATTAGCTGAGTTTCGGTTCATTTTTGTGAAGCGCTTCTGCTCAAGACCGAGACGGCTGAAAGCGCAGTTTGTTTCCTAAAAAATCACTACGTATGCTGATATTGTGAGTGCACACAAACAAAAATAGACCGTTCCGAACGATGTATTATTCTTACCTTTATGAACAAAAATGACGGTTGTTTCCACTGTTATAAGAAAAAAATGCTGAAAGAGTGATGCACTGGCGACTCCAAGTCCTGCAGAGCGCGCTTTAGCTTCCACTATCCACACAAACGATTGGATACGCGCCTAACAGAGCACATTTATATAGGTTAAACATTTAAACTAGCATTGTGATATGCTTCTTAGGTATTTTATATAGAGATTTTATTTTAGTCAAGTGGTGATTATTTGAGAAGGCTAAATTGATCAAACATAGGCTATGATTAACTCACTGTCTGCGCGGAGTGCCGGTACTTAAAACAAAAACTAAATTAACAAACAAAAAAATGTTTCCACACATATTCTAAATAACGTAATATATAGAACCGAAACTAAATATAAACCACGTTGCCATTAAAAACTTAAACGAACTCTTTTTTAAGGGCAAAACAGCGTCTGGGTAATGGGGAAGAGAGAAAGAGAAAAAAGGCATGGGCTACAGTCAGACTCGGCCGGTAATTCTGAAAGCTGTTGGACAAGGGCATATGTTTGAGGCCCGTGCGAGGGTCCCCGAGCTTGTTTCGTACCAAAAACGCAATTTTGTACTAGCAAGGAGGGGCTGTAATACGCATGATTGCGCTTTGACGTGACTGTGCACGCCTTCATTGGAAGCGTGCGAGGACCGAATGTAAAAGACGTGCAAATAAATAATAAATTTTTGTGACGATGCAACAATGACCCGATTAGGCAAGTGACTATTGTCAACTGTCCCGAAACGCGAGCGAAAGTCTTGTATCGCGGTGTGCAGCAGCTCTTGTAGTGCAGACGAGATGTGCCGATGTGAAGCCGTTTTAAGAGAAAGTCAAAGAGAGAAGACACGGTACAGCTGAATCACTCACGCTCTTTTCAAATGACTGATTTGATCTGATATTCTGTGTGGATGTATTTACTCATCACACATACATGCTATAGGCTATTGAATAAATGTGTGAATGTCCATCATTTTAAAGTCGACGCTGGACCATGAATGAGTAAAACTCTATGCGATGTAGCCTATGCGCAATCCCGCACCGAAATTCAGGACGTGATTAAACATAATTCTATTATACAGAGTTTTGTGAAATAGATTTCCACGACTTTTCCAGAACTGGGTTTATTTATTTTTCCAAAACTTTTCCAGGCCTGGAAATTCCATGACTTTTCCGGGTTGTTCATGACCGTACGACCCCTGTTATTAACCCCTCTGTGAATTCCATTACAGAAATTGACTGCAGGTTCTGATGCTAAATCAGGAAATGTTCTTGAGACAGCAATCGATACCTAAGGACTCCCTCCATTTCCATTCTAGACATGATGAGAAAGACAACAAAAAAGACAAAACCATCCAATGAGAGATGGATTCGATAATAAAAACGACAAGATTGCAAAGATCCTAAAGATGTATCATTTCAGAGAAAGCTTTAGCAATAACACTAGTATGTCAGTTGTTGGTTATATTTAAATTGATTGCCATATCAGCTTCACCGGCTATTACGTGGCAGATACAGATAAAACATTCAACAATATAATATAATAAATACATTCTAATAAAAACAAACATTTTCGGTTCTTTAAATGTAAGTTTATCTGTCCATCTTACAAAATAAGTTCTTAAAAGTTACTAGTATGTTGGTAACTTCCTGTCCCGTTATACAGCAGCGTGCATTACTTGCTGTTTAGAATACAGAGTGATGTCTGAGATATGCATGCTGGTCTGTTTTCATGAAATATTCATCACGCTTCTCGGTTTACATTGTTTTGCATGGCATTATTTGCCTGAAGGATACAGAAGTGTGGGGCTGGGGGGCTGTCACTGCATATCCCGTATGAGGAGAGAGATACAGAGAGAGATAGAAAAACAGACTACTGAGTTCAGAGAGCATGGCTCAAAACTCTGCATCATAATCTGCCACATCTGCCTTCTACAGTGCGCAACCTCTCCAACATCACACTGCTCACGTGTATAAGATAGCAAACGGTATCTGAACGGAGAAGGAGGCAACTGAGTGTGAAAAAAGCAAATAAGTAAAGCTGGATATGAAATCTGTGACAGAAGAGCAGCGCTGCAGAATGACAGCACGAGAAGAGACAGAAAAAACTGGGTGGCTGTAGACTAATTTAAACCGCGCCGAACAGCCCATCCAAGCTCTCTCTCGCTCTGGCTGACGCTGCATGTGCGACTGCAGGAGCGAGAAGTCCTTGGCATGTAACAAGCTGTTAATGAAATAAGAGGAAGATGTTCTGTAATGATTTATTCAGTCCAGATCACGCCTGTCAATGACATCAGCTGCTAGGGCTGGGCGGTGTACTGAATATTTATGACATTTTGGTGATGATTTCATTCACAGATTTAGGAAGTTAGATTCAGTTACTCTGATCAGTTCTCTCTTGTTGGTTTTGATTCAGCAATTAATTTGCATCATCACTCACACAGTAGGTGTTCACAGATTGATTTTACTTTTTAAAAAATGTATAAAAAATAATAATTAAAGTCTCCATGAGTCACAAAGCAAATTAATTGCTGAAAAAGTATAGTTTGCCACTGTTCAAATGTTTGGGGTCAGTAAGCCTCTATTTATTTGTTTGTTTGTTAATTTAAAAAAATATATATAAAGTGACAGAAAAGACATTTATAATATTTCAAAAGATTACTATTTCAAATAAATGCTGTTCTTTTGAACTTTCTGTTCAAAACCCATCACAGTTTTCCCAAAAACATCAACTTTCAACATTGATGATAATCATAAATTTTGAGCAGCAAATCAGCATATTAGAATGATTTCTGAAAGATCATGTGACACTGAAGACTGGAGTAATGCTGCTGAAAATTCAGCTTTGAAACAAGAACATAGTAAAATAGAAAACCGTTATTTTAAATCGAAATAATGTTTTACAATATTACTGTTTTTACTGTATTTGATCAAATAAATGCAACCTTGGTGAGCAGAAGAGGCTTTCAAAATCAATAAAAGATCAAAACACATAACATTAACACTTCTTCAGCAGTTATAATTATTATAATTATGCATTGTAAATGTATTGCTAGTCATGAAATAGCATATGAAGTATACATCAGTAAAGTATATGATTAGTATCAAATAGTAATGTGAAGACAGTTTATATATCCTCTGATGGGGGGGAGGACCACTTTATCTCCAGGTCCTCCATTCGCAAATAGATGGATGAGTTTCGATTCAAAGCAAAAGACATAATATATTATGACACTGTTTTTTAAGCTGTATTGACCAGCCATAGTAGCTGCTGGTTATTCTGCCAATCAAACACAGAGAAAACAAACCGTGACTGTCAATAATACTGGAAATATAGTTACAGTAAGAGCAGACTTTTGAGTCTGCAAGCAAGTAAATCAAGATGTGCCGAGAGCTGCCCATCTGGGGGTCTGTGGCCCATGCATGACCCCTAACAGCTCTCCAGGCACAGAATGCATATACAGTATATCTCTGATTGATGTTTCTTCTGTCCATGTTAGACTTTTTTTTTTGTACGCACCAAGAGGAAATCACCATCCAGGACAGACAACCCTCTACGCACACCTTGGCAATATAATCGCCATTGGCTAGTAATTTTTTTGTTTACTCGCCAGACTGATATACTATTTTACACACACACACACACACACACACACACACACACACGCGTTACTTAGCTATCTAATTGGGGACATTACATAGACTTCGATTGTTTTTATATACAGATAGTTATACACTTTTTAACCTAAACCCACCACTACCCCTAACAGAAAACTTTCTGCATTTAATCACAATGTTCATAAGTATAACAAAAAAAAACTTGTGTGTACTTATTTTTATCACCAGTTTTCAAATGAGGAATCCACAAAAAATTGAGGGGTTTTGCCGATTTTGTTCAGGTTTTGCTCACTTTTGGGTACAAATTGTCCCCAAAATATGGTTAAGTAGGACCACACACACACATGTGATTCCACCCAATCATCTTATCTTTGTAAAATGGAACAGCTTCTTAAATAACTGAATGTGCACTCTTAACTTCAGCCAATCAAACATTATATTATGATATTATGATAATTAATAAGCACTATTTAATGATCGAACTAGTGATTAGAACTAAAACTTGAATGAATGCATATTTGTCATTTTAACTAAACTTGGGACTGGTGGTGGTGTTTAAGATATTGTTGGTCATAGGTAATAGTAATTATTAAAAGATACTACTACTACTACTAATATTATTATCTGCTGGGTTCATGAATATTAAATCACGTTGTCAGCGTTTGCTCAAACTGATTTGCTGAAATCAAAACATGGACGGTAATAGATGAGCGCCAACCAACGAGAGCTGTTTGTGCATTAGCTCCGCCCACTGCCGAGAAACCGGCATATCTTCTGCTTGTTCTTAAAAGCTGAATAATTCTAAATTAACTCTTTTATTTTGAAAGGGAAATACAACAAAGAATATGGTTTACATGTAGCGCGTCGATTCAGCGTGGTATGCAAGACTCTCGCTCCCTCTCTTTCAGGTGTGAGAAACAGCACCAGCGCTATAAGTAAAGCGCGGCGAGGGGCGGCCTTACACTAGTTTACGTACGTCAAATACAGGGCGCTTTGGTGCTACATTATGCACATTCATGGATAAATGACATGACTCCATGTGAGCGCCATCCAAAAAAAGTACAGAGCGACGTGACGGAGAGCGAAACTCTCAAGCCTCAGTCAGCAGGTTTACAGTGGACAAACGTGTGAACGCTCTCACCCACATAGCTGGCGTGCAAAATCTAAGAATTTATTAGCCAATGGCTAATGTTAGACATTATTTAGTCGCATGTGCGAGTGATGTTTACTCGCAATGTAGAGGGTTGACAGAGCAGGGGTGCATAAAAACTAACTGTGTGGACAAGGGCTATATATTATGGAAAAAGCAGGGAGAAGTCAATAAATGAAAGAACATCCAGTTCTGCTGAGTAAGAATGAAAGGTAGGTGAAGCTAAATTCAGTCTGAAGATCTGAATACCTGATCGCAAGCAGCATCCCAAAAAAGACACAAAAAAATTGATTAGGAGAGGCAGACAAAAAGGAATTGGGTTGCTTTCTGGCTCTGACACTGTTCTCTTGCTGCAGATGGAAATGCTTCAATAGAGCTGCTGATGAGATTTAAATGAGTATTACTGTTCCTGCTCCTGATGGCCACAGAGGAGAAAGACGGATGCAGATCACATACTCAGCGCAGCAGCAGGAGAACTTGCACAACACTCTCTTATCTTTAAAAGAGAGAGAGAGATGAAGTGGAAGATGAGGAGCGATAGATAGAGACTTTCTAGCATGCAGAATCTCGAGTAATTCTTCTGAGTTGGGGACTCGCAGGCAGTCAGCGGCCTCTGACACCGAATGAGACTCATGCATGTATGGATGTGTAGAGGCAATGGATTTGATGAATGTTTCTCTATCTGTAACCCAAGACAAGTGATTCACTAATGTGTTTACAGAGGAATTTTAAATGTCTCACAGCATCCAGAGGCTTCACATCAGGTGTGGCATGATGAAACTGCTCATTCTTTGGTTCTCAATCACATTACCATTACAATGTACCACTGTGGTTTAGACACAATGTGTTCCTGCCTCCCCATCTGGCCTCCGGTCTTGGTTTGGGAGGACCATTGTGTGCTTATAAACAAGACAAGACAAACTGTTTGAAGGAGGAACATAATCGCCTCTGCGCTCTTCTACCCACAATGCAACAGGGAAATGTCGCTGTGTAAAGAGGAGAAAGTTTTCTTCTTCATTCGGTTTACTGTCTCTCTTACAAGTTCACACAAAGACTCAGAGCACATCAGGGACAAAAACCTCTGACATTCGTGGATACATTAAATAAAGCAATTCTTTGTGTTTTCCCTCACGAGGATGTTGCACAAGTTACTGTGAACTTTGTCAGAAGTTATCATGATACCTTCATAACATCTTGTGGTAGGCTATCAGCAAAACTATCACAATGCCAAGTATTATTGATGTTGGTTTCTCATAGCAGAAGCTGAATGCTGTGCCTGTTCTGTCCTGTTGTTTTATTAATTGTTTAAAATTTACTAAAAGATGTATTAAAAGATTATTAATATCAGCATTCCCCATTAACTATGTAGACTGTGGCATCCTGACATGGCTTAGTGCACTTATCAAAACGCAAAAGGCTGTGATTTAATTACTAAAAGTATAGACTGTTGCAATGCATGTTTCAGAGCGAAAGGCAGCACTGTGTTCATTTACACACGAGCAGCTCAAGATTCTGTGTGTTCAGCATCTCAGAGCAGCTCGGTTCAAAGTTAATGCAGCAAAAAATCTCTGCATGTACATTTAAGTACATGTAACACCCTATGGTCTTGTGGACTTCCTAATAACACTCTGAGCTCTATTTTAACGATCTAAGCGCATGGTTTAAAGGGCAAGGCGCAGGTGCACTTAGGGCGTGTCCTAGTTTAATGACGGGAAAAACGGTCGGCGCGCCCGGTGCATGATCTAAAAGGGTTGTCCCTATTCTCTTCATGATTAATGGGTGTGTTTTGGGTATAACGTGCAATAAACCAATCAGAGTCTTATCTCCTATTCCCTTTAAGAGCAAGTTGCGCTCATGCCATGGCGGATTCGCTATTTACACTGTGGAATTTGCAAGAGCAAAGACTGAACACGTCTCCAGAGAGGAAACGGAGCTGCTTGTGCGCGAGCAAATAGGTAGCCTAATTCTGATACATGCAATGACTATCCATTATGACATGTAGGCATTTTTATATTTATGTAGCCTACACAATAATAATCTTTACACTGTAATCCTTTAATTTTTTACATTTGGCATGTTTGTGTACTGCTGCGTGTCCCTGTGTGTGCAATAAGCAGAGTCTACGTGCGCTGTGGACCCGCCTATAGGCGCATGTTACTAACGCGCTCTTTAAATAACAAAAAAATACTGACTTTAACAAGGTTTTAGTGAGCCATGAGAGTACGTTTTATTTCAGTTGCCTCAAAATATCAACGCACCAACATTGCACCTGAACACACCTCGTTTTCAGACCAGCGAACAAATGGGCGAAAATGCATTTGCTATCTAAACAACGTGGTGCAGGACGTGAAAATGATAACGGCGTTGGGCTGAAACTAGCAAAAAACACTTGCGTCGTGCCTAGCGCCGCATTGCGCCGGGTGTGTGATAGGGCCCTCTGGACCATAGGATGGCTAGAGCAGATTTATTAAGAAAAAGTTACAGTTTTGAGGCACTGGAGTTTGTTGGACCTTCTAAGGGAGGGGGAGAACGACCATGCGGGTAAACATGTCAAAGCCTTGAGGAGTCAGCACTTTATCTCCAGGTCCTCCATTCGCAAATAGATGGATGAGTTGCTAAAGCGGTGTTTAACATCTGGTCAGAAACCCACTTCTCCTCTTATGAGAAAAAATGAAGGAAGAATATCACTCCCATGATGCTCTTGAAAACAAATAACAGCAGGCTAGAGGCGGAAGGGGATTTGGAGGTTGAATGCAAAAGGACAGCCGGCACTAGAGAGGGGTGTGAATGACTACAAGAGATGCTGAAAGAAATTAGAAACAGATTCCAAAACACAGGATGCATGAAATGAAACAAGAAGACACCACAACAACACCCCCCCCCCCCCCCCCCCCCACAACCAAAACACAAATTTCCACACAACGAACAAGATGACAGACTAAACATCCCGGAAAATGATTCTGTCCCCTACAGGAAATGTAAATTAAACTTAATTGCACATATGAAAGAAGAGTCCAGACCGAGTCCAGATGAACGTTTTCTCGCAGCAAGAAAACAAACAAAGGCACATTGAGCCAATCTCATTTCCTCTGGCATGTCATGTCGAATCTCTCGTGCCAGCCCATCTTTCTCTCAGTGCTTCATTGATCCCATCCACGCTGAGCTGAAGTTGACAGTCACCACAGCTGTGAAGCATCTGAGTCGCTTAACACCAGCCAATGGGCGACCCTGCAATATTCGCAGCTGGAATAAATGAGAATCAATAATAGTAATGACAACACCAGCAGGGCTGACTGAGGTCTCATCCCTCCCGCTAAAGACTGCATTAGTAAAGCAGCGGAATGTGTCTTGTTGTGCACTCTAAGGCTTTTCAACACAACGGATGCCAGAAGTTCTGTTGTATCGCATGAATGAACACAAATCACACTCATACAGTCTTGGATTTAGCACCTCCTGGTGTGGCGAGCTGTGTTTTGAGCTCAACACATGCCATTGATGCTGCCAAATTAGTTGGATCAATGCCGCAGCACAGATAACAACATCTCTGGTGTTCTGGTGATGAAACTGATTCACGATGACAGTCGGTGTAGTGTGGCCTGTGCATGCTGCTGTGTACACATCAGGGGTTGGAGAGAAGCCGCATATTCTCAAGCTCACCATATCAAAGGCAAAGTCGGCAGGACGGGTCTCTCTGTCGGGATGCTGCCTGAGGGATGCCTACAGGAACTGGAGCCAACAGAGAAGGTCTCAGAAAACCTGTACTATGGACTCATGCCATCCAGGACTTTTAAGTGGAGAGGAGGTAGACCAAAGGCTCAAGGTGAGAGCATGGCTACAGAACTCAAGGTTAGAATGGAGACAGCATGACGGACCAAAGTTATGAATGATGAAAGCAAGGTGAAGTTTAGTCTCTGCCTGAGAGGATGAGTTTCTGGACAGCCCACATTCAGTTCTCTGGCTTTCTGTACATCGCATACAAAAATGGCAACAGTTTCTCTAGCTGGCAAGTTGTAATCTGTTAACAGAATACAATGAATCTGTGATTAATCATTTCACAACCATCTTTAGAAATTAGAATGATATGGTATGTATATGCATGCACACACATATAAATTAATCATTTTATTGAGCAAGGACGCATTAAACTGATACAAAGAAACTTGCGATGTTACAAAATATTTCTTTTTCAAATAAAAGCTGTACTTTGTAACTTGCTTTTCAAAGAATCCTGAAAAAGTATCACTATTTCCACAAAAAAAAATCCCTGAAAATGTAGCTTTGCCATCACGAAAATTAAAAATTGCTGCCATCACAAGCATAAGCGACTACTTTCTAAACAAACAAACAAATGTATATATATAATATTATATATCGATATTAAAAGTATGTCTTAATCTTATTAAAGATTAATTAAGTTTATTCAAATTAAAATTTAGTACTTTCGAAGGACCAAACTTTTTACATATTACACAAATTTTTGCTCATATTTTTGCGCACGAGTCCTCCTCACAATACAGTCTTCCCTACAACACCATGTAAAAACAAAGCAAATCATGTCGGTCAATCAATTTATTAATTGACTGATTCTTGGCCAGTATATGCCTCAAAGAGACTTTATGCCAACAGTCAAAAATACGGCAAAAGTTCAAAATCTGGGCTTGTAAGAGGGTTATAGGTTTAAATCCCAGGGATTGAGCCATGAACCTTGAGCAGGCACCTAATCAAAGTTTACGCCTGAAGAACTGTGCAAAGTGAATTACACGCCACTTTAAATAAGAACAACAAATTAGCAAGTAATTGGTCTTCATGAACTCTCTCGCATTAAACTAAGTGAAAGTTGGGGAAGCTTGTTTAGATACTTGCATCACAACTTCCCAAAACCTGTAACAACTGCCTCCTCCAAAACAACACCTCCTGTGTGGAAGGCGTAATTCAGGCTTTCAGATCCTAAAGGTCTGAGGAGACATTAAACTTCCGTTCCACTGAGCGAGAAGTCTAGCGCTACAAAAGGCCAGAAGCCTTTCGAGAGGCAGCTGAAGCCGCCGCTGCTCCACAGCCAAGTGCTAAAGCATGGAGAAGAAACACATGTAGCTCCTTACTGGAAACAGAGCTGTTAAAGATCCTCAAAGTTTCCGAGTCCTGGTTTTACTCGGCTGCACCTGCTTTCAATGTTCTAATGTGGTGTTCCTTCACAGCCATCTTCCTTTTTACAATACAGATGTTATTAATACCAGCTGCGGCAGTGCTTCCTAAATGATTTATTCAAAAGCAGAAATGCTTCCATTAAGTCCATTCAAACAGCAGAGGCCAGGGAATGGAAGAGCCTCTTCATGCTGGTCTGCAGGGCACAGGGCGAGCCATTAATCTTCTGAAAGCTTATAAAAACAACTTAACTGAGAGATCAGGCCCTGTCTGTCTGTCTGAGAGAAAGAGAAGGGGGGCAAATGTACGTCACAGAGCATCAAAGTCACTGACCTGACAAATTTATCTAGACTTTTCCGGCTTTTTTTCTTTTTTCTCTGACATAGCAAAAATGGGAAAACATCCCACTGAGGCACCCGAATTCTGCACTGATGGGATTCAATGTCAAAATGTAATAATGCTACACACTGACCTTAGATTTGCATCTTTCAGATTACTTTTTTTCATAATCAGATTACTCTTTTCAAGTAACTAGTAAAGTAATTTCATTACTTTGTTAATTCATGGGAAAATCGTCTGAGTTAACTTTTTCAATATGTAAGCCGTTACTTGTTTCCCACTGTATTACTGATAGCTCGCCTGTCCTCATGTTGAGAGAAATCAGGAGTGAGTGCAGAGGTGTTGTGTGTGCTGTGTGAACATGATGCTTAATGTGAACATGCATTTACTCCTCTCATCTGCACAAAAACAGAGTCAGTATTCCTCAAAATGAATAAAACATTTGAAATGCCACAGGAAAAAACCCCCCCAAAAAAAAGGGTGGGGGGGTTATTTTACGGCTTTTCGTGTTTTCATTGTTATACAATCAGGGGCGCTATTACGCATCTTCTGAACAAGTACAAAACCTCCCGAACAAAAAACACACATGAACAGGACGGAGAAACTAGCTATCTCTTATGTAAACAGATACATATGAAAAATAATGCGATCATCGGCAATAGACAGCATATAAATGAAAACAGCATAATTTTACAGGGTAAAATGTTGATCCAGGAAGTGATATATGTCTGTGCAAGCTTTGGAGGTATAGATGGAAGCGGTTTACTGGATTTATGCTTTGATAATCATACTGAACATTATCCAGATGTAGTTTTTGATAAATTATGCTTTTTTTTTTTTTGGAGAGGCCTACCTATATTCAAGTGTCGAAAAACGATTCTGAAGCTGAATAACACAGATTTTTGGTTTAAAAGAGGGGCTCGTGATCTTTATTTTGGTAAATTTAAATTCAATATGGTCTAACAGCAAAACTATACGGAGCCATCACATTTGAGTGAAATCTCAAGAGCTCTGTTGTGCGTGGCAACTTTTTTTCAAAAATGCTGCGTGGAAGAGTAAATGGAACACAAATATTACTATTAGTCTTTGTTTATGACTGTCAAGTGATCCAATTCACCAGACTACACGCACATACTTTATTAAACAGAACATGTTGTTGTTGTTTTCTTCAGTCTTTTATTTCTTTTTGGGTTATTGGAAGAAGCTTCTCTTGGCATCATATTCTTCATGGCAATCCTGATGTTTGTTTGAGAGCTGAACTTTCCCTTTAGCCTGAGGATTATTCATTTCACTTTTTGTTTGAAAGGGCTTTTACATTTGCCAAAAACTGAATATTTATATTAAAAACAAACAAGCAACCCCAATGCCAGATGAGGTAAGTATGCCGTAAAGGAACACATGACTTCCTAAAACGAAATGTAAAAAAAAAAAGTAAACTTAACACATTACTTTTTTTAGGGTATCCCGCAACATTGTAATGCATACATTTTAAAAGTAACTTTCCCCAACACTGCTTGGATATTGAGAACTAAAGCCCTAGAAAAATTTCTGCAGGAACAACCAATCTGAGCCTTGGGAGTATGTACTTGAATAGCTGCCCTGGGGAAGAAGGCACTTAGTTGCAGTCCATACAGAGGTCACATTGTGCTGCTTAGCCAACAATGCACTAATATAATTGTACAAGGGTTACATTCTTGAGGCACTGAAGCGGTCAGATTCACACCGGGCAGCATCGTGCTGGCCAGCAGATGTTGTGAAATAAATAATGGTGGGTAGGGAGTTCTGTAATTTCTCAAGGTCGACTGCCAGCCCGTCCTTGCCTCCCTATTGTTGCACTGAATGTGGGCAGCTCAGAGAACCAGATCCAAAATTAGCTTTAAGCAAGCACTATTCTACTTATGCCCCTGAGAGTGGTGATGATAACTTGTCACAAGGGCTACAAGCGACACTCAGGAAGGTGTGGCACTGGAATGTAGATCAGAAGTGTGCGATGAATAGATTGTGAGGCTATTTCTAGCCGAATATCTAACGTATTAGCAAATATATACGTTAACCACGTGAGATCGACTGCAATGTTGGCCAGATGAATAAACAAGGTGCCTGACTGACCCGGCTCACAGAAATGTCATCAGTCGTGTGAGGAATTATTCTGTGTCTATTAGAGCTGGATCAATACCAGAAGTTTGGCTTTGGTACGATATCAATCTCTGATACTGCAGTATCCTGACTAAATCAATACCTTAGGTTACAAACGAAAGGACAAACAGAAGAAAAGGACACAAAAAGGCCCTAGTCATTGTGCCTAGCTCAAAACGATCAAAGGTATCAGACTCTTTCAAAACCAAACTAAAAACATGATAAATGAAACAGAACATGAAACTCAAAATACAAAAACAAAAAACAAATCAAATAAGTAAAATGTTTGTGAGTGCAAGTGTAATCACCTTTAAAGTATAAGTTATGACATCTTATGTATAGATTTATCTGCCGGCTTAATGCTTCTAAAAATGAGATTATTGTGTGTCTATCAAATACAAGGGTTAGAACTACACGGTACTGTTGTCAAAAATACCCGGTATTTCGTTACCAAGTCGGTACTAAAAAAATGAAAACGTTACGTTACCAGGTTTTTTAAGTACCGGTGGTGCCGAGTACCCGGTCAACCCGGTTCTTTATGCGCTATCCGAAAGCTACCCTTCCATTGTTGCCAAGTCTGCGTTTCCCGCGGACTGGCCTGCTTTACCTGTTGCCGCGGGGTGTTTTAGCGTGGTACCAGGGTTAAAAACGGACCCATTAACATGATAATTTATCCCGGAATGCGAAGTTTCCAGGGGAAACCCACCGCCAGAACAGTCGTAAGGTATCCTCGAACCCAATGTTTAAAGGGGGCCCCCCTCGAAACGCTATGTGGGATGGTTTTTGTTGTAAAACCGGGCGAAACCTCTCTTCAAACATGCTACCCCAAGAGAGAAACCTCAAACTACAAAACAAACCCCGATCAGTTCAAGCAGGTAAGTTTCAATTAAATTTTTTATATTTAGAGCTTCTGTAATGAATATTATTTCATATTTTAATTAGAATTTCGGATTGAAATAAACATAGCCTTTAGCGTATACGTAGTTAATCATTAGCATAAGCTAACACTAATATAATGAGCATTAGAATTAATTTTGTTCTCAATGATTTCTTTGTTAACCTCTTTAATGCTCCTATAACTTTTATTAGGGTTAAAAACAGGAGGACATGATGATATTTTACTATTTTTACACACCAGAGGTTTTTAAATTAACGGTGTAACCAAAATATGCGTGTTGGAGAAAGTACAAATGTATGGTTAACAGTGTTTATGTCATATAAGTTTTTTTTTTAGTTAGTTAGTTGTAATTCTTTGCTGAATATCTCTAGCAGGTTTTAAAATCCCTTTAAAATTAAATATGAACACAGTTTGAATTAAATAAAAGTACAGTCAAATTTGATCTCCTGTATAGACTTTACAATGACTTCATGTAATCTAACATCAACTTACAGTGAGTGAACAATATATTTTTAAAACATTCATTCAAGTTTGTGAATGTTATTTAATACAAACACTTGATCATTCATGTTTGTTCATTGTGAATTAAATAATTTTACAGATTGAACTTTGGAAATTAACCCTAAATTGTTAAAGTGTTTTTAATCTACTGTAAGCGGGGCTGACGAGACGTGAGACTTGTGGATCCATCTGCAAGCTTTTATTAAGAGACGTGGTATAACAGGCAGGGTCGAACAATGGCAAACAGGTATATGGCGGCAAAAACACAAGAATAGTCCTAGGACTAACGTAGGTCAACGATCGGCAGACAGAAACACAGGGGCAAGACGAGAGGGAGAAATACAGGAAAACAGGCAAAGATCAGAAACCGCAAGCAAACAAGGAAAACACTGCGACTCGCCACATTTTGACTGTTGTGCTTGCATCTCATGTCTTTTGCAGCATCTCATGCAAGACACTGTATTCTAAAAATGCAGCACTCAAGTTAAAAGTTCAGCTTTTAAGAAAGCCTGACATTTTTTTATTACATTATAATGCTTCCAATGCAAAAAACGTGTTCTGTGTGAACAGCCCCTTACAATCCCAAAGCTAAATCATACAGTATTAACATACTATTCCACAACAAAGTACTTTATGCATTTGTTCTGCAGGTGTTCTGTGGTTTATATGAAGTGACAAATGAATTTCTAATCGGGTTTGTACACTGCAAAGCTAAACTGCACCTTATCTCTGCAAGCAAGTTCAGGCTTATTTTTAAGTCTAGAGTTTATATAGTCCTGGCCAATGGTGATACTGTGTGCAATTTACGTCTGGTAGTGCAATATATATATATATCTATATATAGATATATACACACACTGAAGATATATATTTATATATAATATATATATATATATAATATATATATATATATATCTATATATATCTTAGTACAGTAGATATGCCGACCAACTAAAACAGATGACTTAAATCCAAACATACACACACTATTAAAATAAAAAGAGAAGATATGATTAGAGAACACTTGGGTGAACCATAAGGCCAGATTTTCCTTCATGCATTGTTGTACTGCATTTCTGTCCTTGCCACTGACCTCTGAAGGTGAAAACAGTTCCCTCATAGAAGTGTGAATCACGGCCGAGATGTGAACTCATCAATTAAAGGTGGTGGAGGCATGCGCGGTGTGTAAACATTGATGTAAACGTGCTTTTAGCAGAGCGTGTCCAGCACAGCAGTCTCTTTATTGGGTGTTTGGTGAGCGGCGAAGCTCAAAGGCCGCTCTCGTCAATAGCGTACAGTGTGTGTTTCCTACACCTGCCCCTGGAGCACACATGAAAGACTGCTCCGGGGGGCGGAGGGACGACTTTAAAAACTTGCATGAACACACAAATAAACACAAACATGGGCTAGCAGCACAGATGGATCTCTATGTGTGGATGCACAGAGGAGCCCATAGAGGCTGCAAATACTGACGTCCGACTGCTAATCTGCTCCAGTTAATTACATTTCCAAAAGTTCCAGCGCTCATTACGGGTTAAGCACAACTTCTCTGTCTGATGACAGCCCAACGCACTGTGGCTTTTTGTTGGTATGGTGTACAGTTCATAAAAAAGTTTAGACATTAGACTCTGAATAACCATCTGTGCTCTGCTGAGCTTCAATCAAACATGTAAACACCAGCAGATGAAGAACTAAAAACATGCCACTCTATGATGCACCTTCTTCGCATTAGAAAGCATGACAAGTGTCCAGTGTCAAGCAGGCACATTTTCCTGTCAACACTGCAAATGAAATGTTGCACAAAGCGGAAATCACTAACAATGATAACATATTTAATATATTGATATTTAATAGGTAATTAGACGGGCAAACTAGACACAAGATCGCCTGGCAAAAAGTGGAAGTATTTTGCATAATATTAACTCCTACGTATAAAGACTAATTTAGAGACATTATTTATTTCAATGTTTTAAAATGTAATTTACTCCTGTGATCAAAGCTGAATTGTCAGCATCATTACTGCAGTCTTCAGTGTCACACGATCCTCATAATCTAATTTTCTAATCTAACAGCTGCTCATATTTTTGTGGAAAGCTTTATACATTCCTTGACGGATAGAATGAACACTATTTACCTAAAATAGAAAATAAATCTGAATAAAGTATTCATGAGAGTTTTTACAGAACTGTGATATGAAGTTTCGAATCAACAATATTTCATTGTAGGCGGCAATACATTTTACAACATGATAAAAACAAACAAACGGTTGCCCTTACAGCGCAGTGTTCTAATCACTTTTACAGTGTGCCGAACCTGCACCGGTTGCTATGCGAGCTGTTGTTTTTCTCAATGGCAGTCTAATAGCTGAGCTTGAGCGTCTCAGCTGGAAGACTTGTCATCTTTAGATTTCAAAACCCTGCGAGTGTCTGCAGGGGGCCCGGAGCGAAACCATCCACCATCAGACTCGCGGCACACAGACTGGACCGTAGTATTAGCAATTTCCCCTCCTCAACACACACTCATGCTCAAGAGAACAGGACATTCACAAGGAGAAAGAAAAACAGACAGAGACGGAGAGATTTCTTGCGTCATGAACAGATATACACATACAGTACTGCTCAAAGGTTTGGAAGTCTCTCGCCAATGCAGCCTTTATTTGATGAAAAACATGTTTAGTAAAAACAATCATATTGTGAAATGTTATTATTACAATTTAAATAGCGGTTTTTCTATTTGAATATTTTTAACATCTAGTCATGTAAAGATTTTATTTAAAGAAATTAAAGATACAGTAAAACCGTGATACCATTAGCTATTAAGATCTTACCCATAGAATAGAACGTTTTGTTATTTTAAAATATTATAATATCAGATAACCTTTCTAATTGGATTGCTTCTCAAGAAACGATTTCATATATCACCAATGCTGGAAAACAGTTCACATCTTCTTAATGTGGGGCAAACCTTATTACCCTAACCAGTCAACGTTTTGGGTAATTACAATGGATATATATATATAATATATGATATATAAGTATACAGCTTAATGTCAGCAAGATACATTAAATTAATAAATACTTACTAATGTTACGAATAATATTTCATATATAATTGCTATATAGTTTCAGAAGAATACAGAATAAAATAGTTTCCACAATCCAAATCATTATCATATCATTACACAGAATAATCATATATAATAATTAAGCACCATATTGACGATAACCAGAGCATATTAGAATGTTTGCTCAGATCATGTACACTGAATGACTGGAGTAATTATTCTGAAAATACAGCTGTGCATCAACAGAACTACATTACATTTGAAAATGAAATTAGAACTAGAAAACAGTATCTTTATTGAAATAATAATAAACAATATCACTGGGGGTTTTAGCCATATTTGTTTATTTTTAAAAACATAAATCTTATTAAGTAATTTTAAATGTTAAATATTAAACAATATAAAATATATTTAATAGGTAAATATTACATCAAAACAAATAAATACAGTCTTATTGAGCATAAGAGACTCTAAAACACTAAAAAAATATTAATTATTTCAAATGTTTGATCAGTAGTATTCAAATAATGAAACAACAGTTCAAATGCAGCAAGAATGCTGTCTAGGTAGGTAGTTCACTAGATGTCGAGGTTTATGTGCCAAGGTTGGCTGGTGAATTGGATGCGTGTCTTCGGCCATGTGAGCGCACACACAGGTTCACCCCTGAGGCTGTGCCCAGAGCTTACATGTACCTGACAAGCACACCTGCCTCCACAGCCTGAGCCCACAGCGTACAGCACGAGCACGACACAATCCATGCAGAAACACCATTCAATTAAACATCTCCATCTCAAACTGCAGACGACTTACTTTCCTAAATCAGCCCCTAATGAAGGTCAATGTTATGCAGATCGCCAAAAGACAACTGCTCCAGCGGGGTCCAGTAAAAGTTAATGTATTCCCATCAGAAAATGTGACATTTGCTTACTAAAAAAAAATGTGTCGTCCCTCTGGCCCTTTTCAGCTGGATAATACTCAGACTATGTCAGACTAGTCACTGTAATTTACTGGTCAGAGAGACACATGCTGTCTTTACACCACAAAGGCAGCAGGCGAGCCACATCTGAAGTGGCATATACTGTATATCATGAAAAGCTGTGTTCACATCAACTGCTTAATGGGGCACAGAGGTAACAGGAATCACAGTTCTGTATGTATTAGACACTCAAATGTGTTTTGTGGCTTTACCTTTTGTAGTCTTAAATGTATAGTTTATCCCAAAATTAAAGAATTTTAATTTTAATTAAAACATTTTACTGTGAATTTACTCACCCTCAGTCAATCCAAGATGTACATTTGGTGAATTTTTTTCTTCAGTAAAAACATATATATATTTTTTTTGCTGAAAACTTTTTGTGCTAGGTTATTCATAAATCAGTCATGGCAACCGTTACTTTACGAGTCAAAAAACGCATATCACAACAACACAAAATTACCTCACAACCAAAAAAATTTAAAATAAATAAATAAATAAAATAACCATGGCTCCTGAGGATTCATAAGACCTTAATATATCCTCAGGAGCCATGGGTATTAATTTTGTGTTGCCTTTATATGCTTTTTTGACTCCCAAAGTGATGGTAGCTATAGACATGCATTTTATGAATAACCAAAAGCCTTGTTGCATTCTTACCTTCGTATGCAGCCTTTTATTTTAGCTTTTGGGCACAGCCATTATAAACTGATTTGTCAACTGAAGTCCCGCCTTAAAAACATTACAACCAATCCTACCTTAAATTGAAAATCGGTTGAGATGGTAAACAAATCGCGAATCAATTAGGGGCAGGAGTTTATATGACTGTATGTCTGAGGGGAACTTACTGTCTCTAGAAAAGTTTAGATGGTATTTTTTTCTTTTCATCTTGCCTCTGTATAATGCATATTAAAGTAAATAAGTGCAGCGCTGCTTTGTTTACAGCGGAAACCAAGGAAACGCTTTAAGCGCCACCTGCTGGCAGAGAGTGAATCTGCGTCTCATTCAGCTTGTCTGCGGTTTCTGTTTCATGCAGATATTTTTTATGCATAGTTTCACAAAACTCAAGTCATTCTGTTTTTGCTTCAAATTTCGAAATTAATATAATCTAATTTAGATTAAAAACTGCTCAAGTTGCATATATGCAGCATCTTTGTTTTGTTTTTATTGGTGTCACTTAGTTAGTTTGATTGGGGGTTTGTTTAAAATTTCAAGTAGTTGTATTTACATTTACCTTATAGTTAAATTTGGTCATTTAGCATATGCTTTATCCAAAGCGACTTAATACAATAAAGCACTCAAAACCAACAAAAGAGGCGAATAATCTTCAAGTGCTGATATTATATATATATAGTGTTAAATTTTAAATTTCACAAAGACACGGCAGGTATTGGTCCAAGCAATAAAGTAACACTTTAATGGAGAATTTGCGTTAAATCATTTTTCGTAAAAAATAAAAATTGGAATCGAATTGAAGTCGTGAAACAAAATTCGAGTGAATCGAATTGAATCGTGAGTTTCGTTAATAGGTTACATCCCTCTGATTTTTTATAGATGGTACAGTTCAAAAAGTTGGACACGACAAGGGTAAAGTTTCCAAACTTTGACTGGTGAGGGTGAGGGGACTGTACTATTCTACAGACAGAATATCGGCCAATATATCGATATCAGTGGGTTTTTTACTCCCTAATATCGGTATCGGCACCCAAAAAAAACCCATATCGGTTGGGCTCTACAAGGTACAAAACCTTTCTAATTCTGATTTGAAGTCACTGCAGTTTTACTCACATTACTGCATGATTTAACAATTTCCTAGAAGAAAAACAGCAAATGACAGTGCTTTGCAATGTAGCAATTCATTCCAACCTACGTGAGAATAATATCCAATCGATATGTACCTCTTCATGAGCTAATTTGACTGAAAATCACACTGTTCACAAAAATCTCCAATCATGATACTAGCAGGTCATAGCTGGCATATTTTAGTACAGCTTTCATGTTCCACTGTGTTTTTTACATGTAATTTGGATATAATTTTTTGGGAAAAAAGTTATTCTTTGATGCTTTCACATTGCTACCTTGCACTATTCTGAATGATGTCTGAAACTTAGTATTACTGGAACTTCTTGTGTTTATTGCCTCCTTAAGATGAATCGCTTAACCTGGAAGTGTAAAGCCTTTTAACATCCATGCAGGTCTCCTGTGGAGAGGTAAGGAGAGTCTGCTCTTTATGTCCTCTTCATCCGGAGCTCCTGATGTCTGATGATCCACAGGGAGTTAAGGTGAGCTCGTGGCAGTGTGTCGAGAACTGGGGAGGGTCAGGATTACACTAAAGTGAACGTGAGCCGGTATGGGCGGCAAGACCGAGATGAGACAGCAAGACTGCGAGACTCCCTGAACACACAGACAAGCATCGGCACGGGTCCAGGTAATGTGGAAAATCCTGAGCGTGCCATTCTCCCCCCATCGCCACTAACCACTTTCTCTTCTTCCTGTACTGAAGAGGATTTAGAGACAGAGAGGCACTGCGATTATACATCATCTGACCTGCATACTGATGAATGCTGAGCCTGCGGATAGCACCACCAAACAATCACACAGAAAAGTATAAAACTCTGTGCTTGTATTTGTCTCGAGAAGTTAAAATGACAGCTAAAACCAATAGTTCACAATGCCCTAGTGCATTTCATGAAAACTCACTTCATTTGCCCACATCATGCTGTGCAACCAGCTGCTTCCTGTGGGCAGGGTTAAATGACAACACACCCCATGCAACAATAATGAAATCAACTTATCATATCAGTGGCCACGGAAAAATATATCCTCGCCCCTTCTGTAGTTTCCCTCCAGCCTCCGGGGAAGCAGTGAAGCTTAATTTATTCAAATATCCTCACTACTCATTTCTATTTCATTAAATACAACTAATGAATCTTTGGTTTGCGCCTAATCAGCTTTACACTGTCACAGCTCCACAGACCCTTCCAGGAAGACTACGGCCAGTGCCACATGTCAGACAGACACAGCTAGCTGTGCCAGAGGACTGGCTACGGTCACTTCCAGCAGATTCACATGCAATAAAACAGAACACACATGCACAAGGAGTTATAGAGAAATGACAAATCTGGATAGAAAATGATAAAACAAAACAGCAGTAGAGACGAAGACTTCGCAGTGAGATACACTCCTGGCTCATCTGACGAGTTACTGGGAAGAGATTGTACTTTTCAGCTTCGTACTCGCACCTTGGAAAAGAACCCAACATAAAGAGCAGATAATGTCTTTCTGATAAAATGCTTTAATCTACACATAGCTTCTGAACAGCACATAAGATATAAAGCAACCAAGGAAAGAGTGTTTTTTTTTTATATAAAATCACAAGACTTCACTGAGTATTACTTGAAGGAAATAGGGAAGAAAAAGGCAGAAAAGGAATAGTGTTGAAGTGTTAAGTGAACGTGGGCTGTAGACTTTGTTTCTGTATATGAAATACCAAGAAATGTCAACTTCTGCAAAATCATGTGGTTATGGACAGCTAAATTGATGTTAGAAAGACCAAACCTTAAATCATTACACAAATGAATTGATTAATTAATGATGTGTTTTTATGCAAATACTCAGTAATAATAGTAATATAATAAATAGACACATATTACAGTAGCTGTTTCTTATGCACATTTTGAAGTATCACATCAGAAACAAGTGATGGAAGTGAAGAAAAATAATAAATTCACAATTCACAAAAAAAAGTTTTTATGAAACAGTGCTTATTCACAAATGTTTTATGTAATATTCCAATTCTGCACATAAGTTCACAACTTTAGATGGAAACCCAGCTAGTAACATCACTGATGTTGATGATGATGATGAAGAACACAAAGAAAAAGTGAAACAAAAAGAAGAGGAACATGTAACGATGGTGCTAATAAGGTGGAGAAAAAGATGAAAAAAGAACAAAGAATTTAAGAAAAAGGACCAGACAATGGAAGAAACCCCGCCAACGTTGAAGATTATATAAGAGAACGACAAAGAGACACGAACCCAAGGAGAAAAAAATGTAAAAAAAAAAACAAAAAAGAAAAAAAAAAAAAAAAAAAGAAGAAAAGAGAAGAAAAGATTACAACCAGTGAGAAAAGACAAAAAGATTAGAGTACAAGGAGGAAAAAAGCACGACACCGAAGAAGAAGAAAAAGAAGGCGAGAACTGAAGAAGAAGAAGACAAGGAAGGTGACGAATGAAAAATAAAAATAATCTGTTTCATTAAAAGGTATGCCTTGTCTGTTTTGGTATGATTTGATATAATATGTTCTGTTTATGGAACAGATTTGAGATCCAATCAAGATTCGAGAAGAACTATTGTATATGGCTAACTCATATTCTCTTTTCCACCGTTAATACATGTGTGAAATGTTTATCGCTTATTCTAATTTGAAGCAATCATCACCCTATCCAGCACGAGCGAGGCGATGTGCCACACATCCCGAGCGCTGGCTCCATAAATACGGATGATTCTAATCTGAGAGTCAGCGCTGGAGCTTATCCCTCCACACACTGCAGAGAGGAACCACACTGTCTTCTGGCTAATCACAATCCTCCATAGCAAAGAGAAATTACACCTCGATAAATTGATGTGACAAGCATGAAGCTTTAATTTCTACAACAATGGTACGGCTGATAAGACACAGGCCCACGCTGAGCACTTCTCATCGTGATAAAGGTTGCATATGTCCAAAGAAATACCGAAGCCCCAGAGAGTACGAGCTAACTCTGAAACATCATGAAAGGAGGATACTGCAGTACTTTTCTCATATGCTTTTTATTAGGGATGCACCGAAATGAAATTCTGAGCCCGAAATCGAAAATCTGGACAGTTTGCTTTCCTGAGTATGAGCGACACCAGCTTTCGCAGAGACGTGTTTGCTAGTGGTGGGGGATGCTAGGGTTGGCGCTGCCTTACTCTGCCATACGGAACGCCGGCCCTGTTTTAACTACACAAACCATAGTTTTTATTTGTAGTAAAATTACTGGGGTTAAACCACTGACAATCCAATCCGTCAAAACATGGTTAATGCACTTTTACTATAGTAAAACCCATGGTTAATTTCCATATTTCCGTAAGGGAAAATTAATGGATAATGTCCTGGCAGAAAATTAAAAGTACATTTTACTCCTTATTTGAGTATAATCATATGCTACAGTTACACAAACATCCTTATATGTAAAATTGACCTAAAATATGAAACCATAAAACATTTTAATTCTAAGAGGACAACGGTATTAACGTTTCTGCTTTGAACAGCTCTTTCCGTGGCTACTAAACATGCTTCAAAGTACAACACTAACCCACTCTAGTCAATGCTTGTGAATCTTTTATCCTTGTCATTCATAACTGGACTTCAAAGTGTATTTACTTTGTCTGCAGGCTACAGCACAACAAAGCAGGTCTTATCAATAAACATAACAATAAACACAATTAAACAGGACAAAACAACCATTTAGCCAACTAAAACATTAAGAAAAACAACGTTGGACGGGCAAATCTCGTGCTCTCGCGAAGCCAGTTGCTTCGGCTCATATTTTTGGCCGTTATTCTTTCAGCCAAAAACCAAAAATGCCATTTTCGGCCGATAATTTTGGTACATCCCTACTTTTTATTGTTGCAAGGCAGTTGTGAGAATGCTATTATTCGTTAATTTCAAATTAAAAAGTAGAACAGTTTTATTATTGATGGCTTTGAGAAGAGTTGGGCATTGCAATATGTCTCACAACAAAGCACAGAGCAAAACTGTTGTGCATCTCGGAGCAACAAACAACGTTTAGTTACTAAATAAATCTGCATTTTTTTTAACAAATCGTTCAAGTAAATGACTAAATTTCCCATTAATTAAGACAGTGACTTTCTTGTTTCTTCGATGAATCAGCCACTTTGAATAATCGAGTGTGTGACAGGCAGTCCCTGCTTGTGTTTTAGTTTTCATATTTAAAGTGCATGCTATATATATATAGATATATGGTTGTTTTTTTTGTTGTTTTTTTATTCATAGTTCACTATTTATTTTCAAAAACATTTATCTCATAGTATTATATACACAATTTTAACTGCAGTGTATATGCATTCATGCCACCTCTGAGCTGCATTTAACAATACAATAACACCTCAGATGCAGCTTCTGTGCTACTTTTAACATGATGCATAAATGTAATAAAGCTAGAAAAAAAATTGAGACTCACTATCATCCAGAAATGAAAGACATAGGCTACTACAAACACCTTCAGAAATTTTATTTTTCTACTAAGTAGTTTTACTATATCACATTGAAATTCAATTCAAAACCATTAGTGGTTTGTTGTCAAATGGAGCAGGATGCTCCAAATGGTGTTCTAGCTAAGGGGATGATGAAAAAGGATGGGAAATATGAAAGGGTGCAATGATTCTCAAAGCTTGCACTCTGATATCCAGGAAATAAAGACTAAAGCTAAAGTAGGACACTAAACCGCAAGACCACAACTCCAGCTCCACCAGGACCAGACTGAGAGATGAAGGGATAGAGAGGTCAGATGAGGCTGAGGCCACACTTCAAAAGCCCCATATGAAGGGTGTGGCTACACCACAGCAACGGAATTATAAAATACACATTTTCTACAACATGCTTGTAGTTACCCTCATCTTTCTGCAAAATTCCTCCCATGACCACACAAGTGACAAACACACAGCAAAATACAGATAAACTTGCTGAATCGGTCGGCCTTGAGAGAACTCTGTGGCACCTTCATGAATGGGAATGTTTGTTATTCCAAAATATCCATCGCTGAAGGTGATGCTTGGCATATCTGCCAATTACCAGTTGTGAAGAAAACGAACAAAAGACCAAAACAAACAGCACATTCAGTGTTTTGCTTCCAGTATTCCCTAAAGACCCATGGATCATGTTTTCATTCACTGAGCTGAGGTTTCAACAACAGAGGTGCAAATTCTGACTCTGCGGTAGACGATGGAGGGCAAATTGAATAATCACGCTAATATGACCCTAGGAACTAAACTAACAGAAACTTCCACGAGCCAGCAGATGGAAAACAGAGCATGTAAAAGATGTTGCGTCATAATGATAAGCCTTGTTTCAACCGAGCAGTTCCTGTTCAGTACGGTACAGTACGGTACACAAAAAAATGTGAGGCGCCCAGGGCTCATAAACAGCGCGCAAAATGCTCACTGCCAATAGAAAACAATTTAAAAAGGCGCCTCTCAAAATCATAATTGTCGATTATTCCCTTTAAATTGTAATTGTGATTATTAATTACATTTATCACAATTTACATTGAATGATGTTTTTTACCATTGTTTGATGCAACTGCAAGCCATATTTTTTTATATGAAAATAAACAAGCTGAAAATACACTCAAACTGTAAAACCTTTAGTGCTTTTCTATAGTATTAAGGCCCGTTCAATCTCAAACTATACCTCGTCTTTGGTTTTCTTCTTATTATAAGAAAAGTAAAATAATGAATGGTATTATAATGTTATGGTGACAAAACCCTAAGATAACATGTAGAAAAAAAAAACTATCTTCAAAAGAATACATAAGTGGACATTATTTCCGCTATGAACATACGTAATTGTGGCAATCCCGTAATGTTAATTGCTATTAGAATTCGATTATTGTGGTGCATCCCTACTCAAAAACCCAGCGTTCTGTGTGAATCGGGCCTAAACTGCTTTTTATACAACTGTTTGTATATACTGCGCTATATAATAAAGGTGACGTGACTATCAAGTAAGGTACTGTTGGCAGCGGAAACAAGCCGGATCAGGTCTACCGTCCGAATATCACGTACTGTACTATACAGGCTATATAGAACGGTTTCCGTCTATTCCATCTAATTTACTGATTTCACAATCACTAATTTAACAATACTTCATAAGATGCAGATGACTCGAAAATACATAATAAGATCCCAGGAAGTTGACGCAATTGTGTACCACAAAATACGCATCCTCGGAGGACTAAATTCAGAACAAGGATCCATTATTCAGCTCTTTCTGTCTGTGGTCCACATCCCGGAAGCCTCGCTCGGATTGGTAGGGCTGTGTTCGATATATCGATACGACGATGTATCGTCAGAGATTTTGACGATACGAGTATCGATACAGCTGGCCCTGTATCGATATTGTGGCACGTGTGCAGCAGTGGACCACGCTTAATTTGTTTAAAATTTTACAATGTTTAAAATTGAGTAGAAAAGTGCGAGGTTTCTAAAAAATAATGAATAGAGCATAATATATAGGTTACAACAAGGTTTAATCTGGCAGCAGATGAACACAACTGGGTTGCCTGATATAAAGAGACGTAATCCCCAAAACAGAGCTTCACACTTGCGCAATACGGAATTATCTGATAAGTGTGTTACTTATTTTTGTCAACATGGCAACCATGTGCACACGCGCTCTCTCCACTGTGGATAAACGCGCTTGCTTTCTGAAAACACTGGTTAGCTTGCAGTTTAGCGATCTCCACTTCAATATTCTATTCTCAGAAAAGTGTAATTCATCAAGTGTTCATTTATGAGAGAAAGAAAGAGAGAGGCTGTGTATGTATGAATTACCACAGTTTTGCCGCGTTTCTCTATTAACAGTAAAACTGTGGCTTTAATTCCTTTAGAAACAAGGATGTTACCAGCTCCTTGTTGAGAAAGATAATGTAGCTCTTGAGCGGTTAAGCTATTTAGTTGATAAAATTGTGGGGCAGTGCTAAAAAGTTTGTTCCTGAATGTCTTGAGTTCGGCCGCAACGTGATCTGTGTGTGTGACTGCACTTAACATCAAACTGCTTCTGTTTCACACAAATGCTGGCACAGACGTGCATGTTCGGCTAGAGTCGCTTTGAACTCGTGCATCTTCGGAAGCGGAGCTGCGCGGAAAGTCCTGCCGCGCGCACCTAAGCGAACTTGCGGACGCGTCGAGTATAAATCAGCCTTGAGTGTGTGAGCGTTAGATATAGTGAAGACAGCGCGTTAGTTTAGAAACTCTTCAAATTTTTTTTTTTATTGTAGAGAGTGTGTTAATTTGTGCAATGATAACCTACCATCAATGTAAATTATTTTTTAAATATATTAGAATGAGTACATTACAATATAAATTTATTAGAACGAGTACATTATTATTTATGGGCTTAAAAACAAGATGCAAACAATCAGAATATTGTACCTGGTGGAGAGTGCCCAATGTTAACATGAAACATATGCCATTACCTATTTTGTACTGTGGTACAGTTCTGGAGGCCCTTCATAATGCAGAGATCAACTGCCTGATCTGCCTATAGTTATAAATGGCACTGTAGTGTTTAATAAACAGCTGTTTTACTTCTGCTGAGGTGAAATTCAGTGCAGTCCCTGGTCGTGCTACTATCGTATTGTGGCCAGTCATGTATCGTGATACGTATCGTGACTTTGCACAGCCCTAGTAATTGGTGGGCCGCTATTTCTTGGAGAACATTTATTCCCTTGGACTCTCACAGAGAAATGTGTCACTAATGAAGAGCGACAGTAACACTGGGCCGTATGATTACCGTCGGACGACGTTACGATCTCCGTTTCTGACGTTTCCTTCCTTTTTGCTTCATGAACTTAAGTGCAGATAATATAAATATATCAGAGTGAGTGAACGTGCCACATATAATCTCTGCCCAGTAGTTCCACTTGAAAGCCTCTCATTAGACCCCAGCAAACAAGCCTTTCAGACAGAGGAAACAATAAGGTCACACAGGCCATTAAGACCATAAAGGATGGGGGCAATTAGTCTGGCTATGGATTACAATTTAGCAGTTCTCTGAAATGAATCCAAGACAACAGTCCATAACATCACACTAATAACATATGCTGGTAGACCGGGCCCCTTCTGACATCACAATTGAATTACTGAGAAACAAACTATCATTGTACCAACAGCACTGATGAAAGCCAATGTGTTATGGTCATCTCTTATGGCCACCTTTGTACACAATGAACAACAAGCTGATTGTCTAAAATAATTTGAAAAGTCTTGCAAAAATCACACACCGCTATGGTGTGAAGATGTTTTCTTTACTTCACTTTTTATCAATGTCGAGGATGAGACTATATGAATGATCTGATTCACATAAACATGTGCTAAAACTATACAGTGTGAAACTATCAAAGTGTAAATCAGAGAGACAACCGTTAGCAGAAAACACACCTCGCCCAAAATCAAATGAAGGAATAAATCTAAATTCAAAATGCCTAACATTTGCAATCATTCAGAAGCATTGTTAGGGCAAGAACTTCACTACATTTCTCCAAATCCTCTTATCATAGTGTGTGGTAACAGCTGGGCTGAGGTTTGCAGATTTCTCTTCAGTAGACATGCTAGAAAGGTTAATCCTTGTTAAATTACAACAAATCCACCCACACAGTCGATGCTCCCATGAACAGACTGAAGAACACAATCACAACTTCCATCACCCTAGAGTCAATGCACCATATTCACTCAACAAGGTCTGCCACAGATGCACTCTGCTCTATCAGATGCACTTATGTTATTGAATATGTGTGCAATTTTCCATAATTATTCTATATCAGACACAGACATTACCTTGTCAGATCAGCGGAGGAATTAATTAAAATGAGGCTCCTTTTTTTCGACTCTGCATTTTATTTTATTTTTTTTCAAAGAATCTCTTCTGTTCAACGAGGCTGAATTTATTTGCATATTTCCACCTGTGTAATATTAATCGTCTCACAACGAATAATACTGCAGTTCTTATTCATGCACTGGTTACCTCACGTATCGATTATTTTAATGCTCTCCTTACTGGCCTGGTTTCTAAACTTCTCCATAAACTCCAGTTAGTTCAGAACTCGGCAGCTCGTGTTCTTTCTAGGACTTCATCTATTGAGCACATTTCTCCAGTTCTCCAACATCTACACTGGCTCCCAGTGAAGTATCACATCGACTTTAAAATTTAGCTTCTCACATTTAAGGCACTTCACAACCTTGCTCCACTGTATCTTACTGACCTTCTCCACATCTATACTCCTTCTCACACTCTCAGATCCTCATTCTCGATTTCTCTTGTGTCGCCGCGTATATGCTTAAGCACCATGGGAGCAAGATCTTTTAGTTTTGCAGCCCTTTGCCTATGGAACTCCCTCTGAAAATACACAACAATGACAGTCTGCATACTTTTAAATCTCATCTTAAGACTCTTTACCCAGGCTTTTTTATTACTTGCTCTTAATAAGCCTCTACCATATTTATTATGCATGTATGGAGTTGTGCTGTTGAACTTTGTAATGCTTGCAGGATCTGTTTGTCTTTTGTTACACATTTTTGTATTGTTTATCATTTTGCTTGCTGTAAGGTGACCTTGGGTGTTTAGAAAGGCACCATCAAATAAAATCTATTATTAATATTTTTGTGGAAACTGTAATACTTTTTTTTCAGGATTCTTTGATGAATAGAAATTTTAAAGTCAGTGAACTGCATTTATTTTAAACATAAATCTTTTGTAACAATATAAATATATTTGTCGCATTAATAAAAGAAAATAAGAAAGAAAAACAGTTAGTCTTACAGATTTGTTTTACTCTCTCATATAATGATAATAATAATATTAAAAAAAAGGATCAGTAGACAATCACCGAGGGAAATAAACACCCAGCAAATGAATTAGCAAATAAATGTAAATGAACATGTGACACATGACTCAAAGAAGAGGATTACATTGAGTACTACATATTGCATTAAAATATAGTTTAAAAGGGGCGGCCTGACTTGTTTTTAAGCGATTTCCCCAGTGCTGGTTCTGGGCCTTCAGGAACCAGTCTACAGGCGTGCACACTGCCAGATACACAAACAAATCAGCTTTCTATTTAGGGAACAGAGAGACAAGCTTATCCACAGCCCATGTCATGGAATATTATTTAACTCTGACTATAAACCACATCTATTTCAGGACTCCACCATTAGAGTTAATTACAAAACCAGAAATGAAATTGCCTGCCAATCTGCCTGGTAAAGGCCTTTCAAATGAATGGGCGAATCCATGGGATAGCATTAATCCTAGAAAACACAGCCTATTACACACATCAACACCACAGGTGGTTAAAAGCATTACGAGTCGGCTAAATGACAGAAATCAAGGGAAAAGATTTCATTGCCATTCGCTTTAGAATAGAAAACTATAAAGGGTAGTTCACCCAATAATAAAACTTAGGCTGTGTTTTACTCACCCTCAAGGGATCCTATGTGTATTTGACTTTCTTCTTTCAGACGAATCCAGCGGAGTTATATTAAAAATTGTCCTGGCACTTCCAAGTTTTAATGTCTCTTGTGACTTCTGCTGAAGAAAAACAACCACGTTTTGTCACATAAGAAGTGTGGAAGTCAGGCAGAAAGTTCTGCTATGTTTCACATGTTTCCAGCTGGGCCCAATTAGAATGAGCTTCTCTTTTAGTTTAAGAGCCAAAAGTGCAATGACCTGATTACGCAATGTGAAGATAAAGCCAACGGACAAAAGTCTGCCCTGGGCCCTGGAGCCTGTTGTGACAAAAGAAGGAAACGGTAGCAGTTAGCGTCAAGTCCTCGCTTCCTGCTCCTCAGTAGTGACAATGAGGCAAAACTAGAATAATTAGCAATGACAAAAATCTTGTAAAAATAGAAGATGTTTAATGAAATACCGCCTAGCCCTTCACCTTCTAGTCTTAAATCGCGATGACGTGTTTTATGCATTCATAGTGGGGCGCTTTAGTTCAAGTCACAGGAAATTATAGCAAAAAGACAAATAAGTGCAACAGGAACATTTCGAGTGAAAAGGTTTCATAAGCAATGTTAGCAGCATCCAAAGTGTGAAGATTCATCAGCCAATCAAAAACAGTCAGAATGTTTTATTTATTTTTTCAGCATTATCTCATTTGAGGTCTGTTTCACACATACACCATACTGAGCACCATAACTGCGATGGGAGACGGGGACAACACTTTCACGCTGACACAACAGACCTGTGGCTCTATATAGAAAATAATGTGATTTTTCAGTTACGGCATTGAGTATTTCCTTGTAAATTATGAGATGGCCATTGAGAAGTATTACAAACTCGATTGCTATGAAATGAAACTGGCATGAGGAGGATGATCACATTTATATCTAAATGGTAATTATAATCTAAATGGAACAGCATCTAAACCTCAAGTGCAAAATATAAATTGTTCAGATTTCCTGAATAAGAAGTGTTTGGGATAAGTTAATGTCTTTCTTCCAAGAGAAAAACAAAAAGGGAGCAGTGTGAATGCAGTGACCTGTTAATACTGTCACTGAAATTATACACAAGAGCAATGATGAATCGTGAAATAATGCAAAAATACAGTGAGAAATGTCACAAACAAATCCAGACGAGGTAGAACTTGTCATTAACATGGTGAATGCAAGTTTAGTTGTTTACAGTTTCTGAGCAACATAACAACTCGTCTCATTAATATAGAATTCTACTGTGTTCAACTGATGTCTTACATAATATGAAGCTGTTTTGGCACGACGGCCAGATATATCAGTCATCTGTTATAAATAAGCTGATCTTTTGGTTTGAAATCTTTCAAGTTCACATTAAAAAGAGAAAAAATATTTACAAAAATGATAACACCTACCATTTTTTTTTCACTGTAATGTGCACAAATGTGTATTACACCACATTGATATTTATTATATTATTATATTAACATTGCTTCTTGAATGTTTCTGCAAAAATAACTATATTGTGAAATATAGCATTACTGTAAATAGTCTGACTCATATTGTAAGATTTTGGTCATACCTCCCACTCCTACGAGAGGTTTTAAGAAGCCTTTTGAGTTTTGTTATAAGAATGAAAAGCACATACAGTAGTGTGGCAACTGCTAAGCAACACTAATGCACTTGGCTCCTTTCTTCTCTCAGCAAAACAGAACTCCTTTACTTCTATAACATTCAGTAGACTGGACCTAAAATGAACAGTGGCCCTAAATCCCTTTTCTCAATCTGGCTGCACTGCTGTGAGCTAATGAAGGTTTGGCTTTGTGCCTATATGTGACAGATCGTGAAAGACCTTTTTAAGTGTGCCCAAGGGCTTTTTTAAGCATTACACTCTGCGCTGGCCAATAGATGCACAGTATATCCTTTAAATCTGGCTGCGAGTCTTATACCTTTGGGCGAAATATCAACTTTTGCACATCAAAGGTGATGCAAACCAGTTTGCAGCCAAAGTCTAGATTCTCCTGTAAGAGAAAAACTGCATTGCCACCGTGCTGAGTGACTCTAAACAATACATCCATAACAGCAAGCCAATGCCTTCAATGTTATATAATAATTTGATGCACAGCTGACTGTGATTAAAAAAAATGCACTAGAAAAATATTTCTAGTTGCTTATGAAAACTGGGTCACGGCACCAACGAACAACTGCAAATATGTTGATCCAGGATAAATGATAATGGGTGTCACGAATTCAGTCCATGGACTTCTGTTTATTCACCACCAGAGGTCACCCTTTCCATTTCATTGACTCTCGCACTACACAAACTGTGTTTATGTCATCCCGGACTACATATCCCATAATCATTGCAAAATTTGCACCTGCCCTGATGCACTCGATTGCACACAGCTGTTTCTAATGACCTCATTCTCTATATAACACCCACTCTAACCACATTTCTCTGCTGAGTATTGTTTAGCCTGTACCCCTTTCCGAGTCTCCGTGTTTTCCTTGTTTTGCCTTGCCTGTTTTTTTGCAGTTCTGATCTTGCCTGTTTCCTGGATTTCTCCCTCTCGTCTCACCCCTTTTGATTCTGTCTGCTGATCGGTGACCTACGCTAGCCCTAGGACTATTCTTGTGTTTTGCCCGCCATATACCTGTTTGCCATTGTTTTGACCCTGCCTGTGTACTACGTGTCTTTAATAAAGCCTGCAGATGGATCCACACGTCTCACGTCTCGTCAGCCCCGTTACAATGGGATTATTTGGTTACTAGACACATTTCTATTTCTATACTGAGTCATCAGTCCGTAGACAATCAGATGTCGAGTTCCAACTCACTGGGACAAAATCTACTGTGTGTGCAACAGAGAGATGTTGCTTCAACAAGCTGATTCCGATCCATTAACATGACAACCACAGGTTCCCCTGTCGACCCGCTATTAATTATCTGGCCTTACAAGAAGATTAGGACATGGTAAAAAAAAGTGAATGGAAAACAACACTGCCATGCCCCGCCAGTATAATTACCCATCCAAAGTAAACAGAGCAGGAAGACGAATGCACGTGGCACAGGTCAGCGTCACTTGAGCACTGACATAGCTTGCTCGTTTTCTCCCTCATTCTTCTTTTTCTTCAGTGTGAGGATTGGGCAGCTGTGTGTGCGGTGAAGGATGGACGTCCAACCAAGAAACACACTCCGATCTACTGCTGTCTGTTTAGTAGGCCCCTTCCACGGTTTCCAGGCTGATGAGAACGAAGGAAATATCTTCAGGGGCTTCGCTGCTCACCACTATTAAATTTTAATCCCTCAAAGTAAGCTAAAGCAAACATTTGACTAGAGGCAGAGAGATTGATGTGGGGCTGTCATTGCTTCTGCAGTTTATATTCACAAACAGTCTGCTAACTCTTGAAGTCACCCACACGTACACACAGAGAAATGCCTGAAGGTCATCTGCCTTCCCCCAAGACGCAAACTGTGAGATCCATTGTTCAGAGGTTATTTGTTGCATTCTGGTTACTGCAGGACAGTGAAAAAAACAACAACAAATTATATTCCAGAGACTAGGTTATACAAGGGCTGTCAAAATGGCTGAAAAAACTAAATTCAAATTTTTTACTTAAATATTATCAAAATTCTAATTCAGTTAGGGTGAAGAAAAGCTTTTGGATTCTCTCCTGAAGCCACACGAGGGCGCATCGAGCAAAATATTACTAATGCACGTTTGTTCAAAGCATAAGATAACATGACTATCTGTGAAAAAAAGTGCAGAATGTTTAAAATAAGGTTTATAAACATAGCCGCGGGAACGTATTTTGAGGGGGGGGCTGAGAGAAATTAAAAAAGGGGAAAATATGTTAGAAACGGAAGTTCTGTAAAGTTAATGGTATCGGGGAAAAGCGCTATACAAATTAAACAATTGAATTGAAAGGGATGAGAGGCCACTAGATACAAAAGCGCACCTTTTGGTTAATAGAAGTTAAGTCTTCGTTTATCTTACGCGAGTTGTCTTTATCGATGCTGTTTTCATAAAAAAAATACAAATTAATAAAACAATGAACCACAAAAAAGCATGTGTTTTTAAAAGAGGGGAAATAAATACCTTATTTATTTGGGTTACAACTAGGGATGTAACGGTATGAAAGTTTCTTATCACGATTATAGTGACCTAAATTATCACGGTATTGTTAAAATGTGCTGGAAATCTTCAAAAAGTACTGACACATAAATCGTTTCAACAAGTTTTGTATTTAAAAAACAACAAATAAAATGACTTTTTGTTTGCATAATCAATAAAACAATAACATTTACCAATGATGTTTGGATTTTAAATGACAACTTGACTTGACAACAGTTTAATAGCATGTTGAAAAAATTTTTCAAATAAAGCTTTGAAAAAGTTTAATAAAAAAGGTAAACCTCACATTTCAACCTTTAAATAAAGAAAAGATATAAGTCGAAATGATAATTGATTAATAAATGATTATATGCTCCATAAATTATACTAGATACCTTATTGTTTAAATGTTTAGAATCCACATAAGCTTGTTTTTCATAAAACGGACGAAATTTACAGCACGGCATGCAAATTCGGTCAGTTTTTGGCCAGACAGAAACTGCTCACAGGCTGAATGTAAATATAAGTCTTTGTAAATCCGCTCTCTGACACTAGGTGGTGCTTATGGAAAAGTTGAATTAGAGCTGTTTCCCGTAACCTCAGTGGACAAAGCAGTATTGCCATTAAGAATGCTTCCTTTAGGTTTTACATGGAGCGAAGATGAAAACAAAGTGCCATCGAATCGTTTCTGAAGACCGTCAGAACCTTCAGAGGTACATATAATTAATTAATTCATATTAATAATGTGCCCTGTTGTCACTCCAAAACAAAACTGCTCGCTGCGGTGCGCACTTGAGGACTGTTGTACTTAAAACTCTGCTTTTATGCTGGACAGTATTTATTTATCGCGAGTTGTTCAAATCGCGTAATCTAATACGGTTTCATGATAATTAAAAGATTGAAAACGGTACTACTAACCAAGGGGAAATTTTATATGATTACTCATCAAACCGGTACCGTGACATCACTAGGTACAACGCAAGAGGCTATAGCCTATCCGTTTATCAGTTGTAAAAAATAATAAAAAAAATAATAAAATTTAGATGTTTAATATATGCGAATTTGCCATTGTACTTTTTTATGGCTGATGTGTTTTAATTAACAGGCTAATAATGAACCATAAACTACAATCGTTTTAAAGAAAGGGGAAATTATTTGTGTTATAATGCGAATAAACATATTTAAAAAAAATTGTTAATAAAAGTTCAAAGTTTAATATAAGTGAATTTGTCATCGTACTGTTTAAAGGGGTCCTATAGCTCTTTAAAATATTAAAAAATTTTAAATATTGCGTCAATATTAAATCAGTTTGAGCGCGATTTAAACCTGGATGATTGTAACCACTCTAAGTTAGTCTGCCTTGGGAAAGCTAGTGCGTCTCCGACATAGTGATAACACTCAGTGCCTTCTCTAGTGCAGCTCAAACCAGGTCGCATCCATGTCGATTTTTTTTTTGGGTTGATATCACACATTCCGGAAAATATGCGTTGATTTTCAGTGTTGTGCGCTTTGCTTGGCCAAGTGTGTTCAAGCGCCAGCAAAATTCAATTTGAGTTTTGTTAAACGAATTTTTAAAAAAAAGCTTAGTTTACCATGGAAGCGGTCGCGGTCGTGTGCAGACCGAAGAGTGTAAAGACCATCGACTCTACAGTGCGACTCCACGGATGAAATATATATATATTGAAATGCATTATACTGTATATATATATATTATATATACACACACACGTGTATGTGTGTGGTTGTACATACACATATGTAGTTGTTGTTTTTTGGTGTTTGGCTTAGTGTTGTTAGAATCATTATTATACTCATACCTTTGTTCTTTTAATATTTTGATTGTTTTAGCTTTTTTTTCCATTTTTTTGAAATGTTGTATGCATTTGCCATTTTTATTTAATCTCTTTATTTTTAAAAAGTGTATAGGTAGTATTTATAAAGTTTTAGCTTTTAGTTTTAATTACTTTTCTTATTTGTAAGTCGCTTGGACAAACGAGTATGCTAAATGACTAAAGTAAAAGTATTAAAGGTGGAAGCGGGGGAAGGTGGAGAACTCTGAAAGCGCTCTGCAGGAATCTCAAGTGAAGGCTAGCCAACCATATAAATGCAAGGCAGTAATCTCATTGGCTGCATATGCAGCATAAACCAATCAGCAGTTGTGCCAACTAAGTCGTTTAACTCTGGAATATCATCAGTACATTAACAACCGCAGCCTGCGCCATCTAGAGTTCTGACTGAAAAACTAATCTATTTTAATACAAAGTGGCGAAAGCCAATCACCAGAGTCAGTTTTATTTAAAAACACCGAAGTTGCAATGGGATGGGGGAAAAACCCCACCATAAAGTATCGAGATAGGTTGTTTCAAAGGTGAACTTGCATTTAATTTTAAAATCTTTCTAACATGCACTCTTTGTGCGACCACACTGAGTGCAAACAGTTGAAAAAGGTCCCTCTAGAAAATGTGCGAAATATGCATTCTGTGTGAACGGCTTGGTTTCAGTTTTGATGTAAACAAGATCTTCTCCGCATTGATGTTCTCTTTTCCCGCAATATTTGTAATTAACAATGCAGCAGCGCCGCATCTAGTGGCTTCAACTGGACAGGCTAATAAAAACATTATAATGCAATGACACCTACATCGTCATCACATCTCGTGCGCCACTGATAAGGCTGCCTCCTTAACGCACACCTAAAATTCTAATGCAAAGTTTTTGCATTCGAATGTGGATTTTTATTTTAAATTCGACGAATATTCAAAATTCAATTTTTTTACAGCCCTAGGTTATACTCATGTCAGTGTTTCCTGAAACACAATTAAGCTGAGGCACTGCACCGCTACTGAATCGACAGCGGCATGGCAGAATAAATTACATTGCAATAGAGTTGTGTAGAATTGCAGTTTGAATTAAATAAGGGAAAATATATAAAAAGTTTGGGTACTGTGAAATAACGCCAAGTTAACACATCTTTGTTTGAGTCGCCTTCATTGTATACATGCAAAACAAACCTTATTCACAAACAAATGACTTTAAATAGTATTCTTCAAAGTATGCAACAACTTTTTCTTGCCGTAGTAATGGACAAAGATGGCAATGACATCTGCTCATGAAGCAATTACTGTATAAATATTGTATTGTGTGTTGCAAGGAAGTAAAGGCTAATAAAAATAATTATATTAAAAGAAAATAGAATAAAATGGCATTAAGTTCAGGTGTTTTTGAACCCATAACATAAAAAAAGAAGATTAAAAACCTTCTAGTGACCAAGTACTTTGAATTGCAGCATAAGATAATTAATAAATAAACTTTTTATTTTTTTTAAGAAACATAGTTAGCAGATGTTACTATGACAATATAATAAGCGAGGGAAGATTATTGGCAATTTCTCCACACATGTATGGATAACAATAGCAAGAAGCTCACAGGCATCTAGTGAGCAACAATTCCCGAACTAGACAGAAAGAACTGAATTGATTGAGGCACTCGAAACCACAGGCATTTTGTTCAGTATCCACAAGGCATCCCAACCTACACAGCAGGTGAAAAGAAAAGTGCATCTGTCAATGACAAAGCTAATGACACCCTAGAGATATGAGCAATGTCAATCCCACAGGAGTCCGAGAAAAAATTCTGTTTACCCTTACTTTCACCTCCAAGTCTTACCATTTTAATCTGGCTCGATTACAATTTTCTCATTAAAGGAAAAACATGGCTTATTTATGTTAATGTTCCACTCCTAAAACACATAATTACAGTGTCCATTACTGACCAATTGTTACCCAACCATGATGGAAAATTATCTAGGGTGCAACAGATCCATGTATTTAAGAACTAATCAGACCCCAGTGTAAAGACAGTATATTTAATCACTCCTGATTCGCTTAGCCTTAGGAATATATAGATATATATATATTATTTTTTTTTTTTTTTTTTAATTTATATATATATATATATATTTGTGTGTATATATATATATATATATTATTATATATATAAAAAGTTATATTTATTTATTGCTAAGTAAGATGGTGCCTCCGCGCTCCACGATCACTCCATACATATTTAATCTGCTGCAACTGCCTAAGTACTACCAGAGAAATCAGCCAAGATATGGATATGATAAGTACTGCACACACATGCATTCTGCTACATGAAATTCTGCTCTGTAAAAATATGTGGAAAAACAAACAAGAGCTTCATTCAGATTGCTCTAGATTGAAGTTTTAAACTAGTGTTTAGCATTCACACATGCAGGGAAAACCTGACTAGGTTCACTAAGCATTTCTCTACGTGATGTTTTCATCAGCCTTCTCTACCCTCCGATCTGACAGCCCCACCAGCCCCAGGGGTGACATCAGCCCCAGACATCTGTCAGTGTGAGTTGGCAACAATTGTCAAAGAACAGCTCCGTAATTCAACCATCCCATGATAAATCACTGCGTTTAGGCCAAACAACAAACAATGACTCCACAGGATTGGATTTTTAGGATTAAACTCACACGTAAGTGTGACATGCTCATTTAATTGAGAGAACATAATTTCTTTAGGATGAGAATCTTAAAAGAAAACTAAAGAATGTCTTGCTTCAAGTCTTTCCAGTTGAATTGGATTGGCTCGACTAGACATTCACAGGCAAAGATGCTTCAATATAAGCAGAAACCAGGGAATACTGACTGGGCTGGGCTTCACCTTCCCATAGACTTTGCTAATCTGGCTCTGGCTATGATGACGATCATGAAATAAATGTTTCAAAGAAAAGAAAGGAACAATAATATTTATTAAAGAATTCCAAAATGCACTGGCACCAACATAACCTCAATCCTTCTTCAGGGACAAAAGCATAAACACAGAAGCTGAATGTTTGTGAAACTCGTAAAGACGGTCTTGGGATTCATTCTTTTTCTCTTGACTTTTAATTACATAAGGAACAAACCCCTTGGCCAAGGGCACAGAAAGTCTCGCTGGGGAAAGTATTTTAGACATGGCTCCACATACAAGATGAATGTGTTGTGGATGCTGAGGATCAGCTGGTGGTACCGCGGTATTCCTGGAACCCAGCCCAGGCCTGTCTTAATGCTGTGTCGCTTCACTGAACACGCTAACACTCCCGGAGAAGAGGAACAGATTTTGCAGAGCATATGGGACCTCACCAGGATTCAAATAAGCAGACCGTCGGAGATGCCTCTCTTACCTGTAGAAAACAATTAATCTACATTTTCCCTCTTTCTCACTGACAATGGCGCAGAACAAGGGGCAACTAGAGAGAAAGGGCAAGGGCAAAGTGAGAGCGAGAGAGAGATGGGAGAGTTTTAAAAACTGACTAAAGATGGTGTTCTGACGTGTTTCTGCTTTTCAGTCACATCACGCGGTTTCCTCTCCACTGACCTTCCCCTGACCCCTCCTACTTTCCCTGGCTGAGAGTATGGAGGAGACTCACTGCTCTTCAATAAACAAACACACAAATAACAGCAAGAACAAGAGAAAAAAGTATCTCTAGGAAATGGCAGATCTCAGTACTCGATGTGAAATACATGAATCACCTTGTACACCAGCACATCTTTTACAGACTGAAAATTAATCCAGATTCATACCAAACCAAGCTAATGCCATCAGGTAATACCAAATCAAAACTGACTTTAGTTACTTATATAATTTATGCAAATTATTCCCAAAAAAAGTTAAACATTTATTGATCCTCCAAACCGATTGTCCTACATTGCCCGGATCCTTTTCGGAGTGCCCGGAGTAAACCCATGCTAACACGAGAAGAACTTGCAAACTCACCAGAAAGGGCCCCTGCCTCAGCCGAGACTCAAATCGAAGACCTTGCTGTGAGGACAACCAAAGTCCCTTTAAGGCAAGTCATGTCACTCGGCGGCCATCTTTGAAACACCTCTCGGGCATGCAAGTGCAGCTCCTATCTCTTTGAATGGGGAAACATCAAATTCTCCAAAACTATTAATCAAGCTTCCGATTAAATTTCATATTTGAAATCACCAATGAAATCTGACAACAACTATCTCATAAATGTTGTTTCTTTTGCTCAAACAGCGTTAAAAAGCTTATTTTTCAGGCTAGACCAGCCAGTGCGCATTCGCAGTCCTAAGCATGCGTCTCAGAATCTTAACTGTTTCTATAGCAACCTGGACTTCTAACGGCAGCTGCAGTGACTGATTACTGTTTGGCTCTTTCATTCAGAAGGCGGAGCTTCCTCTGATAGAGCGGCCATATTGAGCGTTGCATTTTTTCCCCATTCAAAACTATACGAGTGACACATCTTGGGTTGTCTATCCACCTTATTTTTCAATGCAGAAGTAACCTGTTTTCTGTGAATGTGCGAGACTTCCACTTCATTAGCCGTGGTTCGAAAATAACAGGAAGAATAACAAAGCGCAATAAACTGTAAAATTGTTTTGTTTTTTTTCACACCAGGTCGCTTAACTTAAGACAATAGATTAAAATAATATGGTAAGAAACACCAGTCTGTGATATCAAGCAGCAAAACAAGCTGTTTTGTACGGCTAAAAATAGCTGGAAGCGGGTGACACTGGAATCCAGACACATTGAATTTACAAATGGCCGCGCCCGCTCTAAGGGGAAAAATAAGGTGGATAGTCTTTGGGACAACTTACTTCCCCTCTGAAACAACTTTCTTTCCTGGCTGACATCACCGATATCACTTTTTTTTTTTACTCCTTCCCAAAATCTTCATCCTCATATAGTCACAATTTTTCATGACCAAACTAAAGAATCAAACACTCAGAAATACATTACAATAAAAAAGTAAAACATTTATTTAGGGATGCTCCGATAATCACATTTTATGACTCGATCGGTACTCACTACACTTGGCCGATCTCACGAACCAATCGCAATTTGATGACGTCAACGCGTGATGACGTACATGATGCATGGGGACATAAATGATTTGGCGCCACAGTCATGTCATCGCCGGTGTGGAAATGCTATGACGTTTCGAGAAACAATGAAAAATTCGCTATTCGTTGTGTATGTTTTGCATGATGATATGATGAATGGATGGTTCATTTTTAACAGCCGATTCAGTGAGGTTAGAGCTGATCTGCGCCTCACTGCACATGTTTGTGGCGCGTTATGGCTCAACGGACACCGGAGCTGATCGCGGCCGCTCTAGTCAGTGCTTGTGTTTATGAGCCAGCCGCGGCACGTTTCTGAAGAGGCTCTCCACGCTGCTTGGTTAAAAATAGTATTTTCTGAGGTGCCAGCGTTGAGGACGGAACAAAACCTCATTGGAGCTGTAAGGGGTAACGATAACATAATACGCTGATCGTGGACTGCTTTTAAATGAACATTTATTTATAAAACTAAATATCTTCTTTGGCCATATTAGCCTACTCAATAGCATTAACACAGGCTTTACTCCTTTCAAACCTTATCTGGAATGTCACCGTTTCTGTCACTGCAACTTTCCGATCAGACGAACGAACACACACACGAAATCGTCTGCCTCATGAAAAAAAAATGTATTAAAAAAAAAATGTAGTTAATATTTGCAACATTTATGATTTATTTTATCCACCCGCGATCCACCCGCAAATAATCAGAATGCATTTTTATTACCCGACCCGCGGATTATCCGCAGCGCCCGTGGATATAGGAAAAGCAAAATATGTTTGCTGCGTAAATCAGACGGCCTTACTGAAAATGCAAATTCATTCTCTGCCAGCAGGAGGGCTTTAAAAAGGCGTGGCGAAGAAAATGTATGGGAAACATCCCACAGCACAACCACCTGAGACCAATTTCAGTCTACTCATCACCTTAACTTTAATTGCGTTTGTAGCCGGCGCCATAGCCAGAATGATAAAAAAACACAGACCAGAAGTTAACTTCGGGCCGGGCGCGTGCGCCCGACGAAATCGTCTATATAAAGCTTGAAGCATCAGAACGGTATCGGTATTGGCCGATCACCATGACAAGAAATCGGTACTCCGTATCGGCTGCAAAAATCCTGATCGGACCATCCCTACATTTAATGCTAAGGAGCCGTTCACACAGAACGTATGTTGAATTTTTTTTTAAAAAGCACAGTGCAGAATGTCTCCTCCTGCATGTTGCCATCAAATAAAACAGTTGCCATGCCAACTTGCTACTGTAAACAAAAGCTCACAACACTTGCCCCGCCTCCGGGGTCTTCTGACTGGTCTACTGTTTTAGAACTGACATTGATGAGCGGCGCTGCATGTAAAAGTTTAAATTCTTTTAACTTGACATGGCGTCTTAAAAATGTGGCGCTCATGTGGGAGACACATGATGTGAGTGCAACGGTCATACACGTCCATCTAGCACATTTACATAGAAAACCAATGTAAAAGTAGCGCATTGATATGCCAAAATGCGTTCCTGTGTGAACGGCCCCAAAGAACTTCACTGATCTGTTCAAGTGATGTATAGACAAATGTAAAGAAATCCACACTTCTAATCAAATCGGAACATAGTTGTGCCATTCATGCCCTTTATGTTGATTAAGGTGAAATTCCATCTTCTAGCCAACAAGGCCCTTGAGGGCTAAGAAGCACGAGTGTGCTGTCCACTGTCAAAAGCTACCCACAATGTCAAAACGGCAGTGACGTCCTCCTTCCAAGCCCTGAAATATAAGGCCATAAAGCTGTGCGCCACTATAAACCTGTACCCTTCTGCTGATTTGTGGATCAAATTACTTCTTTCTGTAAAGGCTGTAATGTTCAGTGCCATGATGTTCAGTCAATCGTTGGCAGTTCCTCAGTTTCCTGCTCGTCACTAACCTCAGCGGTCACCGTTTCGGACTGTGCCCCAAGAAAAGCACCCATCATGTGCGTTCAACTCCTAGATGATGAGGTCAGTCATTTTGTCATTAGCTCAAGAACGCCATTGACATTCCACATTTATCGAAGAGGGGCTGCTTACACCTGCAGTGGATTCGGTTGAGTAGCCCTCAGTGGTGTAACCCATGTGTATGCTGAATCCCCCTGTCAACATGGCCATGTGGGTACAGGGGCGCAGGGGAGCCAGCTGACAGGTGCTGACAGATGGATTATCTTCAGGGCCAGCGGTGGTCCTGGCTTCTGCGAGAGCCGAACTGGCAGGCCAGAGTAAACCAATCACAGCCACTGCGCATCTAAACACCAGGTGTGTCCCTCTAAAACACTGGCGATGCCACCTTTTTCCTGCTGGTGTGAAGCTTATAGTGGTTAAACGCATGTGATCCGCGGATTAATTACGAAATTTAACCATAACGGAGTATAAGTTTATCATTTGTTCGTATTTACACAAGCAAGCGAATTTTAAACAATTCCAGAGAGAAAAGGAGAAAGTAGTGGTCGACCGATATTGGTTTTTTGACAGCCGATGCAGATATCTTGGAAAGCAGGGTGGCCGATGGCCGATATAAAGCCAATATAATTGTATTTATTTTTAATTAATATTTAAGAAATTTGAAATCATTTGAAAATGGATTAAAAATAATTGTGTAAAAAAAAGATTTTTCACAAATAAATATTTAATAAAAATCTAATTGAAAAGGAAGTAAACACAGGGCACTCAGTATTCCGGGAAGATTGTGTGCATTGGGAATCTTTTTTTTTTTCAAATAAAGCCAAGGTAACACTCATTTTACATACAGCACACAGTGAAAATGACGTGAATATGTCATTGGGCAAAAGCATGAAGCGCAGCATAATTTGAAATCACGAGTTTGAATTTGTCGATCCGGCGATCAACAGCGCGAAGGTGATGTTTTCACCAACCTTATTTTATTTGTAACATATTCCGTTGTATTTATCTATGCTTGTAATTTGTGTATTTGTTCTTATTTTTACTGGCTGTTCTCTTGTCTCTTTAATCATGTTTAAACTTTCTTAGTTAATCTGGTAGTATTTGCTATGATATCAAAGTACTACTTCGCTTTAAGTAATAAATGGAAAACAAGTTAAATTGAAATATTTTTCTTTTCTTGCTGATCCGAAAAATGATCTGATCCGTGGGTCAAAAACCGTAATGTGATCCGAACTGTGAGATTTGTGATCCATTGAACCACTAGAAGCTACTGACTGTGAATAGCCACATCCCGTTGCGGCTCCATGAATATGAGAACAAGCTGGCTGTTTTAAGTCTCGCCGAGGCATTTTAGCACTGCGAGAAGGTCCAAGAAAATACTGTGAGCTGGAGTGCATTTTATTGCTAAAATGAAAATTCAATTAATTAAACTTCATGAAGAGGCATATGTTCATAGCAAACAATACCCCATTCCTAAATTATATTAGACATCATCTAAAGGTGAATGATCTTAACATCAGGTAGAGATGTTTTTGGTTACTCTGTACCCTCAAGAGGTTTTGTTACTATCAATAGAACTGCATATACAGAATGAGGCCATGATATACAAACACAATCTTGTTTTACACTCAGTCTGAATACAGTAACATTTTAAAGTGTGTTAGTGGTTTGATAAAGGAACAGGGACGAATAATGAAGCTGAAGTTTTGTTAAATTAATTTTGGAAGCAACCAATTCTTTGGGACACTACAAATTGAATGACTATGGTCAACCCCTGGTTCACCTCTAAAGGTCTTGTGAACTTTTCAGATAAAAGACAAACAGAAGCACAAAATGCTTAGTATCAAATGGAAACAATTAAATTCCATAAAAATTTCCCCTGTGAACAAACTAAAGAGCTTAACTCGCTAAATAAACAGAATGTGGTTTTGGAAGTTTGCAGATTTGCAGCACTGTGGAGCATCAAGGTTGAGAAAAGGTCAAAACACATACAAAAAAGTAATAAGAGATCACAAAGCTGTCAGCCAACTCTGACCTCCCTTACAAGCAGTGAGATTCACTGGGTCATCACCACAGCATGCATTCCTACGGTAAAAATAGAGATGGCAATAAAGTTAGTGATGAAACCAGAGGTAAATCATCCCACCTTGTGATATGTTGTCTTTTAATGTGCAAAGTCAATCCTGGGGACTGGAAACACTGACAAAACTCACTTAAAAAAAAAAGCCCCTTTTAAAGGGTTGAGCAATCTTGTTTTAACTGCATGGAGGCTGGTTAGTGGCAACGTCAGACTAGTAACAGTTACAGCCTTTCCTTTCACACCTGACCTCAAATCATACACTGAATCATTCATTCATTCTACAAATTGTGGGTTGCATTTGAGCTTTTTAAAAAATGTGTTTTAGAGTCCTAATGAAAGGAGGTGGTCTTAGTGGTTTGTGAGTTTATGCAAAAATAGCAAAAATAGCGGCTGACGAGCTGCCACCCAAAACCACATTGAAAGCAGCAAATCACTGAGTCAGAACTAGAGTAAACGAGACTCACTGATCCACACTGAAAACAAACAAACAAAAAAAAGGAATAAAAGAAAATACACAGTTCTTCAGAGTTCAATGAAATAAGGGCACGAGGTGAAGAAAGGTTCCAGCGAGAAGTGCATAAAAAGGAAAGTTCTTTATTTGAGGATGTGCACTATATGAGTTACCTAGTGACTTAGGCTTAAACGAAAAAAGCAATTTCAGTGCAGATTTATAGTATTAGATGAAAAATAGTAGGAACATGTGATTTTTTTCCATTATCTACAATGAGCTAGCAGTTGCATCTCGGCACATTCTCAGGGGCCCTAGCAAACACAGGCACACTTGAGAGATGTAGTATCCTGCATCTTCTGGATGATCCATCATGGTATATGCCGTGCTGTTTCCAATTGTATTTCCTGGCAGCGCAGGGAAGGAAGAAGAAAAAAATACCATAGTAACAACAAAAACTCGGGTTCGCTTTATCTCTCGCACCGTTGTGTGTTACAGCAGCGATGTACAATATTACTAGCGCCTCAGAAGAAGAGCTCACCATTTTGGCTCTGTCATTTCAGCAGAGACCCAGCAGCAGTGCATGGCGGCCCTTAAGCCACCAATCTGCTCCATCACAAACTGGGAGGCGGACTGAGGCTTAGTGCTTCTCCAGTGGCTGCGTTTGGCCCTCGGCGATCCAGCATGCTCTGCTGCCAGAGCCCAGTGAGGATAACCTCGAGGGGTTGAATTAGACAGCCACACAGAAACATGACATGTTGCTCCTGTTTGTGAACCACGAGGTTAAATTAGACACCTCCTGTGTTCCAAAAGATGGTTGTCAATAATGAACAGTGAGTTTGTTCTTGCTGTTATACTTTATTAGTGTTTTAGGCCCTCTGAACACAAGTTCTGTGCTTCTGCCAGATTCAAGGCCTTTATATATCACTGCAAGGGGAGAGCGGATTCTCTCGGCCATTATGCCAGCTTCCTTAAACTTGAAATGGTTTGAGCTGATTCTTCTTGCTTTCTATCACACTTCCACTTCAGGAAACATTTGAGTGAGAGGAGCTGCTGTCACAGACACTTGAACCTGAACCTCCTCCCCTGCTTGAGAGCCTGAGGCTGGTTTTTTATATATATATATATATTATATATATATATATATAATATATATATTATTAGGATATTATCCTGTATATGTTTTGACAGGTTGGACAGGGGCTCTGCTATTAAATATGTTGGAAATGTGTATCTTTAATACTGAATATAACATAACTTGCTGTTACTATGTGGGTCAAATATTGATTCATTAACTGCACTGATAGATTCATTCTGTGAAGGATTTAGGCTGATTCAAACCAGTAACTGTACTATTCATAACTGGTCTTTACTGTTCACTAAAAGAAACGGCTCATAAGAGTAATTTGTTCATGATTTGTAAAGTGCATTACACATTATTATACTGTTGCATCACATCCAATACAGAATGCAAACACAAATTCACATTTTAAAGTGGTGTAGAAAACACTGACACAGTATGCAAATGAACTACCAATTAAATGTTACCAATACATTATTACAGAAGGAACAGATTTAGCAAGAATTAATTGTTGAACAAATAAAATGTGTTGGGACAGAATGTTTAGCATTAGCAGATGGAGAGAGACCCAACCGCCTTGTTGTGCTCTGGCACGTCTGAGAGGAGAGAGCCAAACAAATACGCAAAGGGCCTCATAAACAACAATTAGGCTTAAAAAAAATATCATATGCATTTCTCATTAGGATTTGAGATGGCTTGAGCACTTCTATGGATGTCATTTAAACAAGTTTCAAAACTATGTCTTCTTGTGATCCTTCAGGCTAATTTTCATTTTGCTCACAGTTAGAAAGTGGGCTGTTTAACACCATAAAATCAGATCTAACTTAAAATGTATATACATTATTTTATTTTGGAGCTGAAACTGTCAAACAGAGTAAAATATTTACAACTAGCCTCTCATTATGCATAGGTTTCTTGTAATGAAAGGGAAAATACACTAAATAAAAATAGTGCTGAAAACGCTTACCCAGCAGGACTCGGCGCAATGTGGCACTTCATTATCCAACACACAGGAGCATTTGTTGGCGTGTCAATTATCAGGTACACCGTTCCTTAGCACCGAATACCACAGCTTTTAATTAGCAAAACACAGAAAGACACAGATCTGTGCAAACTGCTGCAGCGACTGCCATGTGGAGAGCCGTGAGAGTACAACAAACTCAATTATGGCAAAAATGCAAATAATAAATCAAACTGTTTTCAATCATCAAGCGACTTTGAAAATGGTAAATCCAGAAGTTCCTGTTTTGCTTGCAAAAGAAATATGATTATGCATTTACAATATGATTACATATTCACAATATGATTATGTATTTGCGTAACTGCAGTCAATTATCCTGTGTAATGATAATTCAGACCATCTGGATTCATTATTCCACTGACAGCAATGTTCACTGTATTGTTGATTGCTAGGCGTCTAGAGGGCCTACTGTTACTGGTGGGCTGTGCAACTGGCCGTATATATAATGTCATTGATGTCATTTTATTTTGACAAGTCATCAGTTCTGGATGGGAAAGCGCTTGTATATGAACCTGCAGCAGTGAATAATGCACAATATCATGAACGGTGAACGATTAACAATGCATGAATCAAACTCGCTCAGAATGGCAACAATTTCTGTCAAGCTTTTCCATGCATCATTTTTCATTATATCACTCTATTCAGAGACAAATTATATAAAAGAGTGAAATCAAAGAGTGAAGTCTTGCCTACCCTCAACTACAGTATCTCACAGGAGACGGATCATGTGAACTCCACTGTCTTCACTCCCATTGGTATGACGCAGCTAATTACCATAACGATAAACTTTTCTCAACTTTGTTGTTGCTGCAGCTCATATCATTAAAAATAAATAACTTCAGCTAACTTTTTTCAAAACATCTAGACCAAAATGCACTTTTAAATGCACTACTGAGTTTGAGTTTGACATGCTCTCTACAGTCCTCAATACTACTTATCTTCAAGGCAAATTATTAAATGGGGTCTGATAAACATTTATCTGATCTCCAGGAAAATTCTCTAAAGACGCACATGGACAAACCAAGGTGATTCATACAAAGTATTATAGCAAACACTTCACAGAGAGCATCCAGAAATAGTAACCTCCAATTAAAAATAAATGACAAACATTGCTTTGACAAAGCAACAAGTTTGCCAGACCACTCTAGTATTTATGTGTCCATGGTAATATTTAAGACTGAAACAATTTTAAGATCTTTGAAAGACCAATCTATTATTCTGGGCCACCTTTTCAAAAATACTGTATTTAACCCTGTTGTTTACAAACAGGTGTGCTGTAATACCATCTCCGAAAACATCATACTTAAGCTACTTTATCTTTTACTTTTCTCTTAACATTGAAACTACTCTGAGAGTCCAGTACATTACAGTTCTAATCTATTAGAATTTCAATCTATTGGACAAGAACTTGTGGCTTTTTAGTCACAGATGTTGAACTAATTCTGAAGCCGAACAATCACAACTACTGTAGTACTTCAGAGTTGATCAGATTTATGCTGGATTTATCAGCTGGATTGTCATTTACTTAAGTATTTTTTCTGATCCTCTTGGCAACTCTTATGGGACAGTCCCTGAATCACCAAACCACAGACATCCGCCCACAAACAATTTATCTCACTTGAGTCTTGAAATCTAAAAAAAGAAAAGAAAAGCAATTTCTTGCTTCATTTTACGCAAGTAACCTCTGTCACAAATGCATTTTACATTTTACACTTCTTCCTCCCCTTTTTTCATTTTGCTGCTTCTGCATTCACGAAAGCCCAGAGACTATCCATTATGTGCAATTTAAATGGCCACTCCCTCGCCACCAAAAGAGCTATGTGTGAGAAAGTTCATGGCTGTCACAGAGCAATAAGAGGCTTTTCCATCACACTTGAGGTTTGGGGGAGTATAGGTTTATTCTGACAAATGCCGGACGCCTTTCACAGTAAATAGGCACAGGGGAGGAAAAGAAAACGGACTATATGAATATATTAGTATCTTTTCCACACACAATATAGTCACACGCACCCTTGAATGATGCATTCATTTTTTTTATTATTATTATGACAGTAAGTCTCTGCTGTGTTATTGAGTAAAAAGATAGGTTGACAATAGTATCTGTTCGTCTCTCGCTGACAATGAGGTATTCACCATGCAATCAAAAAGGACACCTCTCAAGAACACAAGCTTCAAAGTAAATCACATGTAAGTAATATGCTTAGGAATGTTCGGTAACACTTTACAATAAGGTTCATTAGTTAACATTAGTTAACTACTTTAGTTAACATGAACTAAGAATGAACAATACTTCTACAGCATTTATTAATCATAGTTCATGTTAATGTCGACATTTACTATGCATTATTAAAATTAAAAGCTGTGCTTGTTAACATTAGTTAATGCACTGTGCATTAACTAAAAATGAACGACTGTATTTTCATTAACTAACAATAACAAAGATTAATAAAGACTGTAATAAATGTATGGTTCATTGTTCATTCATATTAGTTAATACATTAACTAATTGAACCTTATTGTATAGTGTTACCGAATGTTCTTTGTTATAATAATTTCAAATATAACAGGTGCATGGATACTTTTACCAGATATTTACAGTAAATAACACTCGCTGTAACGTTGTATACTTTGTTAACACTAATTAACACAATAGTTAAACATGAAGTAAGAATGAGCAATAGAGTTAATCTTGTTAATGAACACATATTCAACATTTTAACATTAACACATAACACAATAACTGATCATTAAGATTAGTGAATGCTGTAAAAATACTTAATTGTATTCATGACACCAAATGCATGAACTAATATTAATGTATTGAACTGCATTAAAGTGTCACCCAAGCGTATTTGAATAAACAAAGTTTATTCTACCCTCAGTCTCTGATTTGTCCTTATTTTCTCTCTATACATATAAAGACCAACTTGTACAATCATTGATCTTGCCAGAACCTTTACAGCTACAAAGATCTGAGTCATGCTTTGTATTGTTGAAACTGACAACATACCTTGCAGTCGCTATTCTGAGCTCTAACGTGGAATAATTCCTTACAAGTCAGGTAATAAATGACACTAGTCAGCGAACTTCAAGCCAAAATATTTGTAAATGGCAATTCACTCCAGTGGACATGTAGATCGGGTTTCCACTTCCCAATGTAATGGCTTGATGCATTGCACGCGCATGTGGCAAGACGTTGCAGGGAACAGTAACCACACGCAGGAACACAGGGAGCAAATACAGTTAATTGCGATGTCATTATAATCAGCATAACAGTTGTTTTAATCACCGGAGCTGTCGGTGACTGCGCTCTAATGTCGTCTGGACGACGATGGCTGTGTCTCAATCTCACTCAATGGCCACCTAAACAGCATTTTTGGGGCAAACACGCGTCTATGACTCTCACAAACGCTGCACGCGCCGGTGTTGTCTTTGTAGACAGCTCACTAGGTATTAAGGCACGGCCGATACAACGGCGAAACATCGCTAAGATGTGTATTTAAAGTAAAGCGCGATGTCATTTCACTCATTAAAGTGATTCGTGAGGAAACCCGTATGTGATGCTGATTCTTATCGGAGTTTTCATTCATTTTTTCTGTCCGTAACGTCCGTTCTTAACGGGCGGCTCCCTATGCTCTACTACAGACCTCGTAAACGGGACTGACCACATTTAATGTCTCTAATCTATCGAATAAAGTTAAACTGAAGACTGCGTACCTGTGTACTGCACAAGGAACATCGTCCTGAGGATTCGGTTGAATAAAAGACGCCAGTTAAAGTCCCGTAGGGCTCCGGTAGTGGACGTTATTCCGCGCTAGGAGCTTTGCTGCTCGTGTCTGTGGGTCCGCTGCGCTTATAACTGCTTTAAAGTGAGCAGACCACAGAGAGAGAGAGAGAGAGGGAGAGAGAGAGAGAGGATCCACAGTCACGCTCAACATAACGACTACACTGTCAGCGACGCGACTAAACCACTACGCTTTCTTTACAATTAACCCTGAAAGCGAACGACGTCTCTCGCGCGCTCGATTGACAGTTATTGACGGTTGACTCGCAGTCGACCGTTACTCACATTGATTGTGTGCGCGGGAAACACATTTTTAAAAAACCGCGCCGTTTTATCGCGCTCAGTGACTGAAATATAAGGTGAAATGTGTCTATTGAGGCTTTTAAACGCCGACAAGTTGATACTGTACAAATAAATGTCGGTAAAAAAACGTAATAATAGTTACATCTTGTTAGGACTTGGTATTATTTGTATTTTATTTAGTAAAATGCAAGCAATAACTTATTAGCCTATTAAATAGCTGTGTGTGTGTACCTGGGGGACCAAATGTCCCCACAAGGATAGTAATACTAGTAAATTTTGACCTTGTGGGGACATTTTTGAGGTCCCCATGAGGAAACAAGCTTATAAATCATACAGAATTAGTTTTTTTGAGAAAGTAAAAATGCACAAAGTTTCCTGTAAGTGGTAGGTTTAGGGGTGTGTGTGTGTTTGCAGAAAACTCTGGCTGCCATGGTAATCTTTAGTAAAATATAACACATGCAATAACACATGTCTGTGTATAATAAGGGATCCTTATATTCGTTTCTTTATCACTGTAAAGCTGTGAAGTGTGTCTATATTGGTTGTGTGAGGATGTGTACCAGTAGAGGGAGCAGAGCCACAGTTAAACTTAAGGCTAATTGCCATATAAACTACAACAGGCTCTGCACTAAAACCCCAAGGCCTCTTAAATAATACACAAGTATGGAAAACTGCTAAACTAATCTGCTGTTCTGTCAGAGCAAATGCATATTCAAGATTCAAAGAAAGCACATTTCATTAGAATGTCAAGGGATACCAAAGCATGTAATGACAGAATTTTCATTTTGGGTGAACTTTGTCTTCAAATTTGACCAGAGGTTGTTGTTTTTTGTGGAAAAAGTGACATCCAAACCATAAAGCAATGTTGCCAACTGGAATATATGAACTGAATAACACCTGAGCTGCTGTTCTTGCATGTGATTTCCAATTTTCTCAGAACAATTTGAGTGCAACAAGGTGTCATGAGCAGCACATATGACTGGCATTGATCATTTTGACTGTGTTAATGCAAACAGCATAACATTTGGTAGAAGTATGTATTTTTATTAGAATTGTATTATTTCACCCTAATTTCCTTTCATAAATCTACTTTATAGGTTACTAGGTACACAAAATAGTTGCACCCACGACCATAAAGACAGAAATTACCCCCACTGAAACCCATTAAAAATGCAATATTTAATCCCAGTCAATTACACAAAATCATTCATTCTTTGTTTACAGCTTTTTCCGATTCTTTTGCGAAGGTTTCAAAGTTATTATAATATTTTATGACAGTTTTTTGTAACTAACATTTTTTTTCCTCTAAGGACCTCTGTGTAACTTTCATTAAATTGACGTACAAGGGTTAAATAATCCTTTGGCTTGCCAGAATCCCAGATGAACTTTAACACCTCCATGTTTACAGTTCAGTATCTCTTGCCAGAGCTGCATAGCGGCATAGCCAGGGTTACATTCAGAGCTAAGAACATTTATCAGAGGTCTTAACACATTCAGCAGGAATTCACAGTTCTACCGTGCATCGCGATTAGGAGAGCAGGGGAGACCGGTGTTGTGAGCACAGCATTTGACATTACAACGGTCTCATAAATGCATGATAAGAGTGTGGGTGGAAACCGCAGCCTGCTACAGCTGCTGTGTTTATCTCAAACCTGATGAACGCTGCAGACCAACATCCTCAGGGGGAAAGAGAGAATCAAGACTTTATATAATTTGTGTGCATTAGCATACTGAAGCAAATTCAAGAATGTCGATGGTGGGGTTGAAATATCTACAGTAGATCAAGTGTACTGCTCAGGAGTCTATTTATATACTTAGAAGTTAGATGCAAATATAATTAGCTTGTTTTGGCACATCGCCGCTGTGTCTCCTAATACAAAGTTGCCTTATTCCCTGGACGTCAACACTAGCCATAATTTTTGCCACCAGCCGGTTTCCTTTAGAATTATTTTGATGTGCATGGATGCAAACACTGCCATATTCATTATGAACTGTTTATTTAGCCATTTTTTAACAATTAGCTCTGAATATTCCAAAGCCAAAGGGGATACAAACAGCTGTCAAGATGATTTTTCAGAGGTAAAGTGAGCATTTTTATGTCTTCAGCACTCATTTTAAACATTTTTCATGCAATTAGGGAAATAAATGTGGCATGGCGCTGTTTTGGTCGCGTAGAAATATTCCAAAGCTGCGCCTGAGTCATTTGTGCTGCGAGGCAATTACATATCACAGCATCAAAGTGATACATTAAAAGCATGGGAAACATGGACTTTGACATGTTACTATAATATGTTATTAAGTGAAAAACAATAGTTCTTTAAAGAGAGGGTTCCACATAAGAGCTTTCTTGCATGTCACGGCTCTTATCTGTAAATTAGCTCAATAAGAGCAATCAAAGTCTGTCTGAGCAGTGCACTTTCCTTTCATTTACTCTAATTTCAATGTACTACATCATATATTAAACAGCCAACAGGTACAATTAACTAATAATTTAACAGCATCTAGCTTTTCTGTTAAAATTCAAACTTTAGGAAAGGGACAGCAAAGAAGATCTTACCATGCTGCCCCGTTCCCATCTGCGGCTATCATTTATTAATAGAGCTGTAGGTGTTTGACAGATGATATACCTTTACAAAGGTGAGCTAGTTCTCTTCTCTCACAGACGCCAGCGATGCCCCTGGCTGGAGCGGTTTGCCTTTGGCTGAAAAACAGCAAATACAGTAAGATGCATTTTCATCCTGATTCTCCACAATAATGTGACTTGTGTGACACAGATGCGTTTCCTCTGGTCTTTTGAAGGGTGTTTGTTCATTACACATTTCCTGTTAGTCACACATATGGTGTTCATGTTTTAATAACTTGAACACAATAAAAACAGGCCGAAGTTTCTCAAGGCAGCATCTAATGAATTCTCTCACCTCACAGAGAATGATTAAAAGCTGGTCTGCACTCTTATTCATGCCTAGTTGAGGGACTGACTCTACTCCTTTTTTCCTGATTTCAAACGATGCCTTTTTTTCCCACTTGCCAAAAAATAAATAAATAAATAATATTTCATTAGATGGGAGCAAATTACCTAAAATGCAACATATTTTTATTAAGGTCGCGTTCTGGATTTATTTAGCCTATTGGTCCACAATTAAATGGAAGCCATATAGTCTTTATATAGGACATGCCTTCACTGGGAAAAAGGTGATTATTGAAAATATTAGTAAAGCTCAATCACTGGGCCACGGATGCAGTTAAAATCCCAAGCGCTAAACTGGAATTCTGCCCATCAATTGGCCCAACTCATATCAGAAGAGCGATGCACCTAAATATAAATCCTGAAGGCCTTGAAAATCAGACAAAGAGAGAATTCCAACTATGTTCAGAACAATTTACTGCATAGAAATCATACAAAATGCAGGCAATCAGGCATTCCTGTAGCTCCAACAGTGGAGCATGACACTACAACGCCAAGGTCATGGATTCGATTCCCAGGGAATGCATGGACTGATGCAGTCTAAGCTGAATAAAAGTGTCTGTCAAAGGCATAAATGTAAAACATAAATAAAATAAAAAAATGACTGGGTTGTTAAACTATATATAAAGGTTAAACACAAACAAACAAACTGTCACCATAAAAACCTCTTTTCCATTTTCTTACAGAAATGTGTACATTCATATCAAACTTGCAATTGAATATATCAGGTTCATCAAAGCTCCAAATACTCTATTCTTCTCCTAGTTATCGTTCAACATGTTCATTTAAAAAAAAAAATGTAAAAGACAAACGAAAAAAGTCAGTTAAATTAAAGTTTGACATTGGTCACATTATTGAAACTACAAAATGTGATATTAAAGGGGTGATGAACTGGCTTTTTTATTATCTTATACTGTTGACTGAGGTCCACTTATGACATTTGTGTGGTTTTTACATTCAAAAACATCAAAATCAATAAGTAATAGGCTATTTTCTACCCTGGTTTTGAGGCCGGCTGGAGAAACGCTTGGTTTTTATGGGCGTGCCGCATTGAAGACTTGGAAGTAAACGCCTTCTGCTATGATTGGATAACAGTTTTGCATTATAAACTAACTTTCTGTGTGTCTGTTTGACCAGCTGCGTCCTTCATAGCTGGAGCCTTCTGTGACTTTAGACACGTACACATAATCAGGACATAGCAAGCGATCTCTAACAAAGCAATAGTGACACATAGTACAAATATATTTTACTCACATAAGTGTGCTGCACCATTCCTGTCGGATCCGATACAGACGCACAGCATTGCTTTTTAATCTCAGTCTCTCTGCAAATCCAGTGTCGACCTGTGTCTTGTTTACAAAGGAATCCGAGGTGAAATGAAGCGAACAAACGCTCAATGTTTTACTCACGTGAGCTGAAACTTCATTACAATAAAGTTCAACCACGCACTCCTAATATTTGAATCCAAAGGAAGGCTCTGCAGAGACTGTGTTCTTCCACAACCAAGCACTGCACAATATTCTGTGATCTTTAACTGCATGTTTATTGGTTGGTTGCTCAATCCGGTTTAGTTCCACTTACGTTATTTCCCTACTGTGTCATGCGTGAATCAGTGGGCGGGGCTACAGAATGTTCTTCTGTGGAGGCGGAGTTTAACCTAGGACATTCCAGGATCTGGCGTTCGCTGGGCCTGCTGTCAATAAAAGCTTTTATTTCAGAAACAAGGACGTTTTCAGTTCTGAAACATACAGGATATTCTTTTAGTACGATGACCTCTTATATATCAAAAGCTCAAGTAAAAATTGATTTCTCAATTCATGACCCCTTTAATGACTATTAACAAGGTTAATAATAATGGGACGTGAACGACAATTCATAAAACATGTAAATCCAAAATATCTTCATAATCTTTAGATATTAATCAAATTATCCATAAGAAACTATTTTATGTGGGAATGAAGTTCAAGTTCGGGCAGTCATGTTGGATTGCAAAACTGGACGTACAACCATTTCTTTTATGAGGTGGGCATTTGAAGTGTTATATCCAAACAAACAATTATTGTAGATTCCCTGTTCATGGGAATTAGAACTGATCCTCTAGGTTCCCCCATAGCGACCCCTAGAGGACGCAGTGTCTCGTTCCCTACTCAGGGAACCATGGTTACATAAGTAACCTGAGACGTTCTCCTCTACGCTTGTATTGTTCTGTGCTTGCACAGACTCCGGTGCTGCTGCCTCCGTGGCTTGCAGTTTGTCAACATTATTACCTGAAATCCAGAGCCTCGGACAAACGGTCTGGAGTGATGTCCGGTTCACGAACAAATCGTTCTTTTGAACCGGTTCTTTTCAGTGAACTACTTGAACCAGTTCACCAAATCAAACTGAAGTGTCTGAAACAGTTCATGGCTCGAGCAGCACAGATCTACAAGTTACTCAATCAAAACTCACTTTCAGACGCCTGACAGTCACTGCGACTGGAAATGAACAGAAATAGCGGCGTATCTGATCCTGTGATCTGATCCGAAGACCGACGAGCCGCTGATATTCACACACCAATGAAGGGTCAAATTAAAATGTTTATGGTTTCTCTTTGTTAATGTAAAAAGGTGAGCTGATGAAGACTAGTTTATTCACTTTATATGCTTTAGACATGCAAAACATCCACATTTCACATCATTATTTGATGCTTTAATAATATAATGGCGTATACGTGACGTCATTGTATGATTACGTAAATGAACTTGTGAATTGAAACCTGTTCATTGAAATGAACTATCCGAAAGAACCAGTTCACAGAAAAGAATCGTATTTTCCTGTTGTCTGAGGCTCTGGATTACACGTAATAATGTTGTAAATAATGTTCAGTTTCTTGCACAGACCGATCGTTTCACTTCATAAGAACTCAATATATCGCCAGGAGCCACTAATGTATCAAGACTTGTATTTTATGAAACACCAAGGACCACCGTTTCAGCTAAAATCTTCATTACTGTTCTGCTGAAGAAAAAAAAAGTCACCTATATCTGGATGGACTGAGGGTGAGTAAATTTAATGTCAAGGCAAAGAAGCACTAAATTAATTGCAGGCCTTCAATCATGCAGCAGAATAATGCAAAACAAATCTCAAATTTGTAATCGTCGTGCTTGTGTTATATTGCACAGACAGTTCAATGAGACCTCCAGATTCATTATAGTGACTGATTGATGCAGGCATTTCACCTTCAACACCCCTCACCTCACAGCCAACACGAGTCCTGCAACTCTTCACACAAAACCAATTAACTAGATGTAAAGTTGAACTCTCCAGCCTCTGGCATCTCTATTATTTAAGTATAAGGCAGTAGCAAAATGCCCATTTATAATAAAGCAACAGAGCTGTGAGAGCAGAAAGCTGCGCTATGTGCATTCGGCTTACAGTCAACCTCACTGAATTCGTAATATATTATTAGTGTGAAAGACAAAGTTCTTTCTAAGTTGCCAGAACCGTTCACACTGGCACCGAGGTGGAACAGTGCGAATTACTCAGACCCGGGATCCAATTTCACTTACTTGGATTTCCCCGAAAATAAATTGTTGTACAATTGTGATGAAAGTGTCCCCTTTAACTTGAAAAATCACTACCAATGCTGTTAAAATATATTTTTACTCCCAAAATGGATATAAGAGAATACAGAGAGAACAAGAAATGATGGAGAAAGATGCTGAGAGTGAAGGAGAACATAAACGTCACAAATCAACTTAAAATTTGTGCCACCTGCAAGAGCACAAGCACTCAATTTGTCAAAGCGTACGTGCACATATCACTAGGCCTGAACCATGTGCACTTTCTGACAAGCTTACCAAACCTATATTTTGTTAGAAAGACTGTCAAAAATAATTTTATGTGATCTGATATGATCTGTTGCCACCTGTAGAAGTTACACTACTGTTCAAAAGTTTGGGGTCGGTAAGCTATTTATTTATTTATTTTTAAAGAAGTTTCTTATGCTCAACAAGGCTGCATTTATTTGTGACCAAAAATACAGCAATATTGTGAAATATTATTACAATTTAAAATAACTGTTTCTATTATAAACTATTTTAAAATGAATTTTATTTATGTGATGCAAAGCTGCATTTTCAGCATCATTACTCCAGTCTTCAGTGTCACATGATTCTTCAGAAATCATTCTGATATGCTGAATGGCTGCTCAAGAAACATTTTAATTATCTGTTGTGTTGCCCTAATATAAAAAAAAAAGAAAAGAAAAAGGCTGTTAGATATCTCTTCTCTGATGACAGCAATAAAATAGTACTAATAGCTTTACCAGAAATGTTCTGCTTTCAAATTTTCTTGGTAAAGTGAATCAACATAAATATTTTGTATACATGGATTAATTGGTTTTATATCAGATAAAGTAAACAGTCAAGTAGACATGAATTGCCTTCGCAACCCATTTTTAATACAACAAATTGTATGGCACGACTTTTATCCATTAGGAATTGATTAAAAGGAGTAAAATGGATCAAAGATCGCATAAGCTATTGGTTAACAATATCCATCAGCCCATATCAGCAGAAAAAGAAAAGATGTTTTCAGAATTGATTTTAGAGAAATTCTGATTAAATATTACTATGATAATATTTTTATGCGCAATAACATGAACTGGAATGTTCACAGTACGTGCAATAGATAGAACTCAGATTTCAGACCTTAATATGCATCAGCTTTCAGTCTGTGCTGTCAGTTCTCTTTTTGTGACCGGCATTCAGTTTAGTTGCCATTACCTTATGAGAAAGCACTAAAAAGCACTCCCGGATCGGCGGTCCTTGATTGTGGAAAAGAGGAAGTCATCAGTCAACTCTGTCGCTGTGCGCTGTGCTAGATATGGGGAACGTGGAAGAAAAACTCCAATGTAAATGAAGCAGTCTGCCCCCATACAGCTGCAGCAGGACTGAGCGGTGTACAGCGGCCACCTGTGGGGAGGGCAGAGCCGTGTGACAGGCTGGACACCTGCCTGCAGCCCACCGGCACGGCCCACACAGAGCCTAATACGAGAGGACACGCTCATCTTCCACACACCTTAGAGAAATGAAAGCCTTTGGTTCCCTCACAGTCGCCCGGCTCAATTCTCCTGTCAGGATTTGATTTCTAACACTCACTCTGCTGTGTGATTGAAGACCTGTCCGTCACGTTGAACGTCAGATGTCAAAACCGAGTTAAGACGATTTTGAAAGTATTCAGCATTAAAAAATACAACTAAACGAGTCAGTTTAACAAGCACGAACCTTTAATCTCACAGAAAAAGCTCTAAAAGATAGGGTTTAGACAAGACATTGAACAGAATGTCCATCTGACATTTCATACAGAAACCCTGCTTTTGTGATTTATCCTCTGAAAAGCACTAGTCCTCCACTGGCATAAACATTTGGGCTATTTATACGCTCTAATACCATTCCTCTTGGCTCACAAAACCCATCTGAAGCAGCATCAGCCTCACCTTACAGCTTAATATCTCACAACTTGATAAAAGGTCTGCAATCTAAACTTCATGTCATTTAGAGAGCGCACACAAGAAGTGAAAAGTGATGGAGGCGATCCAGCAGATGTTTCCACCTGTCCGTGACAAAATTAAATGCCAAAGAACTGGAGAAGAAACCTCTTATTATTGAGAAGCAGCCTCTCGTGGGGACACTGACAGCCTTATCAGGTGTGCAGCAGAGATCTTGCCGACAAATCTACACTCAGCCTGTGAATGAGAAGCTTAAAGGGTCTCTGACGGTACATCAAGCAGCAAGCACGTCCATCAGCGGAATGCATATCAACTCACCTACAGCTCGAGCAGATCTGTAGTCCTTGAACATCATGTGTTAAGCAGACGCTCGATCTCCCGGTGACGGCACCCTGTTAAGAAGACAATACAGGCTTAGCTGCGTTTGGGCATTAAGGTGACTGAGATATCTCTTTGAAACAGCCTTGTGAGCATATAACCACAGATGGCTTTCCATCAGCATAGTAACGTCTTGGAGAAGGCAATGTAAATTCAGCGAGAAACAAATATCCGAATAAATCCAAAACATCCATAATGCACAACAGTTTAATAGTCAAAAGTCGCCTGGGATCAAAAATTAACTGTTTACTTCAGCTGTCGATAGCGGATGAACTGAGCTTATTTACCGGGCCTGAAACTGCATTTTGCATTTTTATTAAAATGTATTTTTGTCCCTTGTGTCACTCATGTAATGGCCAGTCTCAGTCTTTCAGTGAAACCGCTCCTGTCATAATAACTGTGGGTGCGAACTACAGGGGAGCTAGGGGAGCTCGGCTCCCCTTAATAAGACATGGCTCCCCTGAAAACGTGATTTGTGAAATTTTGGGGGGTCTCAAAAAATATTGACAATGTGTTATTTTGACGTGCAATTCAGTTTGTGAAGATGATCATCGTGGAATATTATGTGGTAAAAAGTGCAAAAACGAGCATTCATTCATGCCACTGACGGCGATTAACACCTAATTCACTTCAATAAAGAAAATATACATGATATTCTGTCATGAGCATCCAAGGTCCCCCCCCCCCCCCCCCCCCCCCCCCCCCTGTGGGGCCCCCCTCCCCGGAGGGCGCTGCGGTGGCAAATTCATCATTTAGTACACTGTTAACTAAAAGATTAGTGAAAAAAAATATAAACACGTTGCACTCAGTGGATTCTGTGTTAACGGTAGGCATGTTATTTGCACAATTATGCTAGTTGCTGGCGGGTGTTATAGGTCTGCGTGACTCTCCGATGCTCTCCTAGGCCCTAACTGAACGGCAGCCCGACCCACCATCCCTATGCCGCTACCCCGCCAATCACCAACATTAATACCATAGCCTGACGACGAGTAACTTTAACCGTTGTTCATGTGAACTCAAAGACAGCCTGATGCTTGTTTATAGACTATTTGTGGGTGGTGGTTTGTTGTTTCACCTATCAATTCGTATCAATAAAGTATAATAGGGTAAATCCTATATAGTGCTTGCATAAAGCAAATAGTGCATACACTTGTAGCTGTTATGAATCTTTGTAAGTCATTGTAAGCCCTCTTTTGAGCCCCCCCCGCGACATTGGAAAACCACCCCCAACTGCTCCCCGGGCACTGCAACAACAAAAAAAAAGCAGGCACCGAACCCTGCCCACTGCTCCGGGTGTGTGTTCACGGTGTGTGTGTGTTCACTGCTGTGTGTGCACTTTGGATGGGATAAATGCAGAGCACTAATTCCGAGTATGGGTCACCGTACTTGGCCACATGTCACGTCACTTTAAGTACCCCTGAGATTTTAAGGTAATAAGTTAATAATTAAGTATCATATTTGCATGTTCACGGTTCTCTGATGTCAGTAATGATCGCATGACATGCAGGAAAACAAATAAAAGCTTTATCTTTTTTAGTAAGCGTTTTATTTTAACTTATTTTAAAATGGTTTAATTATTTAATTAATTATCAAACCCCAGTTTAGGAAACCCTGATGCGATGTAATGTTTAATGCAATTCAAGTTTAACAACAAATGGAATATATTTTCATTCATTAATAAAATTTCAAGATTATTTTTATATATATTTGAATCAATGTGATAAACGAGTTAGGTCAAAAGTATCTAAAAATAATCAAAAAGTAGTCTGATTATATAACCTGAAATGTGTAATGTAATGGATTACGTTACTGACTATAATTTCTGTCACGTCATTTGGAATCAGTAACAGAATATAATTTGTAAGTAATCTGCCCAGCACTGCCTAAAGGTAAGATGCTTATTTAATTTATTGGGTTGTTTCAAATATTAAGCCTTGCAACATAACACTAACTACATGTAATACATATTATAAGTGCTCAGGAGCACTTTGAAGTGACGCCACTGATCAATAACATACATTTACATTTAATCATTTAGCAGATGCTTTTATCCAAAGTGACTTACAAATGAGGACAACAGAAGCAATCAAACCAACAAAAGAGCAGCTTATGCAAGTGCTGTATACTCATCCGTCATGACTTTGCACATTGTGACTTTTTGCCGAATCAGTAACAACTCTACAAAAGAGTCAAACAGCGATTTTTAATTAAAGCATAATTTTTCGCATTATTATAAGAGCGTCCATGCACACACAGATCCGGGATGCATTCGGAGTACAAAGACAGAGTGTAAATTAATGTAACAGGCCGCTCCATCTTAAAGGGATAGTTCACCCAAAAATGAAAATTCTGTCATTATGTACAGCCCCTCATGTCGTTTCAAACCCGTAAGACCGTCGTTCATCTACAGAACACAAATGAAGATATTTCTGAAGGAATCTGACAGCTCTCTGACCCTCCATAGACAACAACGCAAACGAATGTTCCCAGGTCCAGAAACGTAGTAAGGAGATCTGTAAAATAATCCATGTGACATCAGTGGTTCAGCCTCAGTTATACGAAGCTACGAGAATACTTTTTGTGCGCAAAAGAAAAAATAAAGACTTTATTCAACAATTCGTCTCCTCCGCATCACCGCCCCTGTAAGAGCAAGTTTGGAGAATATCCACTGGACGTAAACAGCGTATGCTGTTCTGTGTCATGCCGGATCTGTTTCCTACGTTGTTGTGATTTGATCTGAACGGAAACAGCGTATCCGTGTGACGCAGCTGACACAGAACAGCATATGTTGTTTATGTACAGTGGGGGCGGATATCTCCAAAAGCTGCCCAAGGTGATGGGAGAGTGACGAATTGTTGAATAAAGTCTTTATTTTTGTTTTTGCGCACAAAAAGTATTCTCGTAGCTTTGTATAACTGCGGTTGAACCACTGATGTCACATGGATTATTTTACAGATCTCCTTACTACGTTTCTGGACTTGGGAACATTTCAGTTGTGTTGCGGTCTATGCAGGGTCAGGCGGCACTCAGATTCCATTAAAAATATCTTAATTTGTGTTCCGAAGATGAACGAAGGTCTTACGGGTTTGAAACGACATGAGGGTGAGTAATTAATGACAGAATTTTAATTTTTTGGGTGAACTAACCATTTAAACAGGCTGAACTCCCGTCAAGCCATTTGTGACAAAAATGGTTTGCATGCCATTTTTGATTATCACGTAAACTGCAGACTGTTTATCAAGTTGATCTTCGGCCAAAACCGCCATACAATCAGACAACACCAAAGCCTGTCATTTTCATCTTAACAAGAAAATAATAGAGAACTTCCTTACATTTTTTAGAAGTGCACTTAGAATTGTTTATGAATCTGGCCCCCTGATGGTAAAGTACACACAGAAGTAAATTGTCATAAGGCACATAAAACCAAGCTGATCTGTATGTTTTCCAATAGCACATGCAACTTACATCCACAAATGTCAGATTTAAACCATGAAATATTGCCGTTCTCGTTAAGTTAAAGGCAAATTAACTTGCTGAAGGCTTGGAGAGTGTAAATTCTGACCTTGTGCTACACTTATACTTTTCAAACTATGAAATAAAATGCATAAAGGACATAAGATATGAATTAACATTATGCATCTTTTTGTGTTTCAAAACTGCAATCACACATCCAGGTTTCATTCAGATCTATAATTGAAATGCCAGAAATCACGAGTGCCCTCTTTCATCACTTTGGTCTGTGAATGCTTTGATTCACAGATTCATAGAGAGAGCACCGTTCTGGAAACATATTGCATTATGAAATCAAGAGTCAGCCAATAACACGATCAAAAAACAACCTTGTCTAGACAGGAATGAGCATTCTGCAGTGGCTGTTTTCATGTCCTGTGGTCAGTACGGAAGCGCCTGAGTCTTGAGAGAGTCTTCCTCAAATAGAGGTATGTCCAAGATCCACCTGTCACTCCCTCTTTGACCCTTTGCCCACAACATGGTAATGACCTCTAACCTCTTGACATTTGCCCAGACCTAAATGGCACTGCTTTTATTAGAAATAGCCAATTTGAACTGAACAAACAGCACCACAAAAACTAAATATAACAGAAAGTGAGAAAACAGATGAGAAGGTGTACATGGAATAATATACATATAAATAAACAGGCTGCAGCACACATTCAACTGCAACATATTCAAGACATGTTTTAATCAATATATTCAAAAACTAGATCAATACACTCTCAGAAAAAAAGGTACAAAAGTTGTCACTGGGGGGGGAATCTTCAAAAGGACACCAACTTTGTACTAAAGAGCCATATTGGTATATTAAAGGTAACCTATTAGTACCTAAAGTGTACCAATTAGTACCTAAAAGGTACAAAAGTGTACCTTCTGAAAAGGTACCGCCCCAGTGACAAATTTTGTACCTTTTTAACAAATTAGAGGTTGATTGATATTGGACTTTGCTGATATGATAATGATGTGTTTAAAGAAAGAATTTATGTATGATTTAATGCCATATCAGCACCAATGGCTATATTCATGGCGAAATAAACAGTATTATGATTACAATATAATTTCAATACATTGTTTACAATAGTTTAACAAACACAACCAACATACCAAAATATACTTAAAATAATAATAATAGTAACAGTAAAAAAAATAAAATAAAATAAATATTCCAGGTGAAACCTTTAAAAAAAATGTCCATTAATATATTTTCTGAATAAAAACGTTGTCTAATATCATTTAAAAATGGAAATTCTATTAAAGTATGTTTTACACTCAAGAAATCCTTGCATACATTAAAAATAGCTTATGAATGAGTGAGCCTTGAATGACCAGATCGACATCTTGTATACAACCTGCTCATATCTATTTTCAAAATAATAACAATAATTAACTCCATGATTTAGTACTGGGTTCACCTAATAAAGTTTGTGTTTAAAGAAAGGAAATAGAGAAAGGAATAAAAAAAGATTATTGCACCAATACTAATAGTCTATATACTGTAAATATGTAGTAAATAATGTTCTTAGTCTTTCCTTCCTATGACAAGAAGCTACAAGAGTTTACACTGAATTAAATTCCAAATTTATCGTGTAACCAAAATAGATTTTATGCATAATGTGGGACTTAATTATAAACAAGTCTGAATACATTGGGACTTTCAAATGCCTCCGCTTCATCACGCCCTGCTCATTCAAAAAGATGACATTTTACAGCTGTAGTGGCTAAGTGTAGTGGAAGTCTAGTTGAAGTTGCTTACAGCACCTTTATCGGTGCTCTAATAAATCTGTGCATTTGATCTTGTGGCTTAAATGCAGCAAGTGTAGTCAAGTGTCTAAAACAAGCAGGTATGGTTCAGTCTTTAGTCTGAGGTTGAGCCTGGAGGGAGAGGAACGTGAATGGTTGCAGCCGTCTCAACTGACAGAAAAACGCTAGCAAAAAATCCTTCCTCATGATGAACACCACTATGTAATGTCTATTCCTCCACTGTAGCTTGCAGGGCTGTTAGCAACGTGTTTGAACCTATGAGGCATATAAGACTGCATTTAGGCAAAATGAACATTAAAAATGCATTTGAATTCATCCGAGGTTAGATTTCAGTCAGTGGCCCAGTGAAAATGATTCAGTAATGGCGCTGGCCGGCATGAAACAGACATCATCTTCCCTCCCATCAAGCAGAAGATACATCTCAAATGAGGGTATATTTAGTCAACAAGACAGGAATTGCCAAGAAATGAGATGTAACACGTATTGACCCACATTACCACTGCATTGGGAAAACAATAAATACACAATCTAATAAATAATTTCACATGCCATCTACTGTGGAACAGAAGCTGGGATTTCTACTTACAGATTTGCCCAGGTTCTTGTTATGGAAGCACTAATAATCCCACAATGGCTGTGTCTCAAAACCAAGGCGAATCATTAGCGCATTTCATGCCTATGATTTCCAAAAGGGCTGTCTAGCTAGGCTTAGCAGGTTTTGAGACGTCACTTAAGTCAATGCTAGACATTTATTTAAAAAAAATAATAATTTCACCATAATAGAACATTGAGGGAACCATCAACATTAAAGGGTTAGTTCACCCAAAAATGAAAATTAGCTTGTGTTTTACCCACCCTCAAGGCATCCTAGGTGTATATGACTTTCTTCTTTCAGACGAATCCAGTCGGAGTTGTATTAAAAATTGCTCTATCATTGCAGTCAGCGGGTGCTGCAGTGCTTCAGTCCACAAGTCGTGAAATAAAGCTCGCGCATTCATAATAAAACGTGCCGCAGACGGCTCCGGGGGATGAAAACAGGCCCCCTGTAGCGAATCCATGAGTTTTTGTAAGAAAAATATCAATATTTCAAAAATAATAAACATTTTTCTCTCATTCCCTTATCTGTCATATGCGGCATCCGTTCCTCTGAGATATGCTATTCTCGCGAGTTTGTTTACAGGAGTAAAGGAAGCAAAGTTTCTTTACTTTAGCAAGTAAAGAACTAGGTCTCCTCTTGGCTTATATCGAAATCCTCCGACATTTTTCTTGGATTCGCTACAGGGGGCCTTTATTCATCCCCCGGAGCCGTCTCTACCATGTTTTATTATGAATGCGCAAGCTTTATTTGACGACTTGTGGACTGTTCAACTGCAACACCCGCTGACTGCAATGATGAGCTTGGAAAAGCCAGGACAATTTTTAATATAACTCATCTGAAAGAAGAAAGTCATATACAACTAGGACGGCTCTGGGGTGAGTAAAACACAGGCTAATTTTCATTTGTGGGTGAATACCCTTTAAGCTAAACTATTGTAGTTTTATTTTAACCCCTTATTCTGACTGAGCATAATGCAAGTGCCCACAAACACTCACAAAACAGAAAACTGCCTAGAAGACTGTCTGATGTTTATGTAGAGCAGGATTATGCACCAATGAGATTTCACTATGGGCGGGGCTCCCCAGTGCAATGCAATGCAATGCAAAAAATAAATAAATAAAAAAAATTTAGTTGATTGTTGATGTTAGTATGATAATTTTTTTTACAATACAAACTAGCTGTTCTGTGTACAAAACATCATAGCATCACACAACTATGATAGAATATCTAACAATTCAAAGGAATTAAAAAGGTAAAAAGCTAAAACATTACGGGGGATAGTTTTAAACACATAAATGAAAATTCTGTCATAATTTCCTCACCTTCAACTTCAAGTTGTTCCAAACCTGTATTCGTTTTTTTCTTCAGCTGAACATAAAAGAAGGTATTTTGTAGAATGTTGGTAACCAAACAGCTTTTTGCATATTGACATCCATAACATGGAAAAATAAAATATTATGGAAGTCAATGGGAACCAGAAACGGTTTGGTTACTAACATTCTAAAAAATATATTTTTTGTGTCCAGCAGAAACAATCGAGAATCAAGGCTGCTTTATTTCAGAAAAGTAACCGTAACATTCCAAAGAAAGAAAGAAATTAGAGCAATTTATGACTGAAGAGGCATAACAGTTAATTTTACAATGATTACTTTTCTAAAATGAGATACACAGCAACCGTAGATGACTGTAGGCAAGATGAAGAGGAAGAGGAAGAGTATGTGATTTCACTCTTCAATATGATTTGTCACTGCCCACATATGGTATATAAAAAAGACAGAAATTGACTGCAATCTGAGTGGGTTTGATTCATGCGCTGATAATTGTCATCTTGTTCATGATATGATGATGCACTGCTACTGCTATGAATACACAAACACTTTCCCCTCCATTTTTAGAAGCAAGAAAACTGATTAGTTGTCTGAATAGATTAATGTCTTATTTTTCCCAGCAATACAGCTCATTTGAGATCAAGTTTTCTGGACACGACAAGGGAACATCTCTACATATAACGTTCAATAATTCACCAGCCCAACGCAATACACATGAAGTACAGAAATAAAATAACAATCTATTAAATCTATCACTTGTAAACGTCTAAAAAGTGACGGTTCCCATCTTCTTCAACTGAACGCTCCGTATCTGCAGTGCCAAGAGATAAAATGCAGAGAAGTGGAACTTTGGGCCAAGTCTGTTAAAAGTTCTTTCTCTGCTGTAGAAATCCTGGCTCGGGAGCTGAAAGCAATCTCCTGTTCTCCACCGAGAGAGGCAAATTATCATACTAGACATTCACGGTCTGAGAAGACACCATAAGATGTGGGCCAGACGTACCAAATGTTGCATAAAGACCAAGCCTCAAATGCCTGCTTGGTCTTCAGAACCGAAGAGAACAGACATTTGAGGCTTTTACTGTAAGGCTGGAAGCTTTTTCAATGAGTTTTCCTCTGTAATGTGAAGAAAGGACAGCTTTTAGCTTCTCTCAAACATTCATTCAGGAAAGTGTTGCTGGAAGTAATGTCTCCTAAGTGGTGCTTGCATTTGTGTTTTATGGGATAGGCTTACAATGCCATGAGAACGAATTAAGTGGCTTTCAAATTGCAAGCACCAAAAAGGATCAGAAAGAACCGCAGGCTAAAATTAGGGAAAGAGTCGTGTTTACAGTGGAATTCTGGGGTTTTTAAGGATTGGTTCACCCAAGAATGAAAACATTGTCATTATTTCCTCACCCTCACGTCGTTCTAAACCAGTTAGAATTTTCTTTCTTCCTTGGAACACAAAAAGAGGGAGATTTTGAAGAATGGCCAATTCACTGTTATCCATTCTTCAAAAGAATTCAATGCCAAAGGGCTATAAAGTTGCATAAAAGAAGACAAACAAAAAGCTTGCATGCAATTCCAAGTCTTCTGATACCACATGAAGGCTTTCACAGAAAAGCTTTCCCTTTAGATTAGAAAGCACAGGGAAGATGATCAATAACTTAAAGGGATAGTTCACCAGTGTCAGGGAAACTTACTTTGAAAGGTAATGCATTGTGCTACTTCATAAAAAAGTAACTAATTGTGTTACTCACTCAGTTACTTTTTATGGAAAGTAATGCATTACTTGCATTACTTTTGTGTTACTTTTTGACACCTTGGCTGGGCTTGCTTATTTATTTTTAAGAACAAAACTGGATTTATATGTTTGGAAACTGTAAAGGCCCTTTCACACCAAAAGTGAAATGAATAAGCCCCAGGCTGAAGGACGTGCCTCTGCACTTACTCCCGATTTCTCTCGACAGGGTCAGTGAATAAATGGGAAAACAAAGTAACTGTTACTTATTTCATGAAACATGAAGAAGGCGATCCCGGAACCAGCACAATTTGGACTATGTTTGGAGAAACTTCTAGGAACGTTAATAAAACATAAAGTCTTCATAGGAGAAATAAAACCAAATGCAAATGGCCGTTAACTGAAGCCAGAAACGCTGACGATTAACTCAAAGAGGGGAAATACTGTAGCAGGCCGAGCAAACTCATGTTTCAACAATGCGCAATAAAATGGAAGAAAAATCCTAAATATTGAATTGAAAACCCCAGAATCCAAAGAAAATTAAGGGGTCCTCATACAGTGTGCCCAAGTACAGTCGCAATGGCACCAGGCCACGTTTCCATTTAGAAAACAATCTAAAAAGAGGGACACCAACAACAACAAAATAGCCAGGACCGCACCAACAAAAGACTCCCGCATTGAAAAGCACTTGTTGGAGAGGGTCTGAGCGGGAGGGCCTCACTTATTTAAAAAGTAATAAGATAATTTATCGGTCATCACTTATGGGAAAAATAGAGCAGATGCTGGATGACAAAGATGAAGCTTCTAGTTGAATGTGTCGACAGCCGGGTGTCAAGCACGCATATCAAAAATGGAATATAATTGAAGGCTGCGGGTTCAATGTAAGCCTACGCTAGCGTGCATGTACAAAATTAAGTATACTTTGGGCTTGAATGATAACAAAATGTTGGGTGGACTATCCCTTTAAATTTCGATCGGTTCCTCGCAGAAAGCTGAAAAAAAAAAAAAGAAAAAAACAATGAAAAACACAAAAAAACAAAACAAAAAAATTTGTGTGAAAAAAAAAAAAAAAAAAAAAAAAAAAAAAAATGAAAAAAAAAAAAAAAAATTAACATAAAAAAAAAAAACAAAAAAAAAAAACAAAAAAAAAAACAAAAAAGTTTGGCTTTAAGAGACTTGGAATAAAGTCATATTTAAAGACCTTTTTTATGGTGATTTGTAAAAAATGTTTGCAGCTTGAAAGTCACGGTAGTTTGTGTGTGGAAAACATGGCCAGGACATTCTTCAAAATAGGTTTTTTGCCATTCTTCAAACTATGAGACAGATTTTTCTGCGTGATTTTGCCAACACATGATCAGCACATTTTTATTCCTGAGACTGGCAGAGATCGGTGGACCTCCTCTGATGAACACGGCCTTATCAGACAGAGTCAACGGACCGCCGTCAGGAGATGAGGAGATTACCAATCAGCCCATCTAATGCTATTCATCTCCACCACGACACGCGGTACAGCTCAAAATAACCACCAGATCCACTGCCTGTGAAGTTCAGCAAACCTACAGCTGAATTCAAACAAAACACATTCAACAATATAATGTTTAATGTTCTGAATAAAATGGCCCTATTCAAACATAACAAGGTAGTTAGGTATACGAGGTGAAATACTTTATATTGCATTTGAAAAAAAAAAAACATGAATGAATGCTACATTGGTGAAAAGTGCTTTGCCTCCGGAGCAAATCATTATAATGATGAGCATTATTTTAACAGAATTGGTGCTCGATTCTCTGCAGCATTTGTTACCATAGGAAACAACCCGCGGCCTGGCCTCTGATGTGTAAGTGCCTCCAAAATGGCCTTTTTATCTGCAGTTATTATGCTCATATGTCACTGTCATAGAAATAACACAGCGCAGTGACAGAAAGGGCACGCGGCATATCAGAATATTGTTTAGAGCGCCGATTATCACCTGCAATGTGCTTTCCAATTGTGTGGAAGGAAAGACGTCTCAAGAGACTGGCCTGATCTCAACATACAGTTCAGAGCCAATATTCAAGTGAGGAACTTGGATCTAAGATGACCATAATTCATTCGTTTTCATTAAACTACAGAAAAAACTGAAGCTGCATCCCTTTCTAAAAAAATAACCACATGTATTATAAAGGGGGTTTTGCAAATATGATCCTTTCGATTCAAGATTTTTAATTAAACAAAATGGCAAGTAACACATAACACAATCACAAAATCATTTGTATTGTGTATATTTAATTATCCAAATAATAATGTTATTTTTATAGTATATATAATCACAGTTATTAATAGTGTTGAAAACAGTTGTTCTACTTTATACACCCACACACACATATAAAGCAGCACAACTGTTTTCAACATTGATAAAATCGGCTTATTAGAATGATTTCTGAAGGATCATTGTGACACTGAAGACTGGAGCAATTGATGCTGAGCTTTGATCACAGAAATAATAATAAATGCAGCCTTTGTGAGCAAAAGAGACTTCTTTCAAAAACACTGAAATATCTTACCAAACCCAAATGTTATATAACTTAAAAAAATATTATATACAATGGGGGAAAAAAGTATTTAGTCAGCCACCAATTGTGCAAGTTCTCCCACTTAAAAAGATGAGAGAGGCCTGTAATTTCATCATAGGTATACCTCACCTATGAGAGACAAAATGAGAAAAAAACCCAGAAAATCACATTGTAGGATTTTTAAAGAATTATTTGCAAATTATGGTGGAAAATAAGTATTTGGTCAATAACAAATTTCATCTCAATACTTTGTTATATAACCTTTGTTGGCAATGACAGAGGTCAACCGTTTTCTGTAAGTCTTCACAAGGTTATCACACACTGTTGCTGGTATTTTGGCCCATTCCTCATGCAGATCTCCTCTAGAGCAGTAATGTTTTGGGGCTTGTCGCTGGGCAAGACGGATTTTCAACTCCCTCCAAAGATTTATGGGGTTGAGATCTGGAGACTGGCAAGGCCACTCCAGGACCTTGAAATGCTTCTACCGAAGCCACTCCTTCGTTGCCCGGGCGGTGTGTTTGGGATCATTGTCAATGCTGAAAGACCCAGCCACGTTTCAACTTCAATGCCCTTGCTGATGGAAGGAGTTTTCACTCAAAATCTCACGATACAGGGCCCATTCATTCTTTCGTTTACACGGATCAGTAGTCCTGGTCCCTTTGCAGAAAAACAGACCCAAAGCATGATGTTTCCACCCCCAATGCTTCACAGTAGGTATGGTGTTCTTTGGATGCAACTCAGCATTCTTTCTACTCCAAACACGACAAGTTGAGTTTTAACCAAAAAGTTCTATTTTGGTTTCATATGACCATATGACATTCTCCCAATCCTTCTGGATCATCCAAATGCTCTCTAGCAAACTTAAGACGGGCCTGGACATGTACTGGCTTAAGCAGGGGGACACGTCTGGCACTGCAGGATTTGAGTCCCTGGAGGCGCAGTGTGTTACTGATGGTAGCCTTTGTTACTTTGGTCCCAGCTCTCTGCAGGTAATTCACTAGGTCCCCCCGTGTGGTTCTGGATTTTTGCTCACAGTTCTTGTGATAATTTTGACCCCAAAGGGTGAGATCTTGCGTGGAGCCCCAGAACGAGGGAGATTATCAGTGGTCTTGTAGGTCTTCCATTTTCTAATAATTGCTCCAACAATTGTTGCCTTCTCACCAAGCTGTTTCCCTATTGCAGATGCAGTCTTTCCCAGCCTGGTGCAGGTCGACAATTTTGTTTCTGGTGTCCTTTGACAGCTCTTTGGTCTTGGCCATGGTGGAGTTTGGAGTGTGACTGTTTGAGGTTGTGGACAGGTGTCTTTTATGCTGATAAAGAGTTCAAACAGATGCCATTAATACAGGTACCCAGTGGAGGACAGAGGAGCCTCTTAAAGAAGAAGTTAAAGGTCTGTGAGAGCCAGAAATCTTGCATGTTTGTAGGTGACCAAATACTATTTTACCGAGGAATTTACCAATTATTTCTTTAAAAATCCTACAATGTGATTTTTGGATTTTTTTTTCTCATTTTGTCTCACATAGTTGAGGTATACCTATGATGGAAAATTACAGGCCTCTCTCATCTTTTTAAGTGTGATAACTTGCACAATTGGTGGCTGACTAATACTTTTTTGCCCCACTGTATATATATATATATATATCTACAGATATATATATAGATGATTGTGATTATTATGACACTTCACATGAATAACAATAAACCCTTGACCTAGAAAAAGCTGTACCTTGTTCCAAATGCCACACTTGATATGGACTAGTGGTCTTCACTGTGTGTGACAATGAAGTTGGAAAGATCATAGGGTGTCCCATTTATCATGTCATGATTGGTGCTCACAAGAGCCCCTTTTTGTAAAGCATGTACTGCTGTAAACAGCACAGCGAACTACTACAAAATAGCCTATGAGGCTATATGTGAAATGTGGACTCATAAGAGGCCTGAACCCTGTTGTGGTGGCTGCCAGTTAGAGACCACCAGCCACGCTTTGAAAGATCTCTTTATTAGTTCATAAAACAAAAACTACAAGCATCCACCGGACCGCGTCAGTAAAAACGCTCCACTGTGCAGTTTTTTTGTTTAAGATGAATGAAACACGAGCCAGCACAACAAACATAATCTTCAGGAGCTTTAAAGAATGTGATGTTCAGTCCGGCTACAACCATAAAGTCAGCGCCATTTGTGCGGTTAAATGGGTTTTGTTTTCTTTCTATTAAAAGAACAAATATTAGCCAATTAACATGACAACAAAACAGGACTGAAGAGCCACATGGAATTAAAGCTCATGGTGAAGAGGGGCTATCGCCTGGCAAGTTTAAAAGCGCATGACTGGCGGACTATAAGCAGTCATAAAAAGATCATGGTATGGACTGTAACGCAGCGCAAACTAAATAAAACTAATTAGGATATTAGAGCAATGTTGAAGTAAATCTGGATTGAAAAACAAATTTAGAGGGAATGATTGCTAATTTTAAATTGATTGATACGGCCATTCAAATGTTTGGTGCAGGTTAAGAGTATAAATGCAACTAAAAAAATAATAAAATATAATTTATTCCTGTGATCAAAGCTGTATTTTCCTCCATCATTACTCAAGTCTTATCTTTCAGAAATCATTAATATGAAATCTTTAGAAATCTTTACTATCAATTTTTTAATATTTCCTTGCTGAATAAAAGTATTAATTAAGTATTTGACCCCAAACTTTTGAACGGTAGTTCACAATATGTTGTTACAAAAAAAATGACTGTTTTGAATAAATGCTGCTCTATTTAACTTTTTATTCATCGAAGAATCCTGAACGGTCCAAAACATATGAAGCAGCTTAACTGTTTTCAACATTGATAATAAAAAAAAAAAATGTCCCTTGAGCAGCAAATCAGCATATTAGAATGATTTTTTTTTTTTTTCTGACAAGATCATGTGACACTGAAGACTGATGTAATGATGCTGAAAATACAGCTTTGATCACAGCACAATATATACATGAGCAATATCACACTCGTAGCAGTGCGATATGCCTGTGTATCGGTACACAGTGATTAAAACACACATGCATGCACACACACACACACAAACAAACAAACACACACACACATTATATATATATACAGTATATACGCAATACCGGTGTTATTTTGTGTAGGAATTAATTTTTTAATACCGCAATACCGGTCGGTGTATGTCGCTTAAACAACGTTGGGAACGCGACACTGTTTGAAAGGGGTCCCTTTTCACTGTTGCACTGTGGTGAGGGAACAGCTGTGTGTGTTACTAAGCGTGAAAGTTCTGAAACTGAAGCTGTAAAACTAATAGAACGTGATGACACAGAAGAATCATCCACAATATCCACATTGACCTCAACAAATATCCACCACCCCCTGCAATCAGCTCCCGCGTCTCACACACACGAGCGCCACTTTAGCACTAGATTTAGCAACTTCAGACCATTTTAGTGGATTTTTTTCCATAGAATATTCATACTGACAAAGTGACTTTTTTGGATAAACCTTAGCTATGGTACAGTTGGAAGATTTCGCCAGTGCTGTCCCGCGAACGCGAGGTCTGACTTTCCCGGAGAAGTGTCAGCTCTCTCGGCGTCTGTTCTGTGCAGTGAGCGGCAGAGAAGCACCGCAGCGACTCCTCAATAAATGAATACAGCGTTTCCAAGCACCTGTCGCTTACAGACTGTTTGGAATTATAAATATGAGCATAATTCGTCTATTAATGTTATGCACTTTTTTGTTTGTTGTTTATTTAAGATTGTTACTCAGAAGCAGACAGTGCGCTGCATGAGACACAAAAGTAATATAGCCAAAACAGCCGCTCTTTAGTGTAGATGCATGCTGATTTTATCAGACGATGCCGCGATTATAAATGAGAGTGACTCCTGGTTACTATGTATTAAAAGGGGTCGGGTTTAGTCACTATTTAGTGTGGTATTTTTTTACTATATTCACTCATCATGACAGTAAAATTTGGCATTCTAAGTCAATATACTGCAGTGTTTCCTCTCAATCAGTAGAAAATATGGTTAACACCCGTTCATGCATGAAAAAAAAAATGTACTGTGAAACCGGTATAATTTTGAAAATACCGTGATATAAATTTTTGGTCATACCGCCCAGCACATATATATATATATATATATGAAGAGTTCAATTGCAAAAACCGATAATGTAAGATAACCGTAAGAAATCACGTTTTTTTATTGCGTATTCCAAGTCAAACTGCAGTTGGGTTGGTCTGATTAAGTAATAATAACTTAAACAAAAACAGGTAATTTACCAAAAGACTTTGAAGTTAGCTTTGACGAAACTCTCTCAGCTAGCACGTCTTTTCAAAGTGAAAGTAGCATTGTCACCTGACCTGAATACAGCGCGCGGATTCGCTAAAATGGACTTATCGGCTTCTGTTCAAAAACAACAAGAGCGCTTGTCGGCTTCTGCAGTAAAACGTGAACTCATGATGCCTTGAAAGTGGACAAAACCGGCTTTTTTGACAAAACGTGTTTAGGGTTCAGATCGCACTATATGTGAAGAATAATGCACGGCAATTTTTTTTAAAGTGGCGTTTATTAGTTTTTGCAAATGAACTCTTCATATAATATTATATATATGAGTGTGTGTGTATAGCTCTTAAATAAGGAACAAAATTTGCAACCAGTACGATCCGCAAATGCCGTTTTTATCAATTGACAAACTATTTTTGAAGCAATCCTTTTCAATGAATCGAATCGGAAACCACAACATTGGTCAAGTCACCAGTACTGCCACTCGGACAGTAAATGGTCTCTGTATTAGCCTCTATCTTCCTTTGAACTGCGGTCAATTGAATTCAGCCTGTGGCCCTGTGGGACTCCAGACGTGTTGATGATATCTGGCTTCCTGAGTGATGGCGCTTGTGCCGTGACATGCTTCACCTAAAGGCCCCGCCACACGGGACACGGCTCTATAAAAGCCATTTTAGGAAACATTAGCACTTGATGGTGGGTAACTAGCAAATCCATTATCCCCTGGCCTCCAAAACTAGCTGGGGCATCTGTCCGCTTTCATCTGTTAGGAAGGTCAAGACTGGGCAGGACTGAAAGAAAGGACCATATGGAAGAAAGCACTGGAAAAATGAATATATGTGAGATTTAACAGCGTCCATTAAATTATTTTTGCTTAAAGCATTAAATGAAGGTTATCTAAATGTAAAAATAAGCCTGCAATTACATAGACAAAAACAAACAAGTTTCTTCTGCTCACCAAAGCTGCATTTATTTAATCAAAAATACAGTAAAATCAGTTATATTATGAAATATTATTACGATTCAAAATAGCTGTTTTCTATGAGAATATATTGTAAAATTTAATTTATTTAAAGCTGAATTGTCAGCACCATTAATCCAGTGTCACATGATCTTCAGAAATCATTCTAATATGCTGATTTGCTGCTCAAGAAACATTTCTGATTGTTATCAATGTTGATTAATGTTTTTGTGAAAATGGAATACATTTCCAGGATTCTTTACTCAATTTTTTACTCAATAGAAAGTAGACATTATAAATGTTTTTACTGTCACTTTTGGTCAATTTTAAAGTATCCATGCTGAATAAAAGTATTAATTAAAAAAAATACATAAATAAATAATACAATAAGTAATAACCCCTCACTTTTGAATAATAGTGTATATCCAAAAATCAATCAATAAATAAATGTGCATTCCTATTTGATATTTAAGTTTTAGTTTCAGTGAGAGATCTTAAGACTGGCAAATGGAGAACTGGCACTAAAATGCCCAGCTTCCTCTAGATGTGAGGTGTTATTATGAATATCTAGGCAGAAAGCCAAAGGTGCTTCATTTTACAGCTGTGGCCACATGTTGGGCAGGAAAATGTGCCGATATGGAGAAATCATTCACAGCTGTCTCTGATGGCTCATCTGCGGATTTTGGCAGGTTGAGAACCTGGCAACAATCTAACTGCAACAGAGAAAAAAAGTACCGGTAAATCTCAATCGAAGCTGGACAAGAAAACAAACTTGAAAATCACATCGGGTAGACTTCAGTGTGGAGCAATCGATCAAACGTACCATCAGACCCAAATTATGCATGCTGAACTTTAAAAGAGGCAAGAAAAATAAACCTGCATCTCTCAGTAGTTTGATATTCAATGCAAAACAGAAACTCACAGAAAATCTCAAATGAACAGGCTATAGGTGGGCTAACTGTGAGGCAAAGTTCTCACCCCTGACCGGTTTCATGACACTTCTATATTCAGTTCTCTCTCCACCATTTACCCCATAGCTGTCCTTCCTGTGTCTTCAGAGAGCAGAGCGTTTGCTTGAATCTCGGCATTAATAATTCATTGTTTTCGGCAGACACAGTGAATACCAATTCCTTCATATCGCAGGGCACCATCATCAATGCTGATTGCGGCACCTAAGGTCATTAACTTCATCCCGGGTGACGTGCCTACGAATGTAAATGACCGGCGAAGGCTGCTGACACCAAGGTTACGCCTTCACCCTGTTAGCTGGTCCATCTAAACCTCTGCCGGCCAGATGAGGGGCAGAGGGAAATTACATTGCGCACTTCTTCCGTTTATTCTTCGTTTTGCTCCTTCGCTCTGTGAAAAACATGAATTATGGCTTTCGCCCCGGTAAAAAGGAAACATTCACGAGGTGCATTCACGACGGCCCCCTTCCCCGCAAGGTGCCATGGCAACGGTGAACACTGAAATTATTACCTGAAATAGCAGTGCAATAAATGAAATCAAATATTCCCCAATGGCCTGGACGTCTAAGGCATAACAATAACACTGCTAAAAGATGTAAGTTGCCTGAAATTCGAAGCTTTTTGCAGGTTAAATACTGCTAGAACAATAACCTCTGTGGCAATTTATATCCCTCCAGCTGTGCGGACGTTCCCTGAGGAATCAAGCCAGACAGCAGGTGCTACAAGCTGCCTAACTTTAGGAAGGTCACAGAAACAGCTTGGCTGTGCTTTGAAACGTACGTTCACAGAGTAAACTTTAAACATGATGCATTTGCTGTCCGCTAGTAAAATGGCCTTTTTAAAGGAATAGCCCACTCCCCCCTCCCCCTTCCCGAATCAGAAAGAGCTTTATTGCAGGTATGTTTACACATATGAGTGACAGAAGCTTACACAGCACAATCAGAATGACAGTAACAAGACACAGATAATATAGCCTGGTCTCATGTTTATACGTAGGTATTAATACGTAATATTTACAAGCACAAAATGTAAATTTTTTACGTTTTTATTGATGCTAAAACATACAATTTAGACGTATTTCAACGTTTAAAACTTACAAATCGCTACGTATTTTTTTAGCTAAAAACCGTAAAAATATTTACATATCTTTTGTATCAAGACATTCGTATCAATGCATTTTTATAATTTGATCAATAAGCGATTTAGATTTTTAGACTCCTTAACCTACCCCCAAACGTAAACCTACCCATTTTACAGCGAATATGCATTTATCATTTTATCAATAAGCAATTTAGATGTTAGACCCCTTATCCTACCCCCAAACCTACCCATTTTACAGCGAATATGTATTTTTATCATTTTATCAATACGCGATTTAGATGTTAGACCCCTTAACCTACTCCCAAACCTAAACCTACCCATTTTACAGCGAATATGCATTTTTATAATTTTATTAATACGCAATTTAGATTTTTAGACCCCTTAACCTACCCCCAAACCTTAACCTACCCATTTTATAGCGAATATAAAAGGATATAAAAACGCAAATGACCGACTATGCAGGAAAATAACCATTTTAGTAACAATATAGCATTAAAAATATATTTTTTATAGTCGCTAATCCCACTTCTACCTCTAAACCTAAACATAACTGTTTCTGTACAGTAAGAAAAACATGACAGACAGATAAATGCAATTACAATCTTTTATTTATTGCAAAAATGTCAAAAGCAGTAATAAAAGTAATCCAATTGACGATGCGTTGCAGCCGCAGTCCTCATTGGTGGAATACAGTAGGTTTGTGTGAGGTTCAGAGCAGAATTTATGTTGTTAATCGGTGAAAATATTATCCAGATAATTTTCCCTATCCACTCCGTGAACTCGTGAAGGCATCATTCAAACACACCTCACCAGAAACACGGGGTCGCAATATGAAAATACGTCAGTGTTGTAAATCTTTATGCCTGTAAAAACGTAAGTACATGTATGTTTTTATAGACCCCGCACCATTTAGAAAATACATACGAATTATCTGTCCCGTGGATAATAAAAAAGAATAAAACAGGAAAGCTATTGTACAAAAAATACACTATAAAAACGTTAGACAATAGATGGTTATTTGTGTATACAGGTGTGTACAAAGGCAAGGGATGTAAAAAGAGGATGGTGTTCATAATAATCAGTGTTAGATACGTGTTGTGTATGAACGTTTCTTGCAAGTACATGTAGAGGCTGTCCTGAGGCAAAATAAAGGTCTATGCCTGCGGTTCTGGTGCTCAGAGTTCTGTAGCACCGGCCAGACGGCAACATTTCAAAGAGGAAGTGTGCTGGGTGTGAAGGGTCCAGAGTGATTTTCTTAGCCCTTTTACTCACTCTGGATAAGTACAGTTCTTGGAGAGTGGGGAGGGCTGTACCAGTGATTCGTTTAGCAGTCCGGACTATCCTCTGTAGTCTTCTGAGGTCAGATTTTGTAGCTGAGTTGAACCAGACAGTTATAGAAGTGCAGATGACTGATTCAGTTACTGCAGAGTAGAACTGTATCAGCAGCTTTCTTTGGGATAGGGATGATGGTGGAGCGTTTGAAGCAAGAAGGGACTTCGCACAGCTCCAGTGATATGTTGAAGATCTGTGAAAAGATGGGGGCCAGCTGGTCAGCACAGGATTTCAGACAAACTGGTGTAACACCGTCTGGACCTGGTGCTTTCTTTCTCTTCTGTTTCTGGAAGACCAGACATGCATCTTCTTCACTGATCTGAAGTGCAGGAGGGGGCTGGAAAACGGGGTTACTGGATGGTTTTAAAGGGGTCATATGATGCAATAAAAAAATTTCCTTTCTCTTTGGAGTGTTACAAACTGATTGTGCATAGATAAGATCCCTGACGTTGCAAAGACTAAAATCTCAAAACCAAAGAAATATTCTTTATAAAAGTTAAGCGTCAACAACGCCTACCTAAAACGGATAGTTTAACACGCCCCTACATTATCTACATCCCACTAGTGGAAATATTAGCATATGCACGCCCAAATGTTACGACAAGAAAGAAGGCGTGGTTTCGGTAAGTCGTTAGTGTTGAAGCAGCGACGGGAGACGCGTGTGTTTCTAGGTAGGAAGCAAAAAGCACTTATTTGGCCCTTCGAAAGTAGAGAATTAGGAATCTTTAAGTACTACAAACAGAACCGAATGCAGTTTAGGACGATCGTTTATTGAACCTAGGAAGGAGGTAATCGGACTTTGATTGAGAATATGGGCTTCTGACTGCGCTTATGTTTTTATTAGTTTAACCTTGCTATGACGTTCAAATGCGGAGTTTTGGCATGTGTGTGCTGTGATGAGAGAGAGAGAGAAGAGAGAGTGGAGGACGGAGAGAGAGAGATCAAAGTGGAGCAGCTGTCTAACAGTGGCTTGTTGTTAGCACTCACATACCAGCTCAATCACTTTGGCGTCCGTGACTTTGTGCCCTTTTTTTCCCCCCCTTTCGGGCTCTGTCTTTATGTTTATTTTGAAAGATGAAGCTCGCGATTCTGGTAAGGGGCGTTACATTTCCGACGAGTGCTTGCATTGTTCGGCCAATCACAATGCACTGGGTCAGCGGGCCAATCAGAGCAGACTGCGCTTGTCGGAAGGAGGGACTTTGTATAAAACGACGCGTTTGAGAGAGGCGGGGCATAGAGGGCCTACAATAATATACAGTATTATTTGAAAAATAATGTGTTTTTTGACCATTAAAGCATGTCAACATTTTTTTTTTTTTTTTTTTTATTCTGTTACGCCAAATACACAAACTAATGATCTTTACAAAGCATCATATGACCCCTTTTAATGTTGTGTGAGTGGTTCCGAATTACTGTGGGTGTGAGACTAGGTTTTCAAGCCTGCAGTAGAACTCGTTCAGATCGTCTGCTAGTTGTTGATTCTCCACAGTGATGGGGTGTCTTGTAGTTGGTGATGTCTCTCAGTCCTTTCCACACTGATGCAGGGTCATTGGCAGAAAACTGGTTTCTCAGCTTTTCAGAGTAGTTCCTCTTAGCCACTCTGATCACCTTTATCAGTGTGTTTTTGGCCTGTTTATACAAGACTCTGTCCCCACTCCTGTAGACATCTTCTTTGGCCTGATGGAGCTGTCTGAATTTTGCAGTGAACCACGGTTTTTCGTCGTTGTTGTAAGTCAAATGAGTCCCTGTAGGGATGCACATATCCTCACAGAAACTGATACAGTTACAGTCTCTGTGAGCTCGTCCATATTGGTGGCAGCAGCTTCAAAAACACTCCAATCAGTGCAGTCGAAACAGGCTTGTAAATCCCACTCTGCTTCAATTGTCCATCTTTTTACAGTCCTTATTTCAGGTTTCGCTGATTTCAGTTTATGCCTGTAGGTCAGTATAAGATGAACCAGACAGTGATCAGAGAGCTCCAAGAGCCCCAAGGAGCATCCTTTATTGTGGTGTAACAGTGGTCCAGTATATCACTGTCACTGGTAGGACATGTAACGTCCTCTCTGTATTTTGGCAGTTCACTGAGGGTTTATTTCGTAAAGTCCTGAGAATGGATTATAACAAAAGTCCGGGTTTTGTTGCTCTGTGTATGTGATTGATCAGCCAAAATGTTGTGCTTGAACAGCATCGTTGATCTGGCCAACTACAATGTTCAACAAACGTCTTGAGTGATTCACAAAAACCGGTATTTAGACGATTGTGTGGTTGTGTACGGCCAAATGTTCAGCGTTACTCTATCTGAGTAAAAATTAAAGACCAGGGAAAAACTACACAAAGACATTAAAAATGGGGAGCGCTCCCTCACCGAGGCAGCCATCCGCGGCACATCTTGATCCATCTTGAAGATGTAGATGAGCAGAACGGATTTGGAGAAATGCAGCATTCCATTACTTGTCACTCACCAATGGATTATATGTAGTGAATGGGTGCCGTCAGAATCAGTGTCCAAACAGCTGATAAAATCATTACAATAATTCACAAGTAATCCACACCCCTCCAGTCAATCAGTTAATGTCTTGAGAAGACAAAAAGCTGCGTGTTTGTCCATTCCTGTGTCCCTACCTCAAAATGTTCACATCACATATTTGTTTAGAGCTGATTTGGACTATTTTGGCTTGTAAACGGTGTTTGATCTGTACAGATTTCTCTCCTGAATCAAACCAGACCACTTTTACACTGGAGGAAGCATTATGGATTGACTCGTATTTTATGTTAAAAAACGTCTTAATGATGGATTTGTTTCTTACAAACAAGCTTTTCATTTCACATGACATTAACTGATGGACTGGAGTCGTGTGGATTACTTTTGGATTATGGTGATGTTTTTATCAGCTGTTTGGGACTCTCATTCTGACGGCACTCATTCACATCCATTGGTGAGCAAGTGATGTAATGCTACATTTCTCCAAATCTGATGGAGAAACAAACTCATCTACATCTAGGATGGCCTGAGGGTGAGCGCATTTTCAGAAACCTTTCATTTTCAGGTGAACTTCTGTGAATATAGAAAATAGATTATGCTGCCTAGAGCAATCCAGACTGAACCAGGATGACACACTGATTCCGGTATGGGACGCTGGGTCAGGTATCTGTAGCTGACAGAACGAAGAGCCCTTCATTTCACTGAGGAGCCCCCCTAACACATTGGACATGGCACCGAGCACAAAGCTGATCTCTGTCTGATCCAATTGACTGTTGGGTTTCGACCCCCTGCATCACAGATGGCCATTTAGTGGCCTGCCGAAGAAAAATGGCTTTGCTGGTCCCAGGGTAGTGCAATTGGATCAGCAATTTCTGCCCACTATTGTCCCATAACACTGTGACTAAGTTAATTTCCTGTGGGAAAAAAACACTCAAGTGAAAAAATAAGCAATAAATAAAAAACAAAAAATGAAAGCAGTCCCACTAGATGCACAAGCCAGCACTGCTAGCTTTTGTCATGTCATATATTGTGTAAAGACCCTTTTACAGTGTAAAAAAAAACACAAGATGCAAAATATTTACTGGAAAAAAATATTAATCAATTAATTTATTTGTTAGTTTGTTTGTTTATGCATGCATGCATGTATTTATTTATTTATTATTAGTGTCATTAGTCGAATAGATAGCAATAGAATTAATGTGTGATTTCCTGATTTATGCTATTGCAGAGTGAAGGGTAAATTTGCCCAAAAGTTTGCCCATTATTTTGCTTCGCTCTTTAAAAGAATAAATAATAGTAATATTAATAATAATAATGAATAATTAACTAGTAATAATAATAATAATAATAATAGTAATAATATTACTGATAACAACAACAACAATACAAATAATATCATATATTATGTTACAATTCTTCTGTGATGTCGGCCCAGGGCGATGTCAGAAAGAAAGTGGCCACTGCATCTTTAGTATCATAATATTTGGATCTTCTGCTACTTAACAGCCAAGACAACAGATGAGCACAAGATCAACAGACAAAGACACTAAATCTGCCTACAGTGCTCTGGAGAACTCTTAAGCAAGGACTCATAGACAAAATTGCCTCATATCCAGTAAAAAAACGTTCCCAATCCCCCCGCAGACAAAAAGCGGAGACTGATAACGAGATCTGAACAGTGAGAGGGGAAAAAAAACTGATTGAGAATTGAAGAAATCCCCTGTCTTTTCAAGGATCTGCACATTATTCATGCTCACACCTCGGTATAATAAAATAATACCTCTCTTTTTATTCATGAAGAGAGTCTGGCTGACCCAGATATTTTCCGGATGTCTGTGCCTTAAGGGGACTGTCATGGTTGGGCTAACACAGAGCCAAATCACTGTCCAAGATGCAAAAAGCACAACCGTTCCAAAAAATTGCTGTCAAGAAACATACCAAAACAGTCAAATTTAGCAAGAGCAAACCCGCAGAGACGGACTTGCGCTTTTTTCCGGGGACTGAAATAAAGAGTCCAATTACACTACCAATGCAGCAAATAACAAACGTTCTTTCACTAGATGTGATCCATGTGCAGTGCTGGGTAGATTACTTACTAAGTGTAGTCTGCTACTGATTACAAATTACATGATGAAACATTGTAGTTAGTAACGTAGTCTAGGTAACTCATTTAATGTAACGTATTTGATTACTTTTTAGATTACGTTTTACCTAACTTGTTTTAAACGTACCATTAAATGTACCACATTGATATACATTCATTTCTGTGTCAACATCATGAAATGCATTAAAAATTACATTGCGCCACGGTTTTCCAAACTGGGGTTAACGTAAGAACTGCAGAATAAATTGAACTGAATTGAATCAATTAGTGGGTTAATTGAGTTGATAAAAACCTAAACATTTCATCATAAAAATGTAAATAAAAATAAATGATTTTAAAATAAACAACAAAACACTTGAACACTAAAAATAGAAATATTTGTTTACCTGCATGCATATGGGACATTTTACCAATATCAGAGAACTGTGAACATACAAATGTCGTGTTAAATTATTAAAACTTTAATTTCCTCAGGGATATTTCAACTTTAGCCCTATTTGCACGGGATTAGTATTACCTGGTGACCTCCAGTCATTTGTAATAATTGCGGAGGTTGTCTGTGATCTTAATCCCATGCAAATCAGCCATGTCTGTAATTTGTAAAGTAAAAAATTCCCCCGCAAAAGACCTACCATATTTCGCCGAAAACCGAGGTCCTGTGATAATATTAGTCCCGTGCGAATCGGCATCTCTGTGATTCGGCCAGCATTTGGCGGGTCGTATATCATTTTTCAAGTTTTTTGTTTCCTGTGCGCCTTTTTATCCATCTTTCGTGAAGAATGGAGCTGCCTTGGAGTGTTTGATAGTATTTTGGGTGTTGTCATCATATCGCTACACCATACAATTCGCAGAAAGAGAAAGCTGAAAAGGTTTTGAGGTTAATGTGTTACAAATAAATCAAGCACAAAGCTTGAGATATTATTTTAACCTGGTGAAATATAAATGACACTGCGCACGAAACTATATTAGTTTATTTATTTAATCCATCTGAACCATAGAACGGGACTCTCAAAGCCTTGACATCCGGGTATCCGGGAGATAAGTCAGTAAATTTGAGTAAAATCACAGGGTTCGCTTATGGCATTACACATCCAGAGTTATCAAAGCTAAATGATATGACAGTAGAATTTTTAGAAATGAAACTTTAAAAGAGAAAAAAGACGAATTAGGGAAAAATCAATAAATTATGAATAATTTTCTGCCATTGTGTGAATAATATGTAATCATGTAATCCATAAAATGTAACTGTAATCTGATTATGCGCAGTTTAAAATGTAATTACGAGTACTTAATTTTTGGTATCTGCTTACATAATCCAGATTACATGCAATCAGTTACTAGCCAGCACTGTCTGTGTGTAAACATTAGCATAGGTGGAAAACTGCAGTAGCAAAAGGCCAAGCACCTCAGCTTCCTCCTGGTGTCCTGTCTAAGCTGTAGGCTGTCAGGGCCGGCAGGGTCTGGACACCCTATTTTGCTGAGGAACGTGCTTGACTCTACTGTCTTTATTGGCAGGATGATGGAGAGAGGGCCTGCCTCCCAAGATAAACAACTCCTCTGTAGTCTGTGATGCTCTCCTGGCCCTCGCTTTGCTGCAGGCATCACACAGGCAGCTCCCAGCGTGATTAGCAGCCAGTGCCACCAGCCACCCTCATTCACAAACATTGGCAGTGATCGTTCTGCGCGCTGTTTATGCGCCCTGCATACTGTTTATGCATGCTGCCTCGCATTTTCGCCGCCCGCTGCGCCTCGCGTTTTTGCAGGAGCGCTCGGAGGGCCTGAAGTTGAAAAAAAGCAACTCTGAGCGTATAACTGTATTTTTTTAAGATTTCTGTTAATATGACGGTTTACTTAACAGCAAAAACAAAAGATTTTAGAGCGCTCATGTGATTAGACGGACAGGGTGGCTGATTTGGTCAACGCAGCGCAGCGCACTGCTGTTTTTTTAAAAGTCACCAAACAAGGCAGTGTGGCGCGTTGCGTTTTCAGACCTAAAAAACATATTCGGTGTGATCGGGGCCTTATGGGTTTGGAACAACACGAGGGTGAGTAATTAATGACAGAATTTCATTTTTGGGTGAACTAACCATTTAATGGATAAAATCTAGACAATATATTGGTACAATATTGGTTACAGGCAGATATTAGACTTTTGTTTGTTTGTTTGTTGGTATTGGTCAATTTTGTACATGTACTCATGCTCATTTTCTCTATTTTTATATATAGATTACATCATGTTGCACCCACCTAAAGTTCATCTTTAAAAACACTTATAATTTCACAACATTTAGAAGATTAACTTTTTTTTTCTTCAAATATATTGATCATGGGAAAATAGTACTATATTTTTTGTTCTAATAAATTGCTAATAAATCTTGCGAACCTCAAGCCTTGGTTTTGATTGCAACATTTCGAATTATTATTTTTAATCATTAGTGTTTCATTGTTAATTTGGAAAATAAATATGTACAACTTTACACTCTAAAAATGTGGACTAACCCAACTTTTGGGTTACAATTTAAATATAAATATTTTAACCCAACAGCTGGGTTAGTCCATATTTGACCCAAAGTTGAGTTGAAACAACCCAGCATTTTTTATGTATAAAAGTGTATAAGAGTGTATAATCAATGAATCTCTAATAAAATCTGCTACATTTTTTCCTGCTGAACGTTCACCCAGAAATGTGCTCTGGAAGTAAAATGAGTTGCAGATGTTGTTCATGACTTCAATAAGTGCACAGTATCTTTGAAAAGTTGCTTTGCTACTTGAAACACCCTGCAGACTGCGCTCCAATTTTGTCATTCACACATCTGTTATAGCAATAGTATCAACTTCAAAGTGAGACTCAGGTATACAACAGGCACGGCAATCAATTAATAGTGACTACACTGAGAGTTTAGCACAGACAAACTGACAACTCATCAGTAGCCACTAAACTGTATCATCCAACGCTGTCAAGCAATTATCACATTGGGGTGCTGAAGCTATATGAAGAAAGCCTGCAGTATTCTGTACAGATGAATGGGTCTGGACTAGTCAGAATCACCTGAATAATTCAGCGAGAAGTTTGGATACATAGTCACAGTCTAATGTATGTCAGAACAAAAAAGATTCGGTGCACTAAAACGTTTCTCGCGACTGAATAATGACATGCAAACTAACTCGGTAAAGTCACATGACATACTCAGCAAGCAAGAACAGCCCCTTCCTGTGGACTACTTTCCCCGGCTTTCACTGAAGTCACTGAGACTCCCGGCAACCTCTGCAGCGCGGCGGGATCAGTGAGCTGAGTTTGCAGATTAGACCACCTGCCTCAACAATCCTGCCATCCTATTTATACCCCTGACAATAAATTACTGCTGGCGAGCTGGAGCCTGTGCTCCAAAAGAGGCTGGCGCTACAAATGAGCCAAGAGAAAAAGACAAGCACTAATGGACGCAGCGTTGACCTTATTCTTTATTTCGCTTTAAATGAGCAATAGTGTTTCCACACACTGGTTATACGTGCCACGCACCTTTACATAAAAGTGCAGCTCAACTAAGACACTTTGAAGGAGATCTGCTGTCAGCTGTAAACAAACGAGAAACGCATTCTGCCAGGCTGACATCTTTTTATGAGTTTCGCTTTGTGCACACAAGTGAAACCTTCGCTTGCTTTCTGTTGTTGAAACAGCTAAAAGTCTGACGAAAAGACAGCAGTGAAAGGCAGCGCTGGAGACAAGATATTTGTTGGTTTACAGGGGTCATATGATGCGATTTCAAGTTTTCCTTTCTCTTTGGAGTATTACAAGCTGTTCGTGAATAGATAAGATCCTAAAAGTGCAAAGATAAAGTTCAAAAACACAAAGAGATATTCTTTATCAAAGTTAAGACTCGTCCACGCCCCCCTAAAATGCCTCGTTTAAACACATACCCACATGTCTACGTCACGATGTGGGAAGACTTGCATAACGCCGCCCAAATGTTCACGCAAAGAAAGAAGGCGTAACTTTATAATTGCTGCCACCGCCGCGGCCATGTTGTGAAGACGCTGTGCATTGTTGCGAAAGCGAAATAAACTACTTTGTTTGGCCTTCCAAAAGAGGACGATAATCCAGTTCGTCATGCCTGGAGCTGATCCGTGCTGGTCGCTGAGGAAAACATCCAAATTCGCACTTGAGTCCAGCCTGGGGTCGTCACATGTGGTTGCCGCAAGCCCGCCGGACGCTCCTTCGTCGAATCCGCCGGTCTCCGATCACTCTAGCCCGCCGTGTGTGACGTGTGTTTCGTTGTGAAAGCGAAACTACTTTGTTTGGTCTTCCAACAGAGGACACGACTAGAAATCAGTGGTTAACAGAACAGTTCAACCCAAATATTCAGATGTGTGCAACGCATTTTATGGAGGACTGTTTCCTGATCCTGGGAGAGGATCTACAATGCCGGCTGTTCTGACTCACAGACTGTAAGTACGTTTTCATTTAAAGGATTTGCCACTGATGATTCAAACGTGAGTTTTGAGCAGTGTAGAGTAGCGCTTGTTGTTTGTCATTTCTCCGATCACAAATGCAGACATGCTTTTATGTTACGCAGCGAGATGCAACGCAACACGTAAAAAGACAGTATAAGTCATTATAATCCATAATTATGTCCCCACTGGATGCAACAAATGCCTAGTTTATAAAGGGTTTTAATGTTTTTGTCTCGTCGCTCCGGCCGGACAGGGCATCACAGTATGGTAAGGGGCGTAACATTTCCGTCACACGCTTGAGGTATTCAGCCAATCACAACGCACTGGATAGCTGGCCAATCACAGCACACCTCGCTAGAGGAGCAACAATAATGTACAGTATGTGGAAAATAATGTGTTTTTTTAACCTTAAACCGCATAAACACATTTCATTACACCAAATACACAAAATAATGTTCTTTTTAGCAGCATCATATGACCCCTTTAATGGTAGATTGGATTAATAATGACCGATATTTGGATATTAATTGTTCATGTTTCATGAGTCCGCTGTGCATACAAATGACATTTTTTTGTAATTTAATTTGTAAAAGTTAATTTGTAAAAACTGTTAATTGTAATCTTTAGCAAATCTCAAAATGAGTATCCATTTTTAATACTGAATTTTAATATTTTATGATATCTACATTCTTTTGTACCATTAAAAATAAACAATTTGTTGTTTAGTGCTTTATTACTTATTTAGATAAAATGGTAAAATCTACGAAATTTTTCAGTCATAATATGAAAATAATTAACTTACCTGAGAGAATTTAAATATTGGGACAACACTAAAAATGATCAACCAAAAATGTCCTTTAAATAAAAAATAAAAAATGACTGAATAGGAGGTTATACTAAAATTCTGTATAAAACAGGAGCAAACATGACAAACACTGTGCAAACTATTGCATTAATATTGGCCATTTTACAAAGTAGCATTTGTATTTGCACACACACACACACACACACACACACACATACCAAAAAAAAGATTTTGACATGAATATATCAAAACAATATATCTCCTTACTAAATTATCAGTTTATTTTGTTATTTTAACTATGCACAATTGTATGGTAACTTATGGGTCTTGACTTTCCAGATTCAGACAACATGCCTTTCTTTGTGCTCAGAACTTAAGCAACTGAATGATTTCTTTCCATTAAAAAAAAAAGTATGTTCTCTTGGCCAAATGAATGAGCATGTTGTGGAAGCACACATCAGTCGTTCTCCTGTCAAACGCTGCATGTCAATGTGAGTCATAAGAACAGCTGTTTGGTCGTCTGCTTGTGTAAAACAGAAACTATTCAGAGCACGTTACTAATACCTTACACTTGGGCTCTTGTCCGGTTGGTTTGTGTCCCTCTTGCTTTTGGCCTGATACCCTTAATGCCATTTAAGCCTCTGTGACACCCACAAGCACAGATACATTTTCAGAATGGTTTGTCTAACGCGGGCTCAGACAGGGGCCTAATGTTAATCTCAGTAAACAAAGCTGTTTGGCTCCTGACTGGCAAGTTTAATTGTAATCCTCTTGAACGTGAACTGCTATGAAAAAGCAATCAAACACTATCTAATTGAAACGAGCCAAACATCTGCGACTGATGGAGCCTATCGATTATTGATTACAACAGAGCGGCCAGTGCTTGTAGATTACTTACAAATTGTAATTCATTACTGATTACAAAACACATGACAAAAGCTGTAGTTAGTAATGTAATCCATTACAGTACACCTTTTAGGTAATATAATCGGACTACTTTTTGATTACCTTTAGATTACTTTTGACCAAACTCGTTTATTGATTTAAATAGGATAATTTGTATCATAATGACATAAAAACGCAAAGAGAAAGAAAACATATTCCATTCAATATATTCCAAAGTAATACATGGTTAAATAACGCACTAAGTGATCATTTAAATAAAAAGTAATGTGTTCATCAGTAGTTGCAGTGTTGAAATGTTAAGAAAACACTTCTTAATACTGAAATGATTTCTGTAAATCTGTGTGGCGTCTAGGGCTGCCCTCGACTAAAGATTTTTTTGGTCGCCTAGAAGTCTAGTCGACTAATCGAACGTTTATTAATAAACCATTTAAATCATGCTAATGAGACTTTAATTGCCTACATAGCCTAATAAGCGCTCAAGCGCACGCATAAAGCTTGCCACAGCACACAGGCAGAAGTAATGAGACGAATGTTAAGGGAAAAACAGTAAGATTAAACTGCATTAACATTTTAATACACGATTGATAAACTAGTGCTTTCGACTGACTCGTCATCTCTGCAGTAGTGGATGCGCCTGCATGCAGATGTTTTCATATGGAGGCATTTTTATAATAATTGATTATATTGTGGGAATAACATATGGAACCAGCTGTAATCAATCAAAAAAAAAAGTAACTAGTCTGATTACGAGCATTTTAAAATGTAATATAATCTAATTACTAGCACTTCCTTTTTGGAATCTAATTACGTAATCCAGAATACATGTAATCAGTTACTGCCAGCACTGAGACTGGCACACAGACATCATCAAGACAACCTACTTAGGTGGGCTAAATATAAAACCAGAAACTTGCAAATGTGGGGAAAGTGCAGGGTTTGCCAGCAATGTGGCGTTTGGTTGGTTGCCAGGGTGTTGCTGTGCAGTTTAACGCATTGCTATGCAAATCTCTCTGATATTCTGGACAGTCGATATCGCTAGAGAACGTTTTTCCAAGCATTTTATCGTCCACTAGGGGAAATGGCTCTGAAAGAAATTCCAAAATGCTCTCCTGTAGTGCTTCAGGTAATAACACTTGAGGTTATTCAACAGCCAACTTTCTTGAATAACTCTTAGAACTATTTATCTTTAGCCGGAGAGGAAACTGGAGGCTGGTAAACACTGACAGCATGCAATTAAACTGCTTGTTCTGTTCGGCAGAAACATTTTTTGTGTTAATAACAAAAAGTAGCATTACTTGTCATTGACAACTTTTATATAAATGACCCGCCAGAAAGCGTGACACATACAGCAATGAAATGCGGTCAGAATGAGGGATTGTACGACACGTTGCATCGATTATCAACAGATGAGTGATGCATTTATTTGGATCATATGACTGATACTTTAATACGCTTCTAATTTATGAGACAACGCAAATGAGCAATACCTCTAAACTTTAATAGACATTAGGGCTAATTTGTGCAGCATCTATTGAAGAACATTAATAATGGCTATATTTAATACAGCAGATAATTGATGTCTCTGTGCATTTCCTTATATTATGGTTTTAATCAGCAATTTGCATGCCTGACACAGGACTTTATTCTTCAGCTCCAATTGGCTACAACACAAAATCGGGGTAAAAGTAGAGCATAATTAATGTGCTGTCTTCATTATAACACACAAACCCACAATGCTGGCCTCTATTACCACAAAAGAGCTTCTTTATAATCAGAGCAGAGAAAAAAAGTTGTGTTCACAGCTTCACACCTTCACACTTCCCGATGCGAGCTTGCATATACTGGGCTAATCTGCATGTGTGTGTGTGTGTGTGTGTTGATGGTATATCTGTTGGCCGCAGGAGTAATTATTCGGCGTATTGTAATACTCTGCATAGGCGTGTTGAAGGAAAAAACTGAACTAGAGGACAGGGGCTTCCTGAAAAGCCCACACACTATCCAGCATTACGAATGAATTATGCAGCAAGAAGCAATTTACTATCGCTTCTCAACTCTTTGGATGTTTTAAAACACCATATAGTGCAGATATGAGAAATTCCAATCTATTATAAAAGGACAACTGAGCTTTTTTTTCTTCCCACCTGAACCAAAGTTCATATTTACTATGGAAACCCATTTCTCAATGAATATCTATAGGCCCTATAATATATATATATATATATACAGTGGGGGGAAAAAAAGTATTTAGTCAGCCAACTAATTGTGCAAATTCTCCCACTTAAAAAGATGAGAGAGGCATGTAATTTTCATCATAGGTATACCTAAACTATGAGAGACAAAATGAGAAAAAAAAATCCAGAAAATCACCTTGTAGGATTTTTAAAGAATTTATTGCAAATTATGGTGGAAAATAAGTAATTTGGTCAATAACAAAATTTCATCTAAATACTTTGATATATACCCTTTGATGGCAATGACAGAGGTCAAACATTTTCTATAAGTCTTCACAAGGTTTTCACACACACTGTTGCTGGTATTTTGGCCCCTTCCTCCATGCAGATCTCCTCTAGAGCAGTAATGTTTGGGGCTGTCGCTGGGCAACACGGATTGTCAACTCCCTCCAAAGATTTTCTATGGGGTTGAGATTTGGAGACTGGCTAGGCCAATACAGGACCTTGAAATGCTTCTTACGAAGCCACGCCTTCGTTGCCCGGGCGGTGTGTTTGATCATTGTCATGCTGAAAGACCCAGACACGTTTCATCGTCAATGCCCTTGCTGATGGAAGGAGGACTTCACTCAAAATCTCACGATACATGGCCCCATTCATTCTTTCATTTACACGGATCAATCGTCCTGGTCCCTTTGCAGAAAAACAGACCCAAAGCATGATGTTTCCACCCCCATGCTTCACAGTAGGTATGGTGTTCTTTGGCTGCAACTCAGCATTCTTTCTCCTCCAAAACCGACAAGTTGAGTCTTGTACCAAACGTTCTATTTTGGTGTCATTGACAATTATGACATTCTCCCAAGCCTTTCTGGATCATCCAAATGCTCTTTAGCAAACTTCAGATGGGCCTGGACATGTACTGTCTTAAGCAGGGGGGACACGTCTGGCACTGCAGGATTTCCCTGGCGGCGCAGTGTGTTACTGACGGTAGTTTTTGTTACTTTGGTCCCAGCTCTCTGAAGGTCATTCACTAGGTCCCCCCATGTAGTTCTGGGATTTTTGCTCACAGTTCTAATGATCATTTTGACCCCACGGGGTGAGAACTTGCATGGAGCCCCAGATCGAGGGAAATTATCAGTGGTCTTGTATGTCTTCCATTTTCTAATAATTGCTCCCACAGTTGCTTTCTTCACACCAAGCTGCTAACCTACTGCAGATTCAGTCTTCCCAGCCTGGTACAGGTCTACAATTTTGTTTCTGGTGTCCTTTGACAGCTCTTTGGTCTGGGCCATGGTGGAGTTTGGAGTGTGACCTGTTTGAGGTTGTGGACAGGTGGATTTTATACTGATAACGAGTTCAACAGATGCCATTAATACAGGTAACCAGGGGAGGACAGAGGAGCCTCTTAAAGAAGAAGTACAGGTCTGTGAGAGCCAGAAATCTAGCTTGTTTGTAGGTGACCAAATACTTAATTCACCGAGGAATTTACCAATTAATTCTTAAAAAAATCCTACAATGTGATTTTCTGGATTTTTTTTTTCATTTTGTCTCTCATAGTTTAGGTATACTTATGATGAAAATTACAGGCCTCTTTCTTCTTTTTAAGTGGGAGAACTTGCACAAGTGGTGGCTGACTAAATACTTTTTGCCCCAATGTGTATATATATATATAGATATATATATATATAGATATATATATTAGATATAAAGAAAAGGTAAATGCGAGTTTTAATCTTTCCATTCTTGAGTTTAGTTCTTCAGAATTGTGAGTTTATATATTGCAATTCAGATTGCATAACATGCAATTGCAACTTTATATCATGCAATGTAAGATATAAACTCACAACTGTGAGAAATAAAGTCGGAATTGCGGTATATAAACTTGAAATGTTTTTCTCACAATTCTGACTTTTTCCTCGCAAGTGCGAGTTTATATTTTACAATTCTGAATTTTTTCCTCAGAATTGTGAGTTATAAACTGAGGGGAAAAAAGACTATTTACTCTTACAATTCAGAGTTTATATCACACAGTTCTGACTTTATAACTCGTAATTCTGAGGAAAAGTTCGGAATTGTGATGTAAACGCAACGGCAAGAAAAAAAAGTCAGAATTGTGAGTTTATATCTCGCAATTCTGAGAAAAAAAGTTTTCATTTTTTATTCAGTGGTGGAAACAAGGTTTCATATTTTAGCACTGCATTAATTTAATACTTTACTTTCCCTTTAGTTAGTAATTTCTAATTTGTACAGTAAGATTGTAGTAAAATTTTAGATATCACAGCATGCAGTTGAACTCACTCAGTTTATAAAAATTCAACATTAATCTAAATGTTACCTGAATTAAAACATGTAGACTTCTCAACATGTTTCCTTCAAATATTTATCAATTAAGTAAATATTTTAACCATTCTATTAGATAAAGAACGTTTATTAATTGATTAATAGTTGCATTTTTCATGCCATTTTCATATTTAATCCCATTTCAAGCTAAAACTCTCCCTGATGTCAAGATTATGGCCTTCTATCATTAACAAGAGAATTAAAACTCACAGACACATCAATTATTCTGTTTTGATTAAAATTAATATTTTATTCAAGTGAGAACAGGGAAATCCAAAACACACTCAAGTTTTGGTGTTAATAAATTTTTAAAGAAATATTTTCAATATAAATACATCATCAACACAATGTTTTTTAATAGAATACATTCATAATGTATACTGAATATTCTTAAGCTTGCAAACACTTAATAGCACATTTCTGTGTTAAGTGCATTTAATTAAATGCCACTGACACAAATGATACTTCTTTAATAAATGTCCCATATTAGCATTTGAATGCAGCTGTCTGTAAGTCTGACGACGCATGCATTTCCACAATCGCTCAAAATGATCTAGGCGCAAGTCAAAAACACATCAGTTAAAGCATGGTTAAGATTTCAATAAATAAATCAAGTTCTACAATAGAGCAAAAACATCAGATATTAGACTAATTGGACAGGAAAGACACTCAGGGAGACATCACAATTACAAGCCTCAGACAGAAATGGCAGTTTCGGAAACTTGAGAAATTTTTCAACCGAGTATTTGAAATGAGTTTCAGGCTGCTTGCTGAACAAGCTCAGTTTCAGGAAAAATTATTCATAATGCATTAGTGTGAAGCAGTGAACTCGGGGCTCAGAGTCTGCTGGGATATTACACTCGTCTTTCATGCGCTTCCCTCACGTTTCTCTGCGATGAACTTCCTGGAGCTTCAGCGCTGGTGCGTTTTGTATGGATACTTCATAATCACCCAGAGGCAAGAAAAAAATGACACTTCTCTTTGAAAATAAGCACTTGAGCAAATTAATCCCAAAGTTATGTGACCCAGGAGGGAAAAAACTGCACACCCGGTGTGCCCTGACAAACAAATTCTCCCACTTACATGCTAATTAATTAGCACCGAGGGCTGTAATGTAATGGGGTTCTATAGCCTGCTAACACATACGCCATTTATGCATTGCAGGCAAAATAATGAGAAAGGCAATAATGGCCATGCTTATGTTTTCTAAGTGCATTTAAAGAGGCTCCAGGATTTTCATTTTTATGCAAGCCTGTGTTAATCAAAATTGATTTGTCCTGAAGAACTTGCGTCAGAAAATCCAGTAACTATGCACATTCTGGCGTTGATCATTTACAACCCAAGAGCATCTAGCAACGGCCCTAATTACACTCACATTAATATCAGACTGACACTAGTTTAATGAGACAATGCTAAGGTAAGATCTTAGCGGAGCAGCTAATATTTTCCACACACACCTGTCGAGCTACTATGTAGTCATTGTTCATTTATGTCACGGATCAAACCTAAAGGTTAAACATTGATTACTGTGTGTTGATTTACAAGGAACGGCTTCAGCCCTTCAATTTACCTTTAGTGTGCCTGCCACCCTGATTTATAGCAGGTTAAATGGATTACTACAGCCGCTGGAGTTAACTGTTTGCATAACCGTAACATATATAAACTATACATTTAATAGTAGACTGTAGAGTCAACGGCATATTTTAATGCAATGCAGATGGAAAAGAGGCTGTGTGGGTTAAAAGTGCAGTAAGATCAATATGTCGTACTGTTTTAAAATCTGCATGATTTCCAGAGACATCCAAGTACGTATATATATATATATATGCTGTGATATACATTTGATGTATGGTTGTGTACACACACACACACACACACACACACACACACACACACACACACACTGTCCTTCAAAGTTTGGGATCAATACGATTTGTAGTGTTTTTTAAAGAGTTTCTTATGCTCTTCATGACTGACTGCATTTATTTGATCAGAAATACAGAAAAAAACAGTAATATTGTGAAATATTATTACAATTTAAATACGGTGTGCTATTTTAATATACTTTAATATATAATTTATTCCTGTGATCAAAGCTGAATTTTTAGCATCATTACTCCAGTCTTTAGCGTCACATGATCCTTTAGAAATCATTCTAATATGCTGATTTATTATCAATGTTGGAAACAGTTTTGCTGCTACTATTTTTTTGGTACCTGTGATTTTTTTTTCAGGATTCTTTGATGAATAAAAAGTTAAAAAGAACAACATTTATTCAAAATCGAAATCTTTTCTAACAATAGAAGTCTTTATCACTTTTTATCAATATAACCCATCCTTGCTGAATAAAAGCAAAGGAAAGAAATAAAAAAATGACTGACCCCAAACTTTTGAACGGTAGTGTAACAGTATTTTAACTGGTTATGGAAAAATGGTGTTCCCTGAAGGCAGTGGCCTCTCTCAGCAGGATAATGCAGGAATTGTTCAGGAATGGTTTGACAAAGCGTTCAAGGTGTTGTCTTGGCCTCCAAATTCTCCAGATCTCAATCAATTGAGCATCTAAGGGATCAAATCCAATCCATGGAGGCCCCACCTCACAACCTGCTGGACCCCATCCTCAACAATTCAGAGCTGTTTTGGCAGTACGAGGGGCATCTACACAAAATTAGGAAGGCGGTTTTGATGTTGTGGCTGTTTGTTTAGTTCACTGGCACTGTATAGATTTAAAATTAAATCTCCAGCAATATGCGCAGGCCAAGTTTGAATATAACACAGGAAACAGCTGCCATAATAAAAATGGTCTAACAAGAATATTCTTACTGACCCGAGAGCATACGGTCTGTGGAAAACAGCTAAATTACTTTTTCAGGGCTTTTAACCCAAGCCATTTAATCCCACAAAGTTTAGAGAGTCATTGTGAAGAGCAGAGCAAAATGAGACGTCTCTAAATCACTGCAATCCCCCGTCCCTCAGCTCTGATCCCAGCCACTATTAGTTGGCCCCTCGGAGACAACAGCACCAGCTGTACGGGGCTATTACGGATGACCACACATGCATCACAAATGAAAGTACCAGAATCCAATAAATCCTCACATATGGGTGAGGGGTGAATACATTTACAACGTGTCAAACTAACGGATTTGGCATAAGTAAAGAAAAGTCTGGATGTATATGAGCTATTTTTTTGCCAAACTGACCTGTTTCTTTCAATCAAGGATTGAAGATTGAAAATTGGAATAATATTTTGTAAAAAAAAAAAAAACATCTGGTATCTACTGGGCCAGGGGCTCGTAGATAATGTTTAGTTGCATGAGTTTGATAAGTGGCATACTAAAATACATAGACATATATAGAGCACTGCGGATCAGTAAAACAAGTGTGTTATTTGAACTACCAACTTCAGTTAAAGGCAGGGTAGCTGATTTGGTTCAAAAACATTTTTTGCTATGCTTGTTGAAAGTCTCTTCACATCCCGATAGCAATCACTAAGTTAAGTGGTCTACATGTATTTATACGTATTTTTATCGTCTGCAGAAGGCGTAGGACCATAAAATGTTCGACCAATCAGATTCCTCAGTCCAAACATTACGATAGGCTGTCCTACCTGCCTGTCAACGTACGTATTTGCATACCTCCGCGCACCCTGTTCACGCAGACATGATACGTCTTCAGTGTGTTCCATTACACTATTGCAGAGCGAGTGAGAACGGAAGGCGTTATTGTAATATTATGCATTTTATACTGTAGTTTTCCCTGTGGTGAATGAGACATGAGGTCATCTGACAGCACTGGATATTCAAGCACAATCCTCTCGTGAGGGTCGCCGGTTAGCCTCTGCTCTGCCTGTGCGCATTCATGTGTTTTGGAGGAGGCGTGGCTTTGGAGAGTGATTTGCAGGGAGGGTGGGATCTTATGCTTTCAAAGCTAGCTTGCTATTGCTAGCCTTTCAGAAATCGCCTACCCTACGTTTAAGGGGGAAAAAAAACTATAAATTGTGTCACTATTCACTCATCCTCATGTTGTTACAACACAAATGCTGCTACATTTAGGGCCCTATGAATTCCGCAATGCAGGAAAACACAGACGGAATCACAGATTCCAGACATAAATGTGGAATTTACTGTATAACGCCGAATGTAATGGAATTTACCACATTTTGAATGAATTAATCAAAAGCAGTCTGTACACTTCAATCAAATGATGATATGGACTATAGTGTCTGTGAATATTAAATCACAAAAAGACTATTGAAATATGAAACCTGCATGTTCTGCGTGTCCCTGTGTGAATGAATGGCGCCGACACGCGTTCGCACTACTTAAGGGCGCGCAGAGGACATAATACATGAACAACATCTCCAGAACTTCTCTGAGAGTCACTTCATGAGCATTTCACTTTTCGTTTAATTTAAGAAAAACTACCATCATATTATATACATATACAAACAAAACTCTTCACGGCAACCCATCAAAATAAAAGTTTGGTTTAACTTGAAGAAATGGTGACAGAAAAATATTACTATTGTACAGTAGAATGTACGAGTCACTACTACTAATAATCAATTTAGATTAAAATGTAAGAAATTACACATTTTCTTCCATGCTTTAATTTTAAGAGTAAACCCCTGTTTTGTAACATTTTGTTTGCCAAAACACATTTTTTTGTATTTTTATTTCATTTAAAATGAATTTTTAATTCCATCATTTATTACCAGAAAATGAAGTACATAAAACGAATTTCTGGGGAAAAAATAAGAAAACTCAACATTTCATAGGGCCCTATATGGTAAAAAAAAAAAAAGAAAATTAAAATTTGATTAAACCATTGTATACAGAATACCTGTAAAAATTAAAACGAACACAGAATTTGGTGAAAAATAAACAGAAGAAGAACAAAAATAATGTATTTCATAGGGCCATAAATTTTTTTATTGGTTAAACTTTTAATAAATTGCTGTTAACTTGTATAAGTTTCATGATTTCAATTAATTAGACGTCCTTTTGATAATAACCACAAATTTAATTTAACCATTAAAACAGAGACCAGAAAATTTTAAATGGGAAAAAATGGAATCCAGGACAATTAAAATGGAAAAAACTAAAATGAAAATTGGGAGAAAATAAAACCGATTTCATAGGGCCTTATGTATTTATTTATTTATTTGTATGTGTGTATGCATGTATGAACAATGAACTGTTTTATCTGATTCAGAAATAAGACTGAAATGATTTCACTTTCACTAATTGGACTGATTCTTGTGATTTCACCGTTTCAATGATTCAATTGCAGAAGCTTGTGTTAACAGCTTTTGTCAGCTTAATAGCTGTTATCAGTTAAATCTATCATTGTATGGAAAAGACCTGTGATTCTGAAAAAAATAAATAAATAATTGTGCCACAGAGAAATTCACACTTCAGATGAACACTGGGCTGATAAAAATCCTCTGAATGTGTAAATGAAGCCAGCTGTTCTGTCTGCAGGGGCTAAAGATATCCTCCTATCTGCCTGGATTTGATTTTCCAGGTGTTTTGAAGAGCACTGGGCTTCAGAAGCTTAGCTGAAATATTATCATGGTTGTGTAGGTACTTTCGGTTTTGATCCACATCACGTGGCAAGATGGTAAAAAGAGCAGGCCGAGAGAGGAAAACCAGGTGTTTGTCATCATAGTCACTGCATTCAGAATTCATCACCAAAATAATGGTCTGGATCCCTCAGTGACTAATATTCACATTGATTTACTGTCCATGAGAAATATTTGTTGTTTACGGGTGGGGGAGTTCGGACAGCCACTCAATCATGTTAGGAGCAGGCTGGTAATTAAATTTTCGAACTGAAATGAACTCTGCGGGCTGATGTCGCCGTGTCTTAAACCGAACAAGACTTATTTTACAGTGCAATGATACGCTGACATTTTATCGGTTTTAGATTTATACAGCTTTAAAGCTTAAAAAAAGATACAATAAAGACATTAATTACAGAGCAGAAAAAAGAAACATGCTCATTAACTCAACTTAATCAAACTTTGTTAAAAAGTAAGAAATGGTAATAGCGGCACCTGTGTGAATACAGAAGCCCACAGAGCTCGAACTCTTTCATTTGGCATTCCTTATAAATAAAACAATGCCTACCTGAAATCCTCAAACCTCAAGTCAGGGAATTGTATGGTTTCAGCACTCTGCCTCTACATTTTCCACTAGCTGGTGTGTCGACCTCCATCACTAAAGCTTGCTGGATGTTCAGATAACTTTTCAGGTTTTCACTGTGATCTGAACCACTGGAGGCACACACTGTTCTTCCATCCAACGTCTCTAGACTGATCCGAAACAACATTCTGAGAAAAACACAGTTTTGGAGAAACATGAGGATGAATAAAGGAGGGCAGAATTTTCAATTTTGGATGAACTAGTCCTTTAAGAAATTAGACTCATGATGGAGCACAAAACATGCTAGTCTCTGACTCAAACTACAGCCTCAGGCACTCACTAGGGTTGGGTAGCGAAACCTTTATGACCGGTATGTACCAGACCGAATCAGAACGCAGATTTCGGAGCTTCATTTTGGTGCCATTTAAAGGCACAATATGTACGATTTCTTTTATTAAAATATCCAAAAAAACACTAGAACAGAGTTATATATTTTGCTGACTTCTGTACTCACATTATCCCAAATGTTTCGAAGAATATTAAAATCCAGAGCACTAAGCAGTTTAATAGTGGGCACGGACCGTGTCTATAAGTGCAGTGTGTCGCCTTCCAAGACGGGTCTTAACGCCCCTCGATTTCCGGTTTTGTTTTGTAGAAAACATGGAAACACCAAAAACGCTTTATATTTTCTTCCTTTTTAATAGCCCGGTGATGACCGCACAGAGTGGCATTATAACAGAACTTTCAAACGTATCTAGTGTGATAAAACAGCGCTGCTTTACCCCACATACACACGACCGGAAGGAGCGGAAGCAGCGACTGTGGCATAATACCAGCTCAGCGCTTAAAACCCATAAAAAAAAACCGCACATACGCCGACCGTAAGCAGCTTAAGCATTCGACTGTGGCATATAAAAGCTCCTCCCCCCCCCTGCTTTACCTCCCACATACGCAGCGTAAGTGCGGAAGCGTTCAACTGTGGCAAATAAAAGTTCCGCTGCTTTACCCCCACATAATACGCACGACCGGGGAAGGAGCGGAACAGTGCTGGTTTGCATAATAAAGAGCTCCCGCTTACCAGCCACATACGCAACGACCATAAGCATTGGAAAGATTCGACTGTGCATAATAAATCTCTGCTGCTTTAAGACCCCACATACGCACTGCCGGAAGGAGCGAAGCGGTCACTGTGGTAATAAAATCTCCGCTGCTTTACCCACCACATCGAACGACCGGAAGGACGCGGAATGCAGTCGACTGTTGCATACTAAAAGCCCGCGGCTTTCCCCCACTACGCACACCGAAGGAGCGGAAGCATTCGACGTGTCATAATAAAGCTCCTCTGCTTTACGCCCACATACGCACGACGAAAGCGGAAGCAGTCGACTGTGGCATATAAAAGCGCCACTGCTTTGACCCCACATACGCACGACCGGAACACGGAAGCGCGACTGTGGCATATAAAAGCTCCGCTTGCTTTCCCCCAAATACGCACGACTGGAAGGAGCGGAAGCAGTTGACTGTGGCATTATAAAAGCTCCGCTGCTTTACCCCACCTACTCACGGACCGAAGGAGTCGGAAGCGCTCGCTGGTGCATAATAAAAGCTCCTCGCTTTACCCCACATAACGCACGGACCGAAGAGAGCGGAAGCGGTCTACTGTGTCATAATAAAAAGCTCCACTGCTTTCTCCACAGACTCACGACCGGAAGCAGCGAAGCTGTCGACTGCGCATAATACGCTCCGCTGCGTTTATTACACCCCACATACTCACGACCGGAAGGAGCGGAAGCGGTCGCCTGTGGCATAATAAAAGCTCCTCTGCTTTACCTCACATACGCACGACCGGAAGGAGCGGAAGCGTTCGACTGTGGCATAATAAAAACTCCGCTGCTTTACCCCACATACACACGACCGGAAGCAGCAGAAGCGCTCGACTGTGGCATAATAAAAGCTTTGCTGCTTTACCCCACATACGCACGATCGGAAGGAGCGGAAGCAGTCGACTGTAGCATAATAAAAGCTCCGCTGCTTTACCCCACATACGCACGCCCGGAAGCAGCGGAAGCGCTCGACTGAGGCATAATAAAAGCTCCGCTGCTTTAACCCACACACGCACGACCGGAAGCAGCAGAAGCACTCGACTGTGGCATAATAAAAGCTCCTCTGTCTTTACTCCACATACGCACGACCGGAAGGAGCAGAAGCGGTGACTGTGGCATAATAAAAGCTTTGCTGCTTTACCCCACATACGCACGAACGGAAGCAGCGGAAACGCTAAAGTGTGGCATATTAAAAGCTCCGCTGCTTTACCCCACAAACGCACAACCGGAAGGAGCGGAAGCGATCGACTGTGGCATAATAAAATCTCCGCTGCTTTACCCCACATACACACAACCGGAAGCAGCGGAAGCAGTCGACTGTGTCATAATAAAAGCTCCGCTGCTTTACCCCACATACGAACGACCGATCCTTGGAAACAGTCGACTGTGGCATATCAAAGCTCTGCTGCTCCCCCCCCCTCACGACCGTAAGGAGTGGAAGCGGTCGACTGTGGCATAATAAAAGCTGCGCTGCTTTACCCCACATACGCACGACCGAAGGAGCGGAAGCAGTCGACTGTGGCATAATAAAAAGCTCTGGCTGCTTTACACCACATACGCACGACCGGAAGGAGCGTAAGCGGTCGACTGTGGCATAATAAAAGCTCCGCTGCTTTACCCAACATACGCACGACCGGAAGCAGTGGAAACAGTCGACTGTGGCATACTAAAAGCTCTGCTGCTTTAAACCACACATACGCACGACCGGAAGGAGCGGAAGCGGTTGACTGTGGCATAATAAAAGCTCCGCTGCTTTCCAGCCGTGTGTCGCGCTCGTTCAGCGGCCTTGTTTCGCTTCGATGGCTTTCAGCCTCACCCTACTTCATTCTACTACGTTAATAAATCAATAGCTCATCCATGAACATGATTTCTGACATGAGTCCAGTCGGATTGCATCGGCTGTAGAGCTGAAGACGACAACTCCCATGATTCCAAACTCAGTCACGGTGTCATCAAACTACGACGAAGCCTTTGTCTATTTGTTTATTTTGAATACGCGCCTTCTAGCTGTGAAAATGACATATTGTGCCTTTAAATGCCTGTCGATTGAAATACTTGCCCTCTGGTGCTCCAAAATGGATGTGAGACGCACGTGATCGCTAGTTAAATTATACTGCATTCATGTGGTGCCAGAATAACCGGAAAAATTATTTCCCGACTGAGAAAACGCAAGTCGGAAAGCTCTAATAATACAAATCCAACACATAGTAACGAGAGTGTCCATGTTGTTTTTACATTCCGACTTAAAGGGTTAGTTCACCCAAAATGAATTAGCCCACCAAATTTCTCACCTCAGTCTCCTATGCGCAGCCGACCCTACGTCATTCACCCCGAACTGCTTCCAGTGTACAACAGTGAGCGCAAGCTACATTAAAGTGATTATTACATTTTGAATATGGATATCTTTCATACAAAAACACATCGATTCGCTACAGAAGGTCTTTGTTCACCCCCCGGAGCCGTGTGAGACACTTTTTTTTATGGATGGGCACATTTATTTCACTTCTTTTGGACTGAAGAAATGCAACACCCGCTGACTGAAATGAAACAGCTTGAAAGATCAAAGACAATTTTTAATTTAACTCCGACTGGATTTGTCTGAAAGTAGAAAGTCATATACACACCTACACTTTAAAAAAATCCTGTTACATTTACGGTACACTACGGCCCAGCATGGTTGCCTAACTTCACCATGAAAAATTCTTCTGTAAAACCTACCAACATTTTAGGTTTTACAGAACTGTTTACATTTACAGCGAAAAACTGTATTTCATTAACTGATACAATGTTAATATGCAAACCTTTGAGTGAACTCATTTTATTTGCAGAAACCGACTGCACTTAATTTGGCCAATTGGCATTTGTTTATAAACTAATACTTATAATGTTTAAGTAATGCAAGCATGTTGATATTGAGAACTATTTTGCTTAAGTCCATGAAGAAAAACCTACTGATTTATGCAAAGTCATTAAAAGCATCAATTCAACTCAAATCTCTTGCAGATAACAGCAGCACACATTCATGTGTGATTGAAATTATCGAAGAGATTCACACTGCATCAGTAACTACACAGTTACTGCCTTTAAATAAAGCGACATGCAGTATAACATCAGTACTTTTCTGTCTGTCCTTGACTTAAACACAGGCTCTGCTCTCCAGCACAATGGTGACCCTCAAAACACAACAGCAAGTTGACTGTTAGGTTTTACAGTATTTTGCATTTTTCTTTTCTTGATTTTACGGTGAAATACCGGCAGCTGTGGTTGCCAGTAATCTACTGTTTTTTACAGTTTGCTTCCGTAAATTAAATTAACAGTATATTTCTGTTAAAAATACATTTCACAGTGTTTTTCTTCATCTCACACATTTAACCCCTTTAATCCCACAGCAAAATCCTCCGTTTTAAAGAGCACTTATATGTGTCCACACTACAGAGTGTTGAAGTGACACTGAAGCGGTGATGAAGTTAATGAGATAATTAAATGAGGATTGAGCATTAGTGATGCACACCTGTTAACAAGCAGAATCACTGAAGGAAAGAGAAACAAGAGCAGAACAACACAACTTACAGCCAAAGATGAAATCAACTGAAAATAAAACACATTCAGTTTATCAAGATCTCAGCAGAGGAGGATTAAACAGCTCCACAAACAGCATCACCAGCTTCTTATTACTAACCAGTGTGACTTTATTTCTGTCATTGTGTACAAAAGCTCTTACTGAGATTTTAGATGTTGTGCTTTCATTTGAAGTCACCATAATGGCGATCAGTGTTTGCTTTAGTTGGGCTCTTGAACCTTGACTTTTTAAAAATAGCTTTTCTTTGGTTGCTGTAATTAGCTTTGTTTATTTAACATAGATTTTATAGCAAGAAAGGCCCAAATAATCTATGATTTGATAAAACTGGTGTTTATAATTGCTGATATTATTACAAATAAAAGCTTTGAATTATGGCAGAACTTAAATATACACCGACATCAACAGTCAGCCTATGAATCTCAACGTTGGTGACAATTAATTTGTTTTTTTCATGCTGCAATGCATGCTGGGAGTTTTGTACTGGCACCCAGCATGCATTGCGGCATGAAACATTTTGATGATTGTCACCATTATTGAGATTACCATCCGAGGAGCGCATGAACGCAGCAATGATGGCAACAGATAGCCTACTGTTAGCTAGCTATTTTACACATGCTTCAATTAAAATGCCTAAAGCTAAACTTCCCTTGTAATGACTTGAATGAAAAGCATTTCTAATCCTGTTGTCCAACAAAAGAGAACATTATAACTTCTTATAACTATATACTTCACAACATCAGTCAAATGTTTGAAATAACTTTCTTTTTCTGATCTGATGTGGCTTATCACAGAATGAGGCTATATACTATACTGTTAAAAATTAACATTAACATGTCGATTAGCAATGGATTATAAATATACTTAATTATTATGAAAATACCAGAGATGGCTTGAAGAACTCAAACAATGTATTGTCACAGTTGCGTGTTTATTGTCTTCATGTTTCAACATTTAAAGCATTTTATTGAGCTACAGCGAGAGCAATGCCTTTGTCCATATTTATAGGGATTTCCTGGAATGTCCCGAGTTCTATTACTTCTGTGATGCATATGTGAAGTTTCTGCGTGAGGATGCCCTCTGGCATCAAGTATGAATGAAATAGACATTACACAGCTGTGTCTCAATACCAAGTACACAAAGTCCAGTAATTCTGCAAATGGAACAGCAGCATACTTGATAAAGTCACTCAGCTCGCTTTGGCTTCTCTGGTTATCCTCACTGTATCTATATTTACAATAAGACAAAATATGATATCAAATTCATTTGTGATATTAAATTATTGTTACTTTGTTATGTAAATTTGTTTTGTATTTACTTATATTTAGATTTCTGTCACAGTATTATTAACCACTAAATATAGAACGTTGAGACCAATGATATGTATTTTGTCAAGATTATAAACATTTTGATTATAAAATATTGTATTAAGTTCTTTTACTATGACACAGTGGACAGTCCACTAGAGCAGTGTTTCCCAACCTTCTTTTAGCCACAGCACAGTTTTGATCAGTAAAAAATGCAACGGCACAGCATTAAGCACTAAGCACTGACTGAAATATAGCAAAATTGCACAAACATGCATTGCTTCAAATGGCATATTAAAATGGGATATTATATTATAAGTAGTACTCACATATAGGGCCCTATTTTAAAGATCTAAGCACATGGTCTAAAGCGCATGGCGCAATTGCGTTTAGGGCATGTCCAAATCCACATTGTACCAGGTGTATGTGGACCCTTAATGTGAAACTTGATCTTAAAGTGTTTGTTCACCCAAAAATGAAAATTATCCCCATGATTTACTCACACTCAAGCCATACTAGATGTATATACTTTCTTTTCTTCAGACGAATACATCGGAGTTATATATAAAAATTCCTGGCTCTTCCAAGCTTTATAATGGGAGGTGATGGTAGTCCAAAATTTGAAGTCCAAAAAATTGCGCCCATCCATTATAAAAGACGTCCACACGGCTCCGGGGGGTTAATAAAGGCCTTCTGAAGTGAAGCGATGCGTTTGTGTAAGAAAAATATCCATATTTACAACTTTATAAACCTTAATCTCTAACTTCCGCTAACTGTCGCACGATCGTTCACGAGAGAGTGGTTATAAAGTTTATTGTAGCTTTATGGGCACTCAGTTTTTTTGTTGTTGAATACATTTGTCTAAAATTTCATGATTAAAAACATGAAGCGCTATGCACAGGATATATAAAACAGACTCTTCTCCACTCTTCAAACGCACAAAAAACGTGAGACTTTATAGACATAGTGTTTCCTGTACTTATTCAAACATCAGTTCTGTATTTACCCTTGCACTGCGAACGAGCAAAGATTTTGGCGCTTCATTCTGAACGGAGGCGGGTGGAGTTACAAGGTTTCGCTGACAGTTTGAGGATCCAATGGCGTTACGAGGTTCAGTCACAACAAGCTCTTCTGAATGCTTTTCACTCATTAAATATTTGTAAAACCCTCAAACAGACGTAAAGTTGACCAATAGCATTTATTTATAATAATAGTAATAATGAAATATAACAGAGATAGAAAGTTTAGAAAATTTTCCACGGCATACCTGATGACCACAGTGTTTGGAAAACACTGCACTAGAGGGAGGAGCATGCTAAAACATTTTAAAGTACCATTTCCACGGTAACGCAATGTCTGATTTCAAAATGGTTTTCACAGAATGAATTATGAATTTTTAAGCTTTCAAATAATTATCTAATTTACGATGATAGCTAAAATATGTGATACAGAAACATAAAAAAAGAGCGCCAATCAATCTGGATAATCCAAATCCTGAAGCACATCAAACAACAAGTTAGTCAAGACATTAATTTCCAAGTATGAAGATAATAGGCCTGTGATTCAAATTACATTGTTAAAAATAGCAAAGGCACCCACACGTCGCATCTGTGTATCTGTGTGAACTTCTTCTTCAGGGTTTGAAAGAATGAGTCTTTTAATGTTGCTATATTTATATCTCTCCAGGGATCGACGACAGTCACTTTCCTCAGTCCCATTTCACGCAAAAGAAAAGTTTACCCATGTTCAAGTTTAAGAGGATCTGAAAGGCGTTTCAGAAAAGCTGTAAACAGACTGTAGTTTGACACTGAACGAGAGGGAGCGATTAAAGCACAATGCAGGATAAACGTCTTTATCTGCACACAAACATATTTCCACAGTGCCAGTGCAAACAAATCAGCACGAGTGAATGCAAAGACATCTGCATCAGTGAAGAGATTTATGCAGATTGCCATGTCATGCACACAAAGCTTATTATTTCAAGTCTGTGATATTGCACCTTGAAAAAAATATATATATTTCGACTGTGGTGATGTTCATCCCATCTCATCAAGCATGAACTTTGTGACTTCGGAAACGTTAGATAGATGTCCGAATGAGTATGAGATAAATTGCACGATTCAATTCCGGCCGAGGATGAACTCTAATGAATTTCGTGAAGTGAATATAATGGTGCTACCTGACCGCTCAGGTTTCCAGGTGCCACGGCTTAAAGACCAGTGGGAGAGTCATCGCTCTGTTGCTCAATCATGCCGCCTCTGTAATAAACAGTGGGAGGCCAATTAGAGCATGGAGCTCTCGCTTGAGATGACAGGAGGTGATTCTCTGAGACCCCGATAAGGATTATTGTGGCTGAATGGCTATAACGCATAAATTATCAGGCCCTCAAGTACAACTCTTCAGGGAGAGATCCCTGATTAAAAAGCACGGCCTATGTATGTGTCGATGAGCTGCAGTGTCCAAACATTTAATGTGGCTCCTATGAAATATCATTATTAGAGCTTGCTAAGGCAAGCGTCGCTTCTGCAAGTGTACTGCTCACACCGAGGGTCAGGCATCTAAACAAACATCTAACCATTTGAATCAAGCCCTTTTTTGTCTACATCTAATAATTTATTCAAAAACACACTTAAAGGAATAGTTCACCCAAAAATGAAAACTTGCTGAAATTTGACTCCTCCTCCGTGCCCATCATCCAGATTGATGAGTTTGTTCTACTTTCGTTCTCTTCCTTCTTCTTCGTCAATTGGAGAAATTTAGCATTATATCATTTGCTCATCAATGGATCCTCTGAAGTGAATGGGTACCGTCAGAATGAGAGTCCAAACAGCTGATAAACACATCACAATAATCCACACCACTCCAGTCCATCAGTTAACATCTGGAGAAATGAAAAGATCATGGGTTTTCGGGTCTTAAAATAAATCCTGGGCTATCCCAACTCATCTGAATCAGATTTGGTGGATTTTTCACTGAAGGAAGCGTTATTTTAAATTGTGGACTCTTATTTTTGGCCGAAAGGCAACGTTTAGGTCCTACATGTTTAATTACGGATTTGGTGTGCGGGTGGGCGTGGTCAAAGACTCTGCATGGCTTGTGTTGGGGGTCTTCTGCCATAGGTTAACTGATGACTGGAGGGTTGGATTATTGTGGATTCTTTTGTTTTAATCAGCTGTTTATACTCATTCTTACAGCACCCATCACTGCAGAGCTCCATTGGTGATAAGTGATGTAATGCCTACTTTTCTCAAAATCTGTTCTGTGAAGTAACAACTCATCTTGGATGTTGTAAATTTTCATCAATGTGTCATTTCTAGGTGAACTATTCTTTAATTTGCAAATCATAATACATGACTTTAACCCCCTCTTCTCTATGATTACAGTTGTTCATTTCTGTTTTAAAAGTCATCTGTTATATTTTGAGGGTGGTATAAAGTTGGAAATTGTCAGGGTGATACAACTGTCCTGATATCAGAATGAAGGGAAAAGCCTCATTAAAAGAGGGACATTCTTGAAAAGAAACCCTAATGATTTAGTTATGCAAAAAGTGTGGCAATGCTCATTATATATACATATATATATATACACAGTGGTGTTAAAATTTCGGTGCCCCTCCCCCTTCCTGATTTCTTATTTTTTTGTATTTTTGTCACACTTTAATGTTTCAGATCATCGAACTAATTTAAATATTACACAAAGATACTGCAAGTAAATACAAAATGCAGTTTTGAAATAATGATTTCATTTGTTAAGGGAAATAAAGCTGTCCAAACCTGCCTGGTACTACGTGAAAAATGAATTGCCCCCTATTGTTAAATCATGAAAGAACTGCAATTACCACATTATTTTAGAAAGCGGAGTTAAAATTCACTAGCCACACCCAGACCTGATTACCGCCAGACCTGTTGAATCAAGAAATCACTTAAATAGAACCTTCTGACAAAAAAGGGTGATGCATGCTTAAAGAGCAACACATCATGCCACGATCTAAAGAAATTCAAGAACATGTGAGAAACAAAATAGTTGACATGTATAAGTCTGGAAAGGGTTAAAAAGCCATTTCTAAGGCTTTGGGACTCTCCCATCTACACCACTTTCAGGGGGGGGGGGGGGAGCCATTTCTTCCACAAATTGAGGTGGAACGTCTTGGAACAAATGGTGAACCTTCCCATAGTTGCCGCCGGCACAACCAAAATTACTCCAATAGCACACGCCGACTCTCCAGAGGTGGTCATAAAAGAACCCCGAAACACATCTAAAGAACTTCGGAGGCCTCCTGCCTCATTAGTTCAGTGTTCATGATTCCACAATCAAGAATAGACTGGGCAAAACTTGGCCATCCACCAATGAGATTTCCATAGACGCAAAAGGCCACGTCTTTGCTTTACCCAAAAAGAACCAAAGTCTCGTTCTCACATTCCGGGTTCCCAAAAAATAACTTATTACCAAGACTTTTGGGCAAATTTCTGTTGCCTGATGATACAAAAGTTTGAAACTTTCTTTTTTTGAAGGTGTTTTTCCCGTTACATCTGGCGTAAACCACACAGGCATTTCATAAAAAGGAACATCATACCAACATTGAAAAACCATGGTGGTGGTAGTGTATGATTCTGTTGGTCTCGGCTTTGCCTTCAGACCTGGACAACCTTGGTCATCTAGATTGTCTACTAACCACGGACTTCATTCACTATCAGAAATCCTGACACTGGAGTAATGTTCCGGCCATCATTTGTGATCCCAAGCTCAATTGCATCATCCCCCCGTGCAAGCTTTTGGGTTTCAATACTCACGTGTGCTACGGTCCCTCGGATCTGTTCAGTTTGAGTCCCGAACACGACCAGCAAGTCCACCTCTGAATGGCTAAAAAAAAACTAAATTAAGGTTTTGGAGTGGCTAAATCAAAGTCCGGACTTAAATCCGATTGAGGTGCTTAAACAGTCCATTCATGCTCGAACACCCTCCAATGTGGCTGAATTAAAACAAATCTGCAAAGAAGAGTGAGCCAAAATTCCTCCACAGCGATGTGAAAGACTCATTGCCATTTATCGCAAACACTTGATTGCAGTTGGTGCTGCAAAGCGTGGCACAACCAGTTATTAGATTTAGGGGGCAATTACTTTTCACGTAGGGCCAGGCAGGCTTGGACAGCTTTTTTCCCTTAATAAAATAATCATTTAAAAACTACATTTTGTATTTACTTGCATTATCTTTGTGTAATATTATAATTTGTTTGATGATCTGAATCATTTAAGCGTGACAAATATGTAAAAAGTTAAAAACGGAATTGGCACACTTTTTCACACCACTTGTATATATATGAAAAGAAACCTCTGGCATCAAATCGATTTATGGTGGTCACACCAACGGCAGAAACATACATCGAAACTTAAATGATGTCAAGGGAACTTGCAGACCCTCATACTGTGTCTTTCAATATTTCTTAAAACATCGCAGATAATTTTAACATTATGACTATGTTAACTATTGTTGTAAAAACGTCATGTGGTGTGGATCCCCCCAAAGTCGTTTGATATTTATAATTACTAATTCCATATTTTGAAAAGAAAATAAAAAATAAATTAGTTTTTGGAGATAAGATTTAAAAATGAAAATTTAAGAAGTGCCATGTTAAAGACTTTTTTATTTGGGCTTGTCATTTTCTAAAGTCCATTCAATTTTGAACTTTTCGTGAAATTGTTATAAAAAGTCATATGACACAAACAGAAGCAAAAGTAGTTTACCAAAGGCAAAGCCTTTTCTGATGGGCCAGAATGAAGACACCACACAGCCTATGATCAGTGACGCTGCATCCGTTCCCCATCTACAATCCTCTTATTTTTCTAACTGCCCTTGAGTGTTCAACAATCTATTTGTGTGATGAGAGGGAGCAGACTACGGGACCTTCCTATAAGATGAAAATAAAACACCAGCCGAGACCAAACACAATGTCCGCTAAATGGGGCGTATTTTTCAACATTATAACGGTGTCGTGCAACAGGACATCGTGTTGGCCCTCAAGCTTTCAAACACTTTTCACCGTGAGTCGGAAGGTGTGATGTTGTTTCCAACTCCTGGTCATGAGACCCAACAACAGTGAAGCACATCACAGCACTCAACACCATCCACCACCATCACTAAAACAAAACCCACTAAAACTCTGAAGGCTGAGATGAGGAATAACGTGGTAAATATAATTCCAAACCATTACTTGGGAATTGGCATTAGTTTCTATGATTTCCCTATACAATCACAGGGACCTCTATTATGGGAAGCATCACTGTTAGCACTGCTCACAAGGGTTAGGGTTTTGAACAAACCTCTAACCCTATTCAATTTTGGCATGTAATCATCTTGCAACAAACATACTGAATTATCTCCCGAATCAAGCCGCTTGTTGAGGAGATTTGTAGTGCTATTGTATATTATTTTACTTGAACTCGATCTGACTTAAAATACATAGTTCAACAATCCCGCACTATTCCAAAAATAATGTGACATATATAGTGTTCGATATTTGGTTAGAGGTAGATGAGTTTGTTTATTCATCGTTATAGATTTGGAGAAATTTAGCATTACTTGCTCACCAATGGATGATCCTCTGCATTGAATGGGTGCTGTTAGAATGAGAGTTCAAACAGCTGATTACAACATCACAATAATCCACAAGTAATCCACACCACTCCAGTCTATCAGTTAACATCGTGAGAAGCAAAAAGCTGTAAGAAACAAATCCAGAATTAATGCATTTGAACTTCAAACCAGTCCATAAATCCATAATCCATAATAATGGGTCTTCACACCGAATGGCAAACGGTCCACTTCTCCTCGACACCTTCTCCTTCACATCAAATCCACCAACATTATTGTTTAGAGCTGTTTTGGACGGTTTCACCCTTGTCAATGGTGTTTGTATTGTGTGGTATTTTCTGCTTCCTGATTACGGACCAGAGGACGTCGGTGTTCTGGGATAATTCACTTGAAAGTGAGCTCAAGGTGAATGGACTTGATGACAGGGAAAACGACTTTTTCACTGGGAAGGCGTTTATGGACTCGTATTGTGCCGAAGCTATGGGTTTGAAGCTCATTGTCTAATTGATGGATTATGTTTTCTCTATCTTCAAAACATCCAACACTTTTTGGCTTCACAAGATCGTTCATTGATGGACTGAGTGGTGTGTATTGCTCTGTGGAGTATTGTGATGTTTTTAATCCATCTTTTTTTGGACTCTCATCTGACGGACCCATTCACAGAATCACATCTGTTCTGATTGAAACATTGGTCTCAACTTGATCATACTACTCTTGTGGATGCCCTGTAGGGTTGAGGATACCATTTTCATTTCTGGGTTTGAAACTATTCCTTTAAATTATTGCCTGCGGATGTTAAAATGGACTAAAACATTTTACAACTTAAATTAAGGTATGGACAACATCATTAGTATTGAGAGACCATTAATTTTTGCACAGTCTAATCATACCCACAATATCAATAAATAGCTTCCAATAAAGATATTTGATTTTATTTATTTATTTATATTATTTTTTTAAAACCCTTCTAAGTAGCAGACATTAACGAAAAAAAATGTTCCCACTTTGGCCAGATCCCGCGCTGTCCCATACGAACAACATTTAAAAGATCAACAGTTTATATTATTCAAACTAGTGGAAGAAACCCTCTCATGGCACTGCTTTCATATGGATGAGATTAAGACGTTTGAAATCCCTCGGCTCTGACACTCACTGGATGTAATGGAAGTGACGTCAAAACCATCATGGGAGGAAAATGCAGCTTTAAAAAGAGGACAGGTCTGCGGGGGAAATACAGTCGACCAACCACATATGTTCAACGTGCCCACATGAAATTGTGTCCAAGTCTGCAGTAAGGATCCTCATCACATTATTCCACCCACTGATTTGATTTTTTGTGTTTTTTGGTCTGCTTGGATGGTCATACTCCTAAACTAAGGCCAGAAATACTCTGTGCGAGCATACAAATGCAAATGCTTGGCCAACGCATTCATGAGTGCCATCTTGTCGTGCATACTAATGCGAATTCGTAGAGTACATTTCAGGCCAAAAATGTAGGATTGCCTTAAATCTTAATTTGAAATAACCCCCCAAAAAAAAAAAAAACCCCCCCCCCCCCCGGGGACGGAAAAAAGCCCAAAAAAAAAAAAAAATGATTATGATTTCTGCTTCTCTCAATTAATTAAGCATATTTGTCGGCTAGTTATTTATCCTGAAAGTATTTAATTTAATTTGTGTTAACTTGCATTGGTAACAAGCCTCCACAAGCTTTTATGCTTGGGGTTGCCAAATGTCAAGAGTTTAAATCCCCCAATCAGAACTTTTCTCTCAAATGGAAATATTTCCTGCCTAGTGACGTGATATATACCCCACTGAAAAACGTTAATATAATTTTGAATTTTTTGAGTTAATATTAGGATTTTCACTGGTTTAGCTCTTCAGAGAAGATTCTTGTTGTATCAGTTTTCATAAATATAAAGAGTGTGGTAATTTATATGATAACTATAAAATATCAGGAAACTAGATGAGGTAAAATAAACCATGAAATTTGACATTCTCTTGATTTGTGCTTATGTGAAAATGCAATAATTCTGATGAAATGTAAAAAAAATTTCTAAATGCATAATCAATTAGACTTAGTAAGTAATATTTGTGAGATAAAGAAAAAAGTTGCTGACTTAAGTTTTGGATTTTAGAAAAGCGAAAGTTTAGGTACTGTTTTGTGTTTTATCACATTTTGTAAACGGATACAATTCAAAATGAGTTACTGTACATATTCTAAAATTGCCACTTTAGACAGTAGGCTCATTCCTATGGGAAAAGGTTCCTGATACATTTCTAGTTTCAACATTATTCATTCTTCAGACATTCCTCTTTAAAAGAAAAAAAGTATCATCTGTATGCAAAGTGACCAACATTTGGTTTTCAACCACTAAATGGGTATTATTCATCTGGACATGGATCCACATTGAGATCCCAAGATTCACCCCTAATCATCTCTGGAGATATTGAAAATACCATGATGGTCTTAAAGGGGTCATATGATGTTGATGTTGCTAAAAAGAACATTAGTTGGTGTAATGAAATGTGTTTATGTGGGTTAAGGTTAAAAAACACATTATTTTCCACAGACTGTACATTATTGTTTCACCTCTATGCCCCACCTTTCTGAAACGCCGCGATTTTATAAAGCTCATCGGTCTGAAAAGCAAGGTGTTTTCTGATTGGCCAGCTATCCAGTGTGTGTTGTGATTGGCCGAATACCTCAAACACGTGACGGAAATGTTTTGCCCCTCACCATACTGTGATGATGCCCTGTCCTGCCCTAGCGCGAGACAAAACATTAAAACCCCTTATAAACGCTGGCATTTGTTGCTCCAGTGGGTCTATTACGGTATTATAATGACTTATATGTCTTTTTTACACGTTGCATTGCGTGCAAGACGCGCCGCTGTAAACAATAAAACCATGTCTCATTTGTGATGCGGTGCACAAACACAACAAGCATACTCTCTATACCTCTGCGCAACTCACGTTTGAATCATCTGTGGCAAATCCTTTAAATTAAAACGTCCTTACAGTCTGTGAGTCAGAACAGCCAACATTGTAGTCTACTCTACCAGGATCAGGAAACATCCTCCATAAAAAAAGTAAAACGAACGTGGGTCTTGCACCAAATTATTTGCGTTGAAGTGTTCTGGAACAGTGTTGTAAATACAACTTAACCACTGATTTCTAGTCGTGTCTATTTTTGGAAGGCCAAACAAAGTAGTGTTGCTTTCACAACGAAACACACAAACGGAGTGGGAATGCCGCGGATTCGACAAAGGAGCTCCGGCGTGGCTTTTCTTCAACCACATGTGACGACCCCGGTCTGGACTCCACTTCGTCCACGGTGAAAGCTGATCCGGCGATACACAGCGCAAAGTTGAAGTATTCCCTCAGCGACCAGCACGGATCAGCTCTAGGCATGACAAAGCGGATATCGTCCTCTTTGGAAGACCAAACAAAGTAGTTTCGCTTTCACAACAAAACACACAGCTCTTCACGACATGGCGGCGGCGGCGGCGGCGGCGGCCACAATACTACAGCGAGAATAAAAGTTATGCCTTCTTTCTTTGCGTTCATTTGGGTGGCGTTATGCAAATCTTCCCACATCGTGACGTAGACATGTGGGGGCGTGTCAGAACGAGCCATTTTAGGTAGGCGTGGTTAACTCTTAACTTTTATAAAGAATATCTCTTTGGATTTGAGACTGTAGTCTTTGTAACTTTACAGATCTTCTTTATGCACCAAGAGCCTGTAACACTCCAAAGAGAAAGGAAAAATTGAAATCGCATCATATGACCCCTTTAACAAATGAAAAATTGGAGCTGGTGTTTAGTTGACACGGAATGACCCAGTAATAAATAGCTGAAATTTACTCTCAGCTATATCCAGTAACAAATGTAAGATCAAAGGCATCAGACTGAATTTCTTACATTACTTGTAGCAAGAATGGGGTTTCATCAGGGAACAGCACTTCCACTGGCAGGTACCTGATACTGATTTTGTCAATATTTCCTAGTTAGCTTTTCAACATTTCCTCAAATTCTTCTTACAGATTTGCACTTTGGCAGCGGCAAAGACAAAGACAAATGTAGCAAAAAAGAAACTTTAGAAGAGGAGGAAACATTCATCATAAAACTAGGCCAATTCCAGTCTCACTTTAAAAATGTTTAATATCTAGTTTGCTCTAAATGAAGACGTAGTATGATATTCCAGCTCACAGCTAGGATAAATCCTTAAAAATGCAACACTGCGCAGATCAGTTGATTTAAGTAGTCTTGATTACACATAGACACTATGCATAATTTAATCAGACCGGCAGCATAAATCTTCAACTGTCCGGAACAAACTGTAACGTTTCAGTGTTTTCGATCTCAATTAGGAATCCCCACTTGAAAACACAAATGCATGAACTAAGTGAGTTTCGACTCGACACAAACTCAACATCTGTGAGCCCTACTATTTCACAAATATTAGAAATAACAGCCCAGCAATTACTTTAACCAATCAAAAAAGGTCAAACCAGGATCAGGCCAAAACAAACAGAGTAGCAGCTGAATGTCTGTAGATTCAATGTGTTTAATGAGTCAGAGCGTTTCCACTGCAGTCTGCTATTAAATGTCTCATCTCAGAGATATTTGATATAAGCGTCATCTCGGTAAAACCTCTGCTTTCATTAATATTCCCAGTCGCCTGACTGACATTTGCAGTGCAGCACTACAAAAGATCTTACATGTAAAATCTACTCTACAACATTTCAATATGCCAAAGATACTTGTGTTTTTCATTCTCGTCTTTAGCAGCAGAACCAGCAATGGGGAAAATCTCACAGCACCTGTCATTTCCAGCTTATATTTTACCCCAGAATCAAAAGAAATTATATATATATTCAGTACACAGGCAATATCAATTTATTCAAGTAACTTCTGGTGCTGCAATCTGATTGGCTGAGCAGTAGTGGCGTGCAATATTGACAAAAATTATATCTCAATATTTGTTGTGCTTTTTTCGATAACGATAATTAAACTATATTTTGCTGAGTGTGTTTTTGTGCTGGTACTTAGTCTGGTTTAGGCCTGTCATGGATAAATTAATATGACCATATAACTGCCAGTAGGTGGTGGAAAGTCCCTTAATATGGAGCCAGATCGGCCTCAAAAATAATACATTTATAAAACTAAATTAATAAATGCACAGCACAATTTACATTCCGATTAGTAAATTCAAAACACAATTCATAAATACAGAAGTAAAAGCATAAATATTTCCCCAAATGCATCTTACCTAAACAAATTTAAAATGTTTACACAAATATGTAAATATCAAGTTCTTGAATTAATTTCCACAGAAAATCACACATTTATGAATAATGTAACATGTATTTACGGATAGTTGAATTTGCATTTGCAAATCATCACACACGCGTGGACTGCTTTGAATTTGTGTGCACTATTTTTGAGACCTTCCTGACAGGTTAAGATTCACAAATATCTTTTTTTGGAGGATGTTCCATACAGCCAATCGCGGTGAGCTTTTAATCCGCAAATCAAAACGCTCTTTACTGAACAGACTCAAGAAGCTCAACGCTGCTGTGTTCGGAGATTTCGAACAACACACACAAGCGAAGAGATTTAGCATGGAGGATGAAAACCACACTCAACGAGTGAGTAAAGTCGTTTTTTTTATCTGATGGCATTTTCTTATGATTATAGCAGGTCGCAATGGTAACTTTAGAACCCACTGACTAAAAATCGTATTTAAAATTATGCAATAGTTTAGCATCGAAATGGTTGTTTTACTGATTGTTTATCGCCCATTCATCCTGTGATTACTAAAGTCTTCCTACAAACACCAGTTATAATATAAGAAAGCTGGCGTGTACTAACAACTTTGTAACACTGCACACTTAATTAACTAAAACAACCTTTAATCATAAGAAAATGCCATCAGATAAAAAAACGACTTTACTCACTCGTTGAGTGTGGTTTTCATCCTCCGTGCTGAAATCTCTCTGCTTGTGTGTTCGAAATCTCCCTTCGGTGCTGATAGCTGATCAAAAGTTACTGTGAACCTGATACTAATACTAACAACAACAACAACAACAGAACACATTACATAATTGTTGTTATTAAATGAAATATCTGGACATTTAACACTTATTTGATAACATTACAGATTGATCTGGATAAACAGGGTATGTGCAACTTTGGTGTATAAGACAGCAGGTTAACCGGGTAGCTGCATTTTGTGCGAACGATATAAATCATAAAGTGATTTTGTAGAAATTGTAATCAGGTGCTAAAAAAAAGAGTACCCATTAAAATGTCTTTACATCAAGGAACCGATCATAGAAACAATGCACAGTACAAGCGCAGCGTTGAGCTTCTTGAGTCTGTTCAGTAAAGAGTGTTTTGATTGGTGGATTAAAAGCTCACCGCAATTGGCTGAACGGAACATCCTCCAAAAAAAGATATTTATGAATCTTAACCTGCCAAGAAGATCTCAAAAATACCGCACACAAATTCAAAGCAGCATGTGTGATGATTTGCAAATGCAGATTCAACGATCCATAAATACATGTAACATCATTCATAAATGTGTGATGGAAATTAATTAAAGAACTTTTAATAAATACATTTTATTTAGGTAAGATGCTTTTGTGTGAGCATTTGGGGAAATATTTATGCTTTTACTTCTGTATTTATGAATTGTGTTTTGAATTTACGAATCGGATTTTGTAAATGTAAATTGTGCTGTGCATTTATGAATTTTGTTTTATAAATGTATTATTTTTGAGGCCAATCTGGCTCCATACTTAATGAGTGACTCTGAATTATTCATTCAAGCAATTCGTTCAAAACGGCTGATTCGTTCAGTGACGGTCTTTCTGAATGGATCATTGAATCGCTGACTCAAATGATTCATTCAAGAACAGATTCATTCAGGAACGAAACCCTGCAGCGTTGCTCTGAGACGCACAAATGTTCTGCTCCGGCTTTGGAACTATTTTCATTGGAGAAACAGAAAAAGAAAAAACAGACATTATTGTAAAGTAACTCACTCAATATTAACTTCAGGTTTTTTGAACTGTTGTATAAAGTCAATATCACATTCACGATAAATATCAGAAGCATTCTAGTGGCTGGTTCACAAAGAACAATTTGTCTTGCACTGCTTTTTTTTACGTGCACTAGACAGACGTCTTTGACCATTGTTCCATATTACTGTTTTTCAAGCATCTCTTGGGGGGACACTTGTCAAGTTAAAAGAAATTCAACTTGAACCTTGAGGTTCTGTCCTGTTTATGTCTTAGAGCAACATCACAGTCACAATCATGCTGAATATCAGCAAGGCTATTAAGCCACATAAATAATCAGATGAATCTGAAATAAAGCATTTGACAGCATTTTATGAATTCATCACTGTGGCTGTCAACAGAAAACCAAACTTCATTAAATAAAAGAAGTAAAGCAGGTCCACTGAACAGTTACTTAGTTCTTGAAATGTCAGTTGCTTTTTTTGTGTATGCTCTATATTTGTTGCTCAGCAGCAGGTCAGTGTTCACGTCTTCTCTCCATCTGACAATTATTTTGAGACTATTCAAAGTTCTTTTCTAGGCATGCAAGCTGTTTTAAGACTTGATTTTCTTGAGTTTCTGTAACTACCTACATTCGATATTTGCTCGAAATATTTCCATTCAGCTTAAGAAGAGTGTTTTTGGACAGTAGTTTTAGTTTTGTAACACATTTAGATTTCCGTCTGTGATTTAATCTAATAAACATATTTGATCTAAATGGTTGTTGGTCATTAATAAAAACGTTGGCATTTTTGCTTGAAAAGTTTTTTTTTTTTTTACAACAAAAGCCACTTTCTTCAATATTTTGTTTCTAATTAAAATAAATACTTCAAATAAATAAATACTTCAAATCAATATTATACGACTAAATCTAGCAATCTCAAATTCAATCAATTATTTATTTTCAAATCCAAAATATTATAATTTTGTACAAATGCAAAGCTATTTTTGTTTTCTAATCTAAATAAATGATAAATGCATGCTTCCGTGCTGCTATCAAGGCCCTGAAAATATCTCATTAGTGATTCCATCCAGCAATCAACTCTATTCTGTCTTAAAATGTTAAATTAAGCTGTCAAAACTGGTTTCCCATGTAAGAGCTTCTTCAATGAAGTGAGGAACAGCAAATTCATACAATGAACTTGTCAGGCAGGAAGGCTTTGTATTAACACACACACACACACACACACACACACACCCACACACACACCCACAACACACACACACCTCCTTCCACTCAATGACCAGCTCTGGGTTCATGTTACCTTATCAGAGGGAATGTGCACATAGAGAAGCGTCGCTGCATTGCCGTGTTCTGTGAGAGTGGCTTTTGACAGTGCATTTTGCTTGAAAGAATATTCAACGACATGCTATCTCTCAAGGACAAAGCAATACAACATAAACCAACAAAACAAACAGAAAAGTCCACAAGTGCTAATGGACGCTCTGACCTTGACTAAGCAGAGCCTCTCCATGCTCCTACCTTGCGCGTGTGAATGTGCTCCATTTAGAGATGAGTAGGTGGGTGCGTTTAGTGGGCTTCTGGAGAATGAATCGCGCTGACCTTCTGAGACCCAATTCTGTTTTTCCTTTTAATGGTTTTAAGTGTGGATGGGCAGTTTACTGTGAACCGTAGTATGTTTAGCCCCCTCAATGTGCCCTGGAGACGATATCCAGACGACGCAGCCATAGTCAAGAGTGGTTTCAGTTAGAGAAGGTGGGGGACTATGGTGTAGACAATAGCCACCAATGTCCAGCGCGTAGAGGGCGGAGCCGAAGGAGATATGGGTCCCACTTATTGAAGGGTAGTTGCGCTTTGTATGCCCACAATTGTGTCAGCTACATTTAAGAGGTATTGTGCAAATACAGTAAAAACTTATTTTTGATTAGTAATGTGCATTACTGAGGACTTAATTTGGACAAATTTAAAGTCATTTTTTTCTCAATATTTAGATTTTTTTGCACCCTCAGATTCCAGATTTTTTCCAGAATAGTTGTATCTCGGCCAAATGTTGTCATATCCCAACAAACCATACATCAATGGAAAGCTATTCAGCTTTCAGATGATGTATACATCTCAATTTTGAAAAATGTACCCTTATGACTGGTTTTGTGGTCCAGGGTCACAATTATTCATTTATTTTCTAGAAATTCTGTGTTATGTACTTTAATTTTTTTTTTTGTTAATCAAATGGCATAAAATGTTTCCCATCAGACTCAAATAAATTAAACTTGCTCTCATCAGTATAGTGAACTTTGGATCAGTTCTCCTCTCTCCACACAGCATGCTCCTCAGCAAAGGTGAGCTTAAGCCTTTTGATTCTCTCTGCTGATGAGAGGTTTGGTCACTGCAGAGTGCGCTTTCAGTCTGATTTCTCTTAAACGTGCCGAGACAGATCCATACCCTGTTCAGCGCTGAACTGGGGAGCAATTCCAGCTGCAGTGCTGAACCGATTCCCCATTGAGAGTCTCCGCATTATCCTGTCTTTCGTGGATGACCTGCCTTTTTGGGGGACTTGAATGAATTATTGTCATGCAAACCTGCAATATTCTAGAAATCACAGATTTGGAACGACCAGCTTCTTTTGCAGTGGCTGAAAGCTTCTTTCAGCTTCTTTTCCATTTGGCCTTCATCTTGACTGCCTCCTGTCGCAAGGCTTCAGTCACCTTAGATCGGCCTGCCATCATGCAATCTCAGAAGAAATTGGAGGATTGCTGCCAGTTAAATAGTGTTTGTTATATAATTGTGCCAGATTAACACCAATAACTTGGAGGTATCTGTAAGTGTTCTTTAAAGGGGGCATCTCATGTTAATCTTGAGTACATACACTCTTAAAAATAAAGGTGCTTCAAAAGGTTCTTCAAGCGATGCCATAGAAGAACCATTTTTGGTTCCACAAAGAACCATTCAGTCAAAGGTTCTTTAAAGAACCATCTCTTTCTTACCTTTTTGTAATCTGAAGAACCTTTTTTCACCACAAAGAACCTTTTGTGAAACAGAAAGGTTCTTCAGATATTAAAGGTTCCTCATGGAACCATAGATGCCAATAAAAACGTTTATTCTAGGCATCGTTGAAGCACCTTTATTTTTAAGAGGTATAGAGTAGTACTGCATCTTTCATATCTCCAAAAAGTCTTTAGTTTTATCATATTTATAAAAGAAAGATACAGCTTTACGATTCTCTCCGGAAAAAGCAGAGCTCCTGGAGGCGCGCCGTGGGCGGAGCTAAAGAGTGACGAGCACTTGGGCGCCGAATGCCAACAAAACAGACGTTTGATGCAGTTTCACTTACCGTCTGCAGTTCTGAATCATGACCGGAATATTTTAAGCTGGGACCGCTCTATCTTTCAGTATCAAACGTTGTGCAAATCCAGCGTCGAACTGGCCCTTGTTTATAAAACGTTCATCAACAAACACACTTGTGAAACTCCGTTGCTGCCACGGAAAAACAAACGGTATCCACTGTTTACATAACGCTGGGTTCTTTAGGAAGCTGAACAAAGTTATCTTTCCCTTACAACCAAAAACACACTTCTTTGGATTGGAGACATTCTTCCCGAGCGAGTCCTGTGCAGCGCTGCCGCCGGATGAAGCGTGTTGATGGGCGCGATCTCGCTCTTTCGGGAGAAATGCCCATATAAGGAGTTCCACCCTCGATTACGTCATGAAGAGCCACGATCGGAAAAAAAACTCTCCGAAACTTGTACGAACCCGGAAGTAAGATTTTTGGCACAGAAATACTCCGTCATACGTCCAAATTGTTTTTTGAAACTTTGTCCTTGCTTAGCATGAGAATCCAACTCTTTAACAGTGTAAACAACTCTGAATGCATGAAACAGCATTGTACCCCCCCCCTTTAAGTTTGATAAGAGTTATTTTTTAAATATCTCATTTAAGTTTTTTTATACTGTGATTCAGAATACAATTTATGAAATATGCTTAAAAAAACTGCCCTTCTACTCCTGTTAGAATAACTTCAAACAGGACTAAGCAGTGACATTGACATTTAGGAAATTGTAGGTTGTTCTCCAATTTTGATCTCCACTGTATTTCTGTCACAATTTCTTTGTTAAACGCAACTTTTATTTTGACGGTTTGCTGTGAAGAGTTTTGTTTGTGTGTGTATATGATATGATGGTAGTTTTTCTCAAATGAAATGGTCAAATCCATATTTATGACTGAATTCTGTGATTCCGTCCTTGTTTTCCACATCATGGAAATCATAGGGCCCTACAATCCAGATTCAAAAAACAAAGATTACTGGATCCTGTGGTGCTCTAACAGACCAGTTGCAGTCCCTGTTTTGTTGCCAGTAAAGACGTCGTTGCATTGAAGGATATATATTTGCCATCTTTGAGTGTGAACGCTTTAATAGTTTTTCTAAGCTGGTAAATGTGAATTAAATCCCTTTATGTGACTGGTATCCAATCCCTCTAACCATTAAACATCTCTTTGAATGCTATAAGGCAGGATAAAATGATACACAATGATATATTTAAATACAGCCAGTAATTTACTCTTGAACATCCGAATATCAAACAAGCATAAGGAAATAAACACATTCACACTGATCCCCTTTTTCCTTTAGTCAAAGACTAGGCAGGATCTAAGCCAGGATTTAATCTAAGTCCTCGCTGCACAGAGTGTTAAGAACAGTGAATTGAGCTCTACAAGAACAGACTACAGCGCAACACAAAAATGAGCACTACACATTCAAAGCATCAGCCGGAGGAATACAACGAGCCACTGATAAATCTAGTGAAGCCCGAGCGGCTTAGTGGTTTTGTGGAAGGTCACAAAATCCATCTCAGACCAGGAGAAACACAACATGAGGGGCTGAAGAGATGCTGGGATAAAACAGAAAGCATCACTGTGCCTTACAAACTGGGGATGAGTAAAAGTTCACACAAATATGCAAAATGCAGAAAATGCCATATTCTGTCCAATAGTGCATGCAACTCAAATAAAGCAGTCCGTATTACTTGTGCACTATAATTTAAGTCTTAACGCGATTATGTGAGGAAACGGACGAAAAATTGTCATTATTATTTACTCATAACTTTCCTCTCCAGTAAGCTACTTAAACCCGATAACCAGTCTGACAAACCAATCGTTCAAAATGGTTTTGTGAACTGAATCAACTGATTCAATAAAAAAATATGATTTCAAAGAATGATTCGTTCATAAATCAGACTTCACTTCTTCAGCCGAAATTTTGTTCATTTTGCATTTTGACTGATGTCAGTTTCTACTCCAGCCAAAACTAGGGGTGTAAGAAAATATAGATGATATTCACAATAAACATGAATATCACAATATTATATTTGGTGATACTGTATTGATTCTCAAAAACAGTGTATTGTTGTTTAATCTTCCGGCCTTCAACGATAACTTAATCAACTGTTCTGCCTTCAGTTGATTACCACACCCCTGTAAACATACATACCCCCCCTGCACTTTTTTTCTTCACCTTACTTCCCTTCTGCTTTGTGTCTTCTCCACGTCCTCCCCCCATTCACCCTGGCTCCCCCCCCCAACTTTACCCCCCACCCAGTGGCTCCGTAAATACATCCGACTTTCCGCCCCCCTCCAGCATTCATCGGGCCCTCCCCCCTGACCTTCTTCTACCTGCTTTTCTCCATTTATACACCGTTGCTGTAAATTGTCGGTTCCTTCCTTGGCCCTGCTTTTTGCTTCATACAAATGCCTTTACCCCTTCCACCGGAGTACCCCACACCTTTCCCCGGCCACGAAACACCTGGATTGCCTCCGCACAATGAACCAGGACACACTGGAATTTTTTTTGGGGGGAAAAAAATGACTTTCTCCCTGCAACCCCCGCCCCCCTTGATCCAGCTACCAAGAACGACAAATGGCGCCAGTCGCGAGCGATGCGATACAGCGCTCGAATGCTGTCTGTGCGTTTGAACGCCCGAAAATTTGGTGCCAGTCGAACAGGTTGAGTGGTCAATGATAGTATACGTGAGGTGGATGCGGTGACTGTGTCCGCAGCGGTCCCCCCTTTCCCGCATGCATGTCGGTGCGCAGAAGTGATAACTCCAGCCCGTTGATTGACTTCGTTTGGAGGCGGGCGCACAGACACTGGAGTCACACTCACTTTAACGACAATCCACCGGCCCTTTGTGGGGGCCGTAGCAGTAGCTTTGTAATATCAGTTTGCGTGCGGCCCAAATGAGTCTGGCTGAGTAGATCCGTACCGTGAGGGCATCTTTTGACTGGTACTGAACCAAAGCTGGTAGTGGACGCGCTCACCTTCAGATAGCCCCCCCCCCGCTCCTGCCCCCCCCGCCCCGATGCGAACGTGCAATGAAAAGGCCGCAACACGCGAAAATATTACTTGAAGGTACGCTTAACAGTAATAGTGAAACACGTGATATACGCAGTTTGCCGTCTTGACGCGCGAGCACCGAATGGCTGAAAAGCATGACCGCCGTGTTCAGCATGCACTCACCTGTATCACGTCATATATTTTCTGCCAACCACCGCGTGGAAGCGATCAGCAGGATCCGTCGAGAGAAGGAGCACAGGCAGACAGAGTAAGAGACTATCTCTTTCAAACACGAACCAAGACGGTGTGCGGGTTTGAGTTCACGTTTTAGAGTATGCAAGGCTTCTTGAGTTAACAACAATTCAAGTACTTAGATAGATGGGTGTCAGGGAAACCGGCGGAATCCGCTCTCATCATCTTATTGACAACAAGCCCTATCCCTGTCATGCACCGATACACGCCAGTGGTTGTGCATTTCTCTTGTGTTGCTAGGATACAAAGCTTTACATGTGATTCACCACAGACGTGTTATTGGTGCAGTCCTGGCACTCACTCGCTTTGTGCCACTCCACACGCTCCACACTCTAAAAATACTGAAAACCTACAATACACCGGCAGAACACAGAGAAACACAACAAGACAGGAAGCGATTCAATTATTGCTCCATCAAGAGCCCATTTCTACGAGCACACCTGGTATGAATATTAAGGTGATCTTAAAGCTTATTTAACGACAGTTTAAATGCATCACGTCGCTTCACTGTGAACATTTACCCAAATATCTTAGTGCTTAACTGCCGGCAGGCATACCGCACAATTCAACTAATTATTCATAATTACGTTCTAATAACTCAGTTTGACAGTCAACAAGCACTAAGACTAAATTAACCGAAGCAAATCTGACAAATATGAAGGGAGACTGAAATGTTGACACTATACTGTAGTTGTGCTATAATATTTCAGCTTAGTTTAAATTGATCAAAAAAAAAAAACTAACACTGATATGAAATCTGGCAATTTGAGTAATAAGAAATTTCTCCTTTAAATCATATATATAGACAAAAAAAATACATTAAAAAAAAGGTTTTCTGTAGTAGTGTGTTTTGGGACATATTCCATTAGGATTGATTGGTTTTAACAAGCCACCAATTACCAGTAAAGACCAACATTACAGTTTCCATTAAAACCAATACAATTCCCATTGTATTGGTTTCTATAGTTTTTTTTATGGATGTTTATTGTAACTGCATGTGTGCCAGTTCAGTTTGCTAGTCATGATTCAACTCAAAGTCACGTATACTACTAAATACAAAGTGCAATTACAATGACCAGTTACATAATAATGATTATCATTCATGTAACCACAGTTTACACCAATTACTATAATTAGTGTTCTATTCTAAAATGTTAATGAATGTGATATCTCATGTACGCAATATTTTAATAACAGTGGCTAATAACCCAAAGTTACCATAATAGCACTTAAGCATTTTGGAGTTGAATAATGACTGCCAAGTAACATTAAGATACTGTCCAAATTACTTACACAAAAGTATAATAAATAATAAAGACTGTAGACATTGGTTTCGCTTTATTATGACAACGCGACACATGTTAAAGTGTTTGAAAGCGCAGTGCACTGGAACATGATGCCGCTGCGCTTCAAACACCATGGAGAAGCATGAACTTACGCTTCAGCGCTGCAATGCATGAGCATCATCTCCATGCATATAAGCTGATAGGCGCGCTCACCTCAGATGAAGAGCGAGGAAGTGTCCGAGCAGACAGACACACTCCAGGCTCCGGCGTCTGACCGCTGAGCTGTGCTGGGTTTGTCCCGGTGCACGGTGATGCTCCAGCGCATGCGGCACTGCTGCATCACGGCTGGGCTCCAGCGGGACACCACAAGAGCCAGTGAGCAGAATCGCTGCTGTCTGAGCCAGAGCGGAGGTAAACACTTATCCACGCGAGGAAGCACACAGCGACATCTACAGGGTACAATGACATTTGATGTTGACACAAACGAGAATGGTACTATGGTCATACCATGGTATTCTATGAAATACTTTTTTTAATAAAGATTATGTATAGGAGTGTGTTGTGGAATAGTGACGGATCACAAAAGAAAATACACATTTGGGGGGGGGGGGGGGGGGGGGGGGGGGCGAAAAAAAATAGCTAGATTAAAAATGAATAAAACTATTACTCTAATTAATATAAGCTCAAACTAACAAACAAACAAAAATGCATTCATTAGAAATTGGATTATGCTGTGATCCACACATCGTCTTTAAACTACTATGAACAACCCAATAATGATATAGGATAAGCATGGAATCCAGTTTTGTCTGTGTGTTCTCTTTCCTAATGAAACACTTTTGTCCTTGATGAAGGCTTCCTTCGACAAATCACTTTTGAGTTTGATTGATGTAATTAGAATTCTAATACAGTCTATTGTCAGCTGAGCATCATCCGTGATTTTGTGTAATTATCCATAAATGCATATTAGATTGCAAGGGTGATAAAGAAACTCTTTAAACTGGGGGGGGGGGTACATTGAAAAGTTTTGTTTCTCTAGCAAGAACGTCGTTACATTAAATCAGCTCATGTGATGAAACCAAAGCAATAAAAAACAAAAATCAGTTTACCTAATGAAACACGAAAATTTGTTGAAAATGTACTCTCCCTCAGGCCATCCGAGATGTAGATTAGGTTGTTTCTTCATCAGATTTGGAGAAATGTAGCATGACATAATTTGCTCACCAATGGATCCTCAGCAGTGAAATGGTGCCGTCAGAATGAGAGTCCAAACAGCTGATAAAAACATCACAATTAATCCACAAGTAATCCACACCACCCAAATCCATCAGTTAATGTCTTGGTAAAGTGAAAAAACTGCTAAGAAACAACCCACCATTATTGAATAATTTTTCAGCTTTTAACTTTAAAACCATTATATCCATAGATATAATCCTAATAGCATTCCTCCAGTAAAAAGTTTGCACATCAAAATCCACCAACATGCTGTATTTGTTTATAACTGTTTTCACTTGTAAGTGGTGCTTGATCTGTGTATTTTTCTCTCCTGATTCAGACGAGACCATTTTTTCACTGGAGAAATCAGTTGGAAGAAAAAAAGTTGAAGTTTTAAAAAACGTCTTAATTACGAATTTGTTTCTTTAAAAACATGCAGCTTTTCACTTCACCAGATGTTAACTGATGGACTGGATTGGTGTGGATTACTGTGAATTATTGTGATGTTTTATAAGCTGTTTGGGACTCTCATTCTGACGGCACCATTCACTGCAGAGCAAGTGATGCAATACTACATTTCTAAAAATCTGATGAAGAAACAAACTCATCTACAACTTGATGACCGGAGGTGAGCAAATTCAGCAAGATCATTTTGAGGTGAACTATTTCTTTAACAGACAACATTTTAGTATGAGGAAATTTTGGTTACACTTTATTTCGATAGTCCACTTTAGACAGTCTATTAACTATGAGTATCTTTGTAACTACATGTCAACTAATTCGCATTAATTTGCAACTACATGTCTACTAACTCAGAGTAGACGTTAGGGTAGGTTTAGGGTTAGTAGAATAAGTTGACAAGAAAGTGTTAGAAGATATTAAGCAGACAGTCTACTAATACTCTACTAACTGCTAGTTGACATGTAGTTGCAAAGTTACTTACTGTTAATAGAATGTCTAAAGTGGGCTATCGAAATAAAGTGTTACCGAAAGTTTCAGATTGTCTTCCATAATAAAAGAGAAAAGCTACATTACTTGCAGCAGCAGCACAAAACAATGATTACCTCTTTGGCTATTGGTTATGTTCCTCACCAACACAGACTGTATCTGTAGTTTCAAAGTTCCATTAACAGTTTCATTACAAGAACAAGAGGAAGTTATTCTATTTTGATAAAACATGTTTGTATAAATAACATGCATTGATGAACTGTGAACAATAAGACCATGAATGCATATTAGTAAGGTACATTTTGGATTTCAAGTGATTGTAAATGATCAGCAAGGTATTCTTACATTGAGCAGCACACATAAACACAACCAATTCTGGTAGTCTTTGCCGCTGTGCAATGTAATTAATCATTGTGTCATCATCCTTTTAAAAGCATAAACATAGTGAATCTGATGTAGCTCGGAAATAGAGCAGAGTGCGCAAGGCCAACGAGAAAAAGCTCTGCACATCCTGAACAGATCACTCCCCTCATGATTTATTGCTCTCCTGTGTTCCTTTTTTATACTTTAATGCTCTCTCTTTGACAACAGCTCGCACATCAAAGGTGATAATGTATATATATACTATTACAAGAACAATAGTTTTCTTCTATAAGCAGATATTCAGCAGAAGAAAGATTTTATGCTTTGTGATGTGTCTTTTAACCCACAACTGAGGTTCCTCTGAGATTTACGGCGTAAAAGCACAAGGCTAGAGAGACAGATTGAATAAAGCAAAGGGGGGAATGGGAAATATGGTAGCACAAAGATTCACACAAACAATTGTCCTCATTTGTCATACAAAGTCCACAGACAATACTGCACTGGGAGGTTGGACTATTCATGAACAGCAAACAATTAATCTACAAACCAATTCAGATGACTCAGTATCAATGGAAACTGGGAACAAATGTATGCATGCATGCACATTGCATGAATTTTACATTTTATGGCAGCAGAAAAAAAAAACGTTTCGTATTTTTTTTTATTAAAATCATTATTAAATCAAAGATGCATTTACAGTGCTTGAGAAGAAAAGGTGTTAAAAATCTGTTTTTCTTGTCACAATGACAAATAGTTTTTGTTTTCCCCTACATCAATCTAACAAAATCAAAACAATCTAAATAAATCAACAAAACAAAGCAAAACTGCTTAAAAAACAAAGTTGTATAATATAAAAAAAAATTATGATTTTCTTGTGCCATTGACAAAATGTTTTCCTCACATAAATCAAGCAAAAAAAAAGCAAAACTAAACCAAGCAAAGCAAAAAATCTAAACAATCTTACAAGCAAAGTTGTGTAAGATATTAAAAGTTATGTTTTTGTTGTCCCATTGACAAAATATTTTTGTTTTCCCCCAAATCTAACAAAAAACAAAACCACCTCAAAAAAGTTGTAGAAGACATTAAAATTCATGCTTTTTTCTTATCCCATTGACAAACTGTTTTTCTTTTCCTACAAAATTGACCAAAAAAAAAAAAAATCAAAACCACTTGATTAGCAAAGTCGTATCAGACAAGGGAATTTGGTAGGAACGCTAGGGACATGTCCCTACCAATATCCAGCGACTACTAAATTGTCCCCAGCAATAATTTTGATCAAACAATTAAATATATGTGTATGCAACCACTGCTGTTGTAATTTCAGCCGCATCTGAAATAGGTCATATTGATATTACCCGAGAAGTGAACATATAAAGACGCAGAAGTGTGTACTATATATCATACAAGCAAGTTTCAGCTGATTTTTGAATGATAAAGTTTACCCTCTTTAACTTTGTTGTTCTGCTGTTTTGTGTTCATCTGCTGCTCTCATTTGCTCTTTTTACATTGACTATCACTCTATAGACTCAGACAATCAGATACAACAATCATTTCCCAAATGTATATTACAATATACACTGATAAATTCAACATTCACTTCAATGGTCTGAGAGACTGGATGCTTTCAGCTGATTTCCTGTTGAACTGTCAGCAGCTGAACTGCAGCTCAAACTATTTCAGATATAGTCAATTAAGCTACAAACTCCATCATAATGCACAATGTTTCCTTCGAACGTGTATTTTGAGCTGCAGTTCGTCGTATTAATGAAGTGTTTCACTTGTTAGCAGTAAACCGGTTACCTCACCTGAATATGTTCGTAGATTTAAGTGTTGGATGTTATCTTTGGAATGGAAATATTGATATTTTATTTGTAAACATCATACTTTTTTCACTTATTTCAGTTAATGTCATACTAAACTAGCAAGTTAAGCCAGTATTAGTGCTGACAGAGAAAAAAGAAAGAAAGAAACACAAATACAAATCCCTTAAGAAAATGAACCATGGCTCACTTTCATGGGAACTTCGAACTGCGTCCTCTAGGGGTCGCTATGGGGAACGCCTCGTCGTGACCCGTGTCTGAAGCATACATTGAAAAAACACCAACTCGTTGGCCAGCGACAGCCATGACGTCACTACCGGTGCGACTATAGTATAAATAGGCGCCGGGAGCACACATCATCCTCTTCTTCGTCTTCATTGACTGTTTTGTTTGAAGCGTGCATTTCTGTGGTAAGAGCGATCTCTATTCATCTCATTATGGCGAGCACTAGCAAAGCGTTTAGGGATGTGTGCAGCTGTGTTGACGTTGTTTAACATCTGATGACACACACAATCTATGCGTTTTGTTTGGGCGAAGAGCACGCACGCAATATTTCCGAGGGGGCAATCGGCATGCACTGTGAGTGTTTTTTCCAAGGGAAAAAGCTCCGCTCTCGTTTGTCTCTCTTTTCGAGGAAAAAGGGGCAGCTGTCTGCTTCCCGCGATTCAGGACCCGCCGCTGCTGAGGCACGGAAGGGAATGAGCTCGTGGGGATCGCAGGTGGATCTGGCCGATGAGTTTAAAGAGGGGCTTTCCCTCTCGCGATCGTCGGCTGTGCACGAGAGTGAGCAGCTGTAGGATGATGTTATTTCATTAACATTGTCTGATACAGGGGCCAGTGCTCTGCTGGGATCAGCCCAGCAAAAGCAGGAAAGAGCTGAGGAGGGCAAAGAAGCTGAGGCTGAGCCTTCCCAATCCTCCTGCCCTGCGTATGATGAGCTTTTGGAAATTATGGATCGCGCCACGGCGAGGCTTTACTTGCTGTGAAGCGGGTGAAGAAAGTGACGTCACAGGCCCCCGGCGCGTCACTGCAAAAATTTCATGGACGTCCGGGCTGGGCCTATGCTTTCAGGCTACCCTGTCTGGTACACCGTATCTAGGTCACCCTGAGGGGCCTCCCGATCACCAGAATATCCCCTCTTGCTGAGGCATCGAGCGGGAGGTATAGGTGGCATTACGAGAACCTTCCTGTGTAAATGCTGTCTCGGGCAGTGCGCCCCTCACCTTTGAGGGTTGTATTTGAGCTTGCCTCTCCCGTTGGCCCAGTACTTCCGGGTATCTGTAACAGATGCTTGGAAAAATCTAATCCAAAAGACCATTGGTAAGTGTGCACGTTTTGCTTTGCCCACTTTCTAAAATCCACATAAGTTGTAAGTGCGCACGTTATGCTTTGCCCACATTTCTAAAATCCACATAAGTGGTAAGGGTTACGCATTTTTGATCTTGTTCCCTTTCTCTGAGTTGGTTTAGACCCCGGTACCTTGGGCTCCACTCAACTAGTGTGTCTCTATCGACACACTCTGGAAGCATCGCTCCCCTCACCATTGAGGGTTATTGTGAGTATGGTGTTTTCTTTCGAGCATTAATCCTCTCTGAGGAGTTGGATTCCTCGCTCCATGGGCTGTCCTCGTGGTAGTATTGAGCAGTGCTCCCCTTTATCAAAGGATTACCTATGAGCACACTACTCCATTCTGAATTCGGAGTTCTCCTCTCACATGAGAAGTTTGAGTTCTCTGTTTCTCCAGAGCACCTGGAACCAGTAGCATCAGGTGATTTAGGCCCTTCCTCTACCTCCCTGATGCGTTGAGTGTTTGGCTAGCTTGCAGTACGCTTACCCTTCTGATTTTACAATCACGCTGTAGGTCGAGCCCCTCTCGTTGAGAGCTGGGTTTGTGCTCCCTCAGCCAAGGTAAACTACTGCTAGCCGTTCCAGCATTGGAACATGCTGTAGGTCGAGCCCCCTTCTCGAATGAGAACTAGGTGTGTTGCTCCCACAGCTAAGTAAATTATTGCTAGCTGTTCCAGCTTTGGAACATGCTGCAGGTCGAGCCCCCTCTCGTTGAGAGCTGGGTTTGTGCTCCCTCAGCCAAGGTAAACTACTGCTAGCCGTTCCAGCATTGGAACATGCTGTAGGTCGAGCCCCCTTCTCGAATGAGAACTAGGTGTGTTGCTCCCACAGCTACAGATTTACTGCTAGTCACTCCAGCATATTAGCCGTAGATTGACTTGATGACTTCTCAAACATAGCGTTTTGGGATGCGCCATTTCCATCTATGGGCTGCTCTTTCAGAGTGCCACGAGAACCCCTTAGAACAGTATTTTTAAATCCATGTTATGGTAAGTGTGCACGTAAAGTCTTTGTACACTTTCTAAAATCCACATAGCTGGTAAGTGTGCACGTTATGCTTTGCCCACTTTCTAAAATCCACATAGCTGGTAAGTGTGCACGTTATGCTTTGACCACTTTTCTAAAATCCTGTATGGTAAGAGCTACGCATATACAGCTTCGTGCTCTTTCTGAGTGGTCTAAAACCCCGTTTCCGCCTGGGACCCACTCCTCATGGTATCCTCTGGATACCACATTAACAGGGCGTTGCTACTAGGGGTCTGTTGAGACAGTTCCTTCAGCACATACAAAGAGAAACGTGCGGTAGCCCCTGTGTGACAGGCCAAGACTAGTATGATTCTAGGCTCTTGGTCGTATTCCCTTAAAGGAATCTATTCCTGATTCCAAGCCTTGAGCTCTACCCCGGGCCCAGGAGTCTGGCCCTAACAGGTAAGTATTTTGGGGTATGTAGCCTAGGCCTTTGGCCAAAGGGGATAAAGTCACAGACAGCCGTCTAACGTCCCAGGGGCAACTCCAATGGCAATATGGTAGAGTTGGTACTTAATGCCCACCATGGTTCTGGCATGCACTCCCCTCAGCATAGTGGCGTGGGTATATGGTTCCCCATAGCGACCCCTAGAGGACGCAGTTCGAAGTTCCCATGAAAGGGAACGTCTCAGGTTACTTATGTAACCATGGTTCCCTGAGTAGGGAATGAGACACTGCGTCCTCTAGGTTTCTTGCCATGCTGCGGACGCAAGCTTCAGATGAAGAAGTGAATGATGTGTGCTCCCGGTGCCTATTTATACTATAGTCGCACCGGTAGTGACGTCATGGCTGTCGCCGGCCAACGAGTTGGTGTTTTTTCAATGTATGCTTCAGACACGGGTCACGACGAGGCGTTTCCCATAGCGACCCCTAGAGGACGCAGTGTCTCGTGGACCATGGTTACATAAGTAACCTGAGTCATTTTATTAGAGTATAAATGTAGTAACCAGTTTTGTTTTTTTTGTTTTTTGTATAATCACAGTTTTACTAAAAAAGAAAACATGGTTAAACTATGCTTAGTGTAGCAAAACTATGGTTAATTTGTGGTTACCATGGTTTAACTGTAGTATGTCCTAAAAAAAAATTATTCTTTTCAAATGCATTTAAAAAAAAAAAATTAATATTTTACCAGAACACAATATAGCACAACAGAAAATACATTTTTGCAGTGCGTGCTCAGAAACATATGGAACACAGTCAGCTGAGTGCAATATCACAACATATCTCTCATGAAAACATGCAGGGCTGATGATAAAGATATGAAACTTTGTGCTGTTTTCAGGAAGCCAGTGTGGGGGGAAAAAGAGCCTGAGGTACAAAAGCAAAAAATCACAGAGTAACACACAGAGCTGCTGTGTATGTGCTGTGTGTAGGATACAGTTTTTCAAGGAAAAGACTGTTTACGCCAGAGTCCCCTGGCGAATAGGAAGCTGTGTGTGATGGGTGGAAGTGTTAGTCTGTGCGAAACTGGAAACAAGCATCTCTCAATAACTCGTTTTATGAAGTGTTACTGTGAGTGTGAATGTGAGTGTGCGTGTGTGTGTGTGTGTGAGTGTGAGTGGAGGTGTCTGTGTATGGTGTGTAGGTGTGGGAGGTGTGTGTGTGTGTGTGTGTGTTCAGCTAATGGCCCTGTGCGGTGGTGTCCATTGGGGAGCAGATGTACTTCATAACAAATCCAATGAGAAATAATCAGAGAAACGAGGAGAAAGGCCTCGTAAAGAAAAGAGCACAGGAATAATCTATTGGTTACCTAACCAGGTGTGCTGGTACACAATCATTTCACCTCATCAGAGACCAGAGATGAAGGACGACACAACCACTAATGCTCAGTTCAGCTACAGATGCAGGGAGGGAAAAAATTACATTTCTGAGTATTTTGCAGTGATTTGTTAGTATGACGTCCTTTAAGGGTATGTTTTTACATGTATGGATTGAGTATCATTACCTCTCTCTCTCTCTCTCTCGCTCTCTCTCTCTCTCTCTCTAGATATATATAATATGAATGAAATGTCATGCATGGTTTTATAGACCGACTAAAATAAAGATATATTCTCTTGCATGTCTTATAAAATAGTTTTAAGTTGTGAAGCATGTATATTCATTTTTGTCTTTTTTTGTATTACATTTGAATGTCTCATAACTGATTAATGGCTGATATTTTTATTCCACATATATATAAGCTCTAAAAAATAAAATAAAGTAAATTGAGCCATCTCAATATTATAATGTACAGTATGAAAAATTGGATTTGCTAAAGAACAACATTTATCAGTGTTATTAAATTGTTAGTGTTTTAAAGATTACCTTTAAGTAAATTTAGCAGAAATGTGCACAATGAAACGTCTAATATCGAGAGATAATAGTAGCAGTAGTAATAATAAAGATTGATTTTTACAGCACGCTTCAAAAACCCATGGTAGAGAGAAAAAAAAGACAAAAATAACAATAATGGTTCACAGACCAAAAACTGAAGAATAATATTCAGAGGGAAAATAGATACTGTATACATAATGCATATTTTAAATAAATACATAAATGAATAAACAAATAAATAAATAAACAAACAAACAGACAAACTATTATATATCAGGCACCACCTAGTTTTAAGGATGGTTCAGATATTGTATTTATTTATTTAAAGAAAAGGATTTCATGCAATATAAAGCAAATACACACAGCAGTGGCACTTTCTCAAAGGGGAGACTGCAGACAAGCTGAGATTGTTTAAATGGAGGTTAATATATGAAAGAAATTCACCTCGAGTGTGCTCTCTGCTACCTTTGAGAGAAGCTCTGACAGATCAAACAGATGGCAGATCACGCTTACAAACCGTCTAATGATTGTGGGTGTGTGGACACCGTGATAGAATCAGATATCAGAGATATCACTATCTGTGATGAACGAGAGGAGTTATTAATAAATCAGAGCGTTCAAGGTGAAAGAGAAACAATTAACATCTGTACTAAAACACAGAGAGCTGTGGATGATGGGAACTATGAGCAGGGCTCAGGTCTTTCGTTAACTGATGATTAATTACAGAAAGTGTGAATTAAGACACGCATGTGCTCCAGCACTCTGACATCCGCTGGGTCAGGAAATATTGAATTTCTGTTTAATTGAGCTTTTAATCTGAGTAATCTGATATTGATTCTTATAATCCTAAAATCAATCTTTTAATCAATGCTGTCTTAAACATGTTAAAGCCTTTAAACAGTGATAAAGGTGATGCAATTTTATTAAAGTTAAAAGACTTAAAAAACTAAATTCGCCTCCAGGAACATGCATGTGATGCTGCTCAATCTGATAGATTTGATACATTAGATTTTTGACTGATATTTGCCACCACATTTGTGCTTTAATGTGTGTCTAAATGTGTCCAATATGTCTATATTAAATATTAATCATATTGAACTTGGACTGAGATTCGTATTTGAGTTCAAATTGAAATGTAAATCCAAATATAAAAATTTTAACACCCCTAAGTGGGGGGGGGGGGGACAAATTTTGAAGGGGGGCGGGAATTTGAATCCCATTTTTATATAAAAAAGTATTAATAAATTTAAATGGAATGTATTATTAAACAATTCAAATGTTGATCTCTTTAGTATTTTTAGTTTGTAAATGTATTACTACATCTAATGCACCGAGAATTAGTACCTGACCCCCAACTGATTAAAAACTTACCACTTTACACCTTTATTACATAAATTCTATCAATGTTATCGAGTTAAATGTATTGAAATTTACATTTAAAAAAATCCCTTTTTGTTAAATGAGTATGTCAACCATATTTAATGTACTTACATTTAAAAAGTTTTTTGTTTTTATTTAAAATTAACACTTACGAATTTGAATCAAATATTTAATTTAAATCTCATTTTATATATATATTGTATATATATATATTATATATATTATATATATATATATTATATATATAGATATATATATATATAGATATATATATATGATAATATATATAATATATAATTGCTAAATGGAAAATATAATACTATTAAATAAAAAATGAAAATGTAATCAAATGCAAACAAAACTATGAATCAGACTCAAACTGAATTGGGAAATCTGAGCCAGTAGCCTTAAACCCATAGCAGCTCTCTTTGATTTTGGCCTCCTGGGATTTTCTCCAGCAAGTATTTGTAGAAGATTGACAACTCTTAGTGTGACACATTTCATTTTATTATTTCATTTAGCCACATCTCCAAGTACATATACCTGCATGCAATTCAACATAAAAGAGTGATGAAGACATTAATCAGTAGCTGTGGCTATTAATAAGAATCGTTCCCCATGCACATTATATACAAGGTGTTCAGTGCCTTTCTATTCATTATGCAGTCATTATGTTAAGATACACAACTCTCTGAGAAACAGCCATGAAAAATCGTACACATTTGTAGTATTGCAAGGTAATGATCAAGCTGTTTGTTTACTAGCTGCTCTCGACAAGCAGACAGAAGCGGTGTGGGAGGACACTGAGTGTCTGGAAAGCCACAGTATGTTCATTTGCAGAATGCTTTTACATACAAGAGACATACTCCAAAAGTAGGTTGAATCTTAGATGTTTCTTGCAAAAAATGCTCCAGTCTTGTTTTACCGCAGTGCAGTCAAGTTCATACAGCATCACAGAACCAAACGTAAGAGGCAGGTGAAAGAGAACCAGAGAGAGATGCAGGCTGATAACAAAACCCAAAGGACACGCAGTTGACAGAATGTGGAAGCCGAAGAGACGCTGATAGAGAACAAGTGGAAAGGACATGCTGGCATTGATGAGTGTTTTCATCATCGCTTTCTCTTCATTTACAGCTACAGTCAATTAGGCGATGGTGTGAATAAATCACACCTCCATGTTAGCTGTAAAATGTGCATGCCTGCACGCATAGAAAAATACAGTCATTTACATTTTACAAAGGGCACAAAGCGAATATCTGAGTTTGATTTTGTCACCTGTAATGAAGACAAATAAGACAGAAATACACTTAATGGCCATAATTAAGCATAACAAAAATATGATAACTGACTTCATCAAAAAACTAGGTTCAGACAAAAGCTGCATTATTTGACAAAACGTCTGTAAAAAAAAAAAAAAAAAAAAAAAAAAAAAAATTGCAAAATATATTACAATTTAAAATAACTGTTTTCTATGTGAATCTATGTTAAAATGTAATTTATTTCTGTGATGCGCAACTGTATTTTCAGCATCATTACTCCAGTCTTCAGTGTCACATGATCTTCAGAAATCATTCTAATATGCTGATTTGCTGCTTATGAAACATTTCGGATTATTATCAATGTTGAAAACAGTTGTGCGGCTTCATATTTTTGTATATAAAATAATTATAAATAAATGCATAATGTATTTCTTTCAAAAAACAAAACGTATAAAGTATATCTTCAACAAAAACAAAATAAATCAATAAATAAACCCTGAATCAGAATATTGTATCAGTCACATACACGATTATTAGCATTTTCCAACAGCTGATCCAATTTGAATGTTAGGTCTGAACTCTCTGTTTGATGTGCACTGAACTCCAGCAAATACAAAGTCAGTTCAATATCACACAAATAATTGATATTCACGTCTATGCAGAGGATGCATTGATGTTCTTCCCTGCTGCTTTGTTGGAATATAAAGACACAATGCATGCTGTTTTGTTTGTGAAAATGGAGAATAGTTTTGAGGCCAGCCACTATAAGGAATCATTGTGTCTCTATAGTGCTAACAATAGAGGGAAAATTTCCCATCGGAAGGCTAAACCCCAAAAGACGAAAGCACTCGAACATGGGGGATAAAAACACGCCACATAATTCTGAGAATCCAAAAGAAACAACAACCATTAGTGTACAAACATGTTTCTACACAGGAACAAGAGCTGAATTAAACAGGAGAAACGCCAGCTGTACATTGATTTTCCTTTCTTGCGTTAATGAAACGGTCTCGTGGCACACTAGACCCCTCGCCGTATTTGCCAAGGATCAGCGATGCCGAGATAAACCACACTGCCGAGTGCCAATCAAACCAAAGTCAGCACATTTCAACATTTTTCTCTCTCTCTCATTAACCAGCCATGAAGTTCATAATGATTCAATTATGCTTTATCAGACCAACTAGCTTCATGCCTCCAAAATAGTTATTAAATGCTAATCAGATTTGTCTGTTTGGTATCTATAAAAAGCCAAAATAGCACATGCATTGTTTGCTTAGGAATTTAAAGCATTTCATCCAATTAAACAAACAACTTCTCGGTTCTAATCGGTCTTCTACAGATTTCTGTGCAATTTCAGCAATCTTATAAGATCATTACAAATCAAAAAGTGTGCAGCATAAACATGTACAGTTACTGATACAGATTACATGATGAAAGCTGTAAGTAATGTAATCTAGGTTACTCAGTTTAATGTAATTTAACTGCTTTTTAGATTTTCTTTTTTTTAATCAAACTTGTTTTAAATGTAAAATGTACCATATTGATATAAAAAAGCAAAGGGAAAGAAAAACAAATCTCAGTTTTTGATATCAGTATCATAAAATGCATTAAACATTACATTACATTAATAAACATGAAAACAATGACATTACACACCCAAAGTCTTCCAGGTGTGAAATATTTTTGTCCAGACTTCCAGAATCAACCGTTTCTGAAGGTTACTGGATATGATGAAGACTGTGTTTCACAGCTATACATCACCAGTGTTAGGAAATCTAAAAGAGAAAAAAGAATAGATTATGAATAATTTATTGCCGTTGTGTAAATATGTAATCGTGCAATCAATAATAAAAGTAACTGTAATCTAATTACACTCTTAAAAATAAAGGTGCTTCACGATGCCATAGAAGAACCTTTTTGTCTAAATGGTTCCATAAAGAACCTTTAACATCTGAAGAACCTTTAAATTTCACAAAAGGTTATTTGTGGCGAAAAAAGGTTCTTCAGATCATAAAAAGATAAGAAAGAGATGGTTCTTTAAAGAACCTTTGACTGAATGGCTCTTTGTGGAACCAAAAATGGTTCTTCTATGGCATCACTTGAAGAACCGTTTGAAGCACCTTTATTTTTAAGAGTGTATGAGCATTTTTTAAATGTAATATACTCTAATAACTAGCACTTCATTTTTGGAATCTGATTATGTAATCCAGATTACATGTAATCAGTTACTACCCAGCACTACCTATAGAATTGTAGGCTACAATGCAAGTTAGTATAGAAGAATAAAACATCATCACAGTATGCGCTAGTGGTAAACTAATAGAGCAAGATGAATCGTGCTTTGGCAGTTGTAGTTTTTATGTGCACTAAAAAAAAAGCAGAGGAGGCGGCGGAGAAGGACAATAAATGACTTATTGAATCCCATAGAAATATTCTTTTTAGCTCTTCTCACCTCTTTGGCATTTGTGTTTTAGTGCCATGTTGATCAATATGTCATGTCACGTTGCATTTTTATTGGCTAGTGAGTAAAGTAATTCAGGAGACCTTTTACACAACTTAACATAAATGCATGGTTGCAAGTAAAACATGCAATGTAATTAAACCATTTAAGTTGCAAACATTATTTTGGCGAGTTCAGTTGACATAATAATGTTGACCATTACATTAACTTAATACTGTGTATCATTTAAACTCAAATTTCTGTACTAATTGAATTTCTTAATTTAAAAATTAAGTTGCAGTAACTTAACTTTGGAAACTGGACAATAGATTTCAAGTTCCTTGCATAGGACTGATACGGAGAGTAAATGTTGAAATGAAGTGTACTGTCTGTGTTTTTAAGTGAAGGGAAAGACCTGCAGCTAGTGTATGATGCTGTAATGTTTGACACATGAAAAGTTTCTGTAATGTTGGGTTAGGGTAAGTTTTGCTGGTTAAACATATTTTTTTAGATCGTAAACTTTCATAATTGCAGAAGATCTTATTTGAACCTCTCTCACAGTACGACATAGGACCACCATTTATGAGCCACGACCAAAGAAATCACTGTTTATTTAATCGCTGTTTAATTATTTTCTACTTTTATATTAATTTTAGTTAAGTTTTAATAATTTTGTTGTTTATTTCATTGTGATAAGTTTTTGTTGTTTTTAGAAATGTCTATATAGTTATTATTAATTTTTCAGCTTTAGTTTTAGTTACTTTAGTATGCATATTTTTAGTACTAACTGAAGCTAAATGAATATATATAGTTTCAATTTAGCACAGTCTGTGTAACGAATTCAGTTCATGGACTTCCGTTTATTCACCACCAAATGTCACACTTTCCATTACATTGACTCTCACACTACACAAAATTTTGCATGTCATCCCCGGACTACATTTCCCATCATCCATTGCGCCACACAAATTTGCACACTGCACTGATTGCACTCATTGCGCACAGCTGTTTCTAATCACCTCATTCATTATATAACACCCACTCTAACCACATTTTTCTGCTGAGTATTGTTTAGCCTGTACCACTTTCCGAGTCTTCGTGTTTTCCTTGTTTTGCCTTGCCTGTTTCAGCGGTATCTAATCTTTGCCTGTTTTCCTGGATTTCTCCCTCTCGTCTCGCCCCTGTGATTCTGTCGGCTGATCGGTGACCTATGCTAGCCCTGGGACTATTCTTGTGTTTTTGCCCTCCATATACCTGTTTGCCAGTGTTTTGCCCCTGCCTGTTTACCACGTCTCTTAAATAAAACCTGCAGATGGATCCACATGTCTCACATCTCTGTCGCCCCGTTTACAGAATACTCAGCCACACAAGATCCAGCGTGCTTTGCATGTGGACATGGCCAGGTATGGACACTGCAAGCTGTGTACCCTCGAGCAGGGGCCTGCTTTGAGCATTGCTATCACTCTGATCTACGGACTGTGTCCCTATAGATTTTTTTTATAGTGCATTAGCGCCAACAGCTGAAGTCTAGGCTCACTCCTAAAGGGGCCGCCGTTCGTCACTAGTGAGAGGGGTTTGGGCACTATGCGATAGCGTCGGCTAGACGGGACAATTTCACGCTGGAAGTTGCTTCAAATGGTGTAGAGCCGTGCAAGGAAACGCAATACTAACAACAGCGATCGCCCGGGTGTCTCCTTGTGATCACACGATCCGCTGTTATCACAGTCAATGTAGATTGAGTGCCCGCTTCCCAACTATGTTCCCTTTACGTCCTGAGTGACATTAGGCTCTGTATCCACCACACACCTGAGAGTAGCTGCCCTTAGTTGGAGGCTAGTTGCATGAATTCTTCTATCTTTTTTGATCTGGTTTCTGCTGCCGCGCACATTCACATGCCACATTGACCCAACGCGCAACGCCATTCCAGTACATTGATCCGTCACTCACCCGTCAATGTCCCAACCCGTCCACGCCTGTTTATATCTACACCCCCCACGAGCCATTGGTCCCACACCCACGACACCACTGTTCCCGTGGCCTGCCACCCGATACAGTCCCCACCCCAATCACAGCTGATAGTTATGATGTATAGTTTCATAGTCACGAGGCTCGATGCGTCATGAGTCAACCAATTCAAAGTTACTATTTCATATCATTGGGTCAAGTATAGTCACAGCGATCTTCACGAGTCCCAGGTAAAGTCACAGTTGATCGGAATGGGGCAAATCAAGTCACAGTTTGACATGAATCTAGTCAAGTCACAGCTGATAGTGATGAGTCGAGTCTAATCACAGTTGATCATCACAAGTCAAATCAAGTCACAGTTTATTATCACAAGTCTAGTCAAGTCACAGCCAGTGGATCGTTTGGAAGTCGAGGCAGTTACATTCATTATATGAGACAGTCTAGTCACGCTGATCTTCTGAGTCAAATCTAGTCCACAGCTGTTCTTCGGGAGTACAGTCAGTCACCCCACTGGATATTCGGAAGTACAAGTCGCAGTGATCTTCATGAGTCAATCAAGTTACAACTGATCTTCAGGAGTCCATTCAAGTCCAGCTGTTAATCCAGAGCCTGTCACGTCTAGCTGTTCATCCCAGAGGCACGTACAAGCTCTCGGCCGTTCATCCAGAGCCTCGTCACGTCTCAGCTGTGCGTCCAGAGCCAAGGCACATCACAGCGACCTTAGAGTCTCGCCACGTCTCAGCTATCACCGATTCATCCCGAATCACAGCTGATCATCCAGAGTCATGTCACGTCCTGTTTTTTTTTTTTTTTCGTTGCCCCAGATTGTCGGGTCGGTCCGTCGGTATCCCAGTGGGAGGGGGAATTTTTTTTTTGCCCCAACCGTGGTGTCTGCTCGCGCAGCTGTGTATCCCCAACACCCACTCACTTTAGCCCTCCTGTTCCTGAACTCATTCCCCTGTCTGCAGCACTTCCTATATGGGGGGTTGCTTTATGGTGTGTCTGGGCCGCGTACTCCACTGCCGATTTGCTGGAGGCAGCGGCACCGGCTACAACATCTCCAGATGTTTTTTGTTTCTTTTTTTTTTTTTTGGGTGGGGCCTTACACGGAAGAACCTCCGAGGTAGCGTTGGGTGGTCACTGCCGTGCTCCCAGAGGCCACGGTGTCCATTGAAGTCTCTTCAGAGGTGGCGGCGCAGGCTGCAGAGCCTCCCGAGATGGCTACACTTGCCTCAGTTCCTTGCGTGGTTGTGGCGCCCAGCAACGCACTTTCTGCCAGTCCTGTTCCGGCAAAGGAGGCCGTCTATGAACTCTCTGCCTGTCCTTTTCGGCCAAGTGGCCGTCATATGAACTCTCATCCTGTTCTGTTCCGGCCAAGGAGGCCGCATATGTACTCTCTGTCTGTTCTGTTCCGGCCATGGAGGCCGTCTATGAACTTCCTGCCTATCCTGTTCCGGCCAAGGAGGCCACCTATAAACTCTCTGCCTGTTCTGTTCCGGCCAAAGAGGCCGCCCATGAACTCTCTGCCTGTCCTGTCACTGCTATGGAGGCCGTTTGCGAACTCCCTGCTCGTCCTGTCACAGATATAGAGGCCGTTTGCGAACTCCCTGCTCGTCCTGTCACAGCTATAGAGACCGTCGGGGAGTCCTCATCCTGTCCTGTCCTGGCTATGGGGGCCGTTTGTGAATTCTTTGTGTGCTTAATGTCTGCCAGGGAGGTTGCCCCTGAATGCTCAGTCTTGTCTATCAACCCAATGTTCTGTCTGTGTTGTCTGTCTCTGCTCTCTCGTTGTTACAGTCTCAGCCATGGTCTCCTGATCAGTGTGGTTCACCAAGAGGGTTTCCTGTTCCCTCTGCTCCGCGTGTGGTGGGTCTGATGCATCTGCAGTCCCTGTTCGACGTGGTGGTCTCGCTCCGCCGTGGTGGTTTACTGTCTGGTTCTGGTGGTCTTCTGTTCTGCCGTGGTGGTCCTCTGCCCCGCCGGGGTGGTCTACTGTCTGGCTCCGGTGGTCCTCTTCTCCGCCGTGGTGGTCCTCTGCTCCGCTGTGGTGGTCTTCTGCCCCGCCGTGGTGGTCTACTGTCTTGTTCTGGTGGTCTTCTGCTCCGCCGTTGGGATCTTCGGTCCGTCTGCTCTGCTGTGGTGGTCCTCAACTCCGCCGGCTCTGCCTCAGTCCCTGGTCTCTCCTATCCTTGGACCTGGCCCTCCGTCCCTCCCCCCTGTTCCGCCTCCGCTCCACTGCCCACTTGGATCGTTTAGTGTTTGGAGCGTCTGGAAGCCGCTCCTTGGGGGGGCTCTGTCACAAATTCAGTTCATGGACTTCCATTTATTCACCACCAGATCAGATCACCCTTTCCTTTACATTGACTCTCACACAACACAAACTGTTGCATATCACCCCGGACTACATATCCCATCATTCTTTGCACAATTTGCACACTGCCCCGATTGCACTCATTGCACACAGCTGTTTCTAATAACCTCACTCACTACATAACACCCACTCAAACTACCATTCTCCGCTGAGTATTGTTTAGCCTGTACCCCTTTCCGAGTCTCCGTGTTTTCCTTGTTGTAGCGAATTTAGCTCACAACAGGAAATATGAATAATTAACCATAACTAGTTATAATTAACTATTCATATTTTAGATCCGCTGTAGATATTTAGATGACCACTCAGGGTCAACTGTCTTGTCATTTCTAAGAACGTTAATTTCCTGGTTATGGGAAATAACTTTCTTACTGTACAATTCTATAAGCTTTTAACGTAAATCTGCATGATTAGTGACTCCGGTAATGAGCAAACAATGAACACGTCAAGTAAGGTTTTATTAACTACATAAAAACTTAAACTAGTCCAACATACTACATAAACACATAAACTGGTCTAACATACACATACACACACACACACACACACACATACAGTTGGTATAGGAAAGGGTTAAAGTTTAACTCAGCATAGAAAGAGGCATAAAGAATGAATTTTATGGAACACTTTGCATATATTCAGCAAATCTAAAACCTGAGGGAAAACGTCAGATTCTTAGTTCAAACACACCTTGTAAAAGGTGTAACTGATACTTAATGCATCAATTAAATCGACTAAGTGTGATAATTGCGAGTCTGTCTGAAAAAGATTCCCGATGCAATCTTAAGGCCCAAGATCTTGCTGAAGTTGGTTGATGAGAAAGAAACCCCCCACCAGTTTGCGTCAGAGTAACTTGAAGAATGGAAAAATCAAGGCCAAAAGGCCTGGCACCATGCTTATGGTATCCTGCAGCATTTTCTCACATCTAATTCTGCATCTGACCGAACCACCGACCGGGCGGGTCACATGGTGTGTCAGCTTTAAGGTCAGAGAAGATCCCGCCTCTCAAGATGGGCTTATCCAACGAGAGAGGCCGGAATCCCAAGTGGGCGTTTTAGATACTGGGGAGTTTATGACTCTTTGTGTGGAAACATGGAACTTAGTATCAGGAACTTGAATCGAAAATACTAAAGAATCTCAGGACACTAATATATTGCCTATACACCAACATACAATATACACTCTCGTTTAGATCATCAAAAGACAAATTCAAAGAGACCAAACATGGTATATGTAAGGTTATATGAATGAGTGGATTATCGTAAGCATGAATAAAATAGTCTATAATAAAACAGATTAATACAAAACAGCAATAAAACACACAATGGCCTGAAGTATATTGGTGTTCATTCAAAGAACGGTTTTCCTATGAATTAACTACAGCACAAGTCCATTTCTACTCTGCCTTTCCTATAGGGACAATGAGTGGGTCATTCTACTCACATTCCTGGGGCGTCATAAAACCAGTGATATCATGATTAATTGTCATGGTGACCAAGGGGGGATGGTTTTCAGCAGAAATCCTGGCATCCAGTTAATTGAGTGAAGGGACTGTGACGATTTGTTAATCTAATGAATAATTGATTTGTAAATCAAATAAAAATTTGTGTCAGATTGGTCGAGACGCTACATGTTTTGCCTTGCCTTGGCTGTTTTTGCGGTTTCTGATCTTTGCCTGTTTTTCTGGATTTATCCCTTTAGTCTCGCCCCTGTGATTCTGTCTGCTAATCGGTGACCTACTCTAGCCCGGTGACTATTCTTGTGTTTTGCCCGCCATATACATGTTGCCAGGGTTTTGACCCTGCCTGTTTACCACGTCTCTGAAATAAAGCCTGCAGATGGATCCACATGTCTCACGTCTTGTCAGCCCAGTTACAGTCTGTCGAAGCTGCAGATGGTTCTCAATGTGAGTTTGGATTTTACTCATGTATTATTTTATTTTAAACTTTAATTTTAGTTGCCATTATGAAAACATTGACAAACATAAAACAGTCAAAAACAATCATGGGTCAGTTATTGGTCCCTTCTTGAGGTAGGGGAAAAAAAATATATATAAAAATGTACAAATAGGTAATACTATATATATATATATGGTAGCATTTGGACCAATCAGACACACATTTTTCATTTGATTTAACAAATCAATTATTGATTAGATTAACAAATATTCACAGACCCCTCACCCAATAAACATAATGGGTGCCAGGATGTCTGTGAACGACCTCCAGGCCCCTGGTTACTATGGTAACCAGGACACCTCAGCCAGATCAGATACATTTTACGACTTAATGGCATGTTGAGAGTTCTCCCTCTCACCATCTTTCAACCATAGGAAAAACATAATGCCCATAAAAATGGACTCTTCTCTAATTAATTCATAGGAAAACCTTTCTTTGAATGAACACACATATCCTTCAGGTCATCGTGTATGTTGTATTTGAGATTTTATACTGTTTTATGGTTTATACTGTGTTATGAGGCCAATGATAAACCACTCATTCATATAACCTTACATTTAGCTTGTTTAGTATCTATGAATTCGTCTTCTGATGACGAGAGTGTATAGTATATGTTGGTACATAGGCAATACATATTAGTGTCCTGAGAATCTTTAGTTATTTTTGCATCAACACCCAAATCGAATTACATATGCAAAATACCATGCTCTGAGACAAAGAGTCGTAAAATTTCCCTCCAAAGTTACCATTCCTCATTGGCTCACTCAAATCCCAGAGGAGTGACCTCGATAGAAGATAAAGGCCTCACATCAGTGACCCGCCTCCAGTCTGCAGTTCTGTTAGATTCTGAGAAGATGAGGATGTGAGCTAGTTCACTTCTGCAACCTTTAAAGGGGTCATAGGATGCTACATGCACTTTTACAAGTTGTTAATGTGTGTTGGCAGTGTGTGTACACAACCACCCTATAATGATAAAAATCCACCCAATGTTTTTTTTTAAATCTGGTTAAATGTTTTCCCCTTTCTCAAATCGAGCCGATCTCAGATGCTGTCTGTGTAACGTCACACAGACAGGCCCCTCCCACGATAGTTTGATTGACAGTAGTGTTTCAGCACATACTGGACCGGTGTCTTACCTTAGCTCCGCCCTGAGTGACTGTCATCAGTCCGCCATTGTTTCACCGCCGGAGCAGATGTAGACAAGAATGACTTCTAAGCGATTGAGGTTTCTGTTCTGTTGTTAGATAATATTAATAGTAATAATGAACATAGCAGTCACCATTTACTCCCGACATCTAAGCCGCCTTTTTTTTTTGTTTTTTTCTCCACCCCTCTGAATTTGCAGTGGATTACATTGTTTCTGAAGGGAATGTGCCCCCGATCTACATAAATGCGTCTATGTTCGCGCGAATCACTCATGATCCAGCCTCATCTACAGAAGAAGTGAGTATAATGCTTCGTAATGAATCTTTGCAAATCGCCTTTCCTAATAATGTGCTAATTAGCAAGTTTCAGGATGAATGCGGCTAAAGTAAACAGTCTCTCTGAGAGCGGCTCGAAGAGAGGGGCGGGGTCAGCAGAGATCATTAACATTTAAAGGAAAATGCTACAAAATGGCTTGATCTGAAAAGAGCTGATTTTGACAGGGTAAAAAATGTTTTTTACACTACCATTGAGAAATTTAACCAAACTATGTTACAGACTTTAATTAAGACCCTAAAGAATCATATCAACTTGTGGAAAATGGGATCCCATGCAACCTTTAAGTCTGCACCAGGCTTCAGCCTTGTCTTTAAATTCACCAACGATCCTTGGATCTCAGCTGACGTCTCAAGAGTCAGAATAACATATTTTTGGAGTTCATCACTCTTCAAACCCGGAAGAACATGATCATGACTCCTACACCACCGAACCTCCAAAACATCATCAAGACTTTCATCCGAGACTGCATCTGGACGCTCGTTTAAGGCCAAGGCAATGCAAACATCGTACATTTAACTAAACGAAACAGAGGTTTAGGATAAGCTGTAGACCCCGTTATAAAACGGCGCTGATGGTTTCACTCAACTGACTCATTGGTTTTCCTGATGGTTGCATCCATAAGTCTAATTTGCCCTTTCCCCATGTATGAGTGAATGTATGTTTGTTTGTTTAGATTAGTTATGTGTGTAAGCGTTTAGTTAATAAAACTTTTGTGCGCAAATTACATGAGTTTCTGGTCCTGCTCGTGAATAATGTCCCTTTACGATTTTGATCCTTGCTACATGCTCTAATGCAGGGTGAATGAGTGAGTGAGTGACTGATATCTTTGTTATGGAATACACGTGTTGGTTCACAGTGAGTCCACAGTTTTAACGTACAAGTTTGCTTTAATTTATTTGCAAGATCTGAGGTAAAATATCTATTGTTGCTTTCACTATGGCTAAAGATAACGCAAAATAATATTCAAACTTACATTAGACACTTTAACCATTGAATAAAGCACATAATCATTACCTGAGATTATCACTGTCATATTTTGTATGTTGTTCCTGCCGCGACGTCGAAGAAAATAAAAAACATTCCTAAAATAGAATCCCATGCCGCTTATTGTCACGTGTCGCTGTCACAAAAACTACAAGAAAAATATACTTTTTATCGCGTCGTGTCTGGTTGGGACACACGGTGAAAAATCTAAGCATAAAAATATTAATACTGACAAATCTAATAATTGAATCTGCAATTAGGGAAAGTGTAGAGAAGTCTGGGAATTAGCAGGAACAGTTAATTTGCATGGCAGACATGGAGATCTAGATTTTTTGTTTGTTCATTTGTTTTTAATATTCAACAGGCAAAGTTCTTCTGTATCTAAATGCAAAAATGTTCATAATTGTTTGAATAAATGAGACTACTGCTATATATATATACACACACATATATAGACATATAAATGCAACCAAATATTCATACACGTATTCGTATTTTCGGCCTTTTTTTGTGTGCAGCTATTAGTAGAATCCTCAGTAAATATTTATTACCGTTATTCACTGAATCCGGTATATATCCCATGAATAGAATAAAACCTGTATCTTCTATCTCAAGCTCTAAAATCTCCTGCATACTTTTATGTATTTCTTTCCAAAACACCTTTAAAACTGGGTAAGACCAAAAAATATGTACATGATCAGCTGATAATGTCCCGCATTGCCTCCAGCAAGATCCTTGATTTGTTACTCCCTTTTGTTTAGCTTTCAGTTTTGGAGTAATAAGGCAATGTTTTGTATTTTTCCAGCAGAATTCCCTTAAAGCTCTAGAATTACTGGTCACACTGTGAATGACATATATTTAGCCATTCTTCTTCTGAGGATCTGCATTGCTTTTTCCCAGTCTTCTTTAATTTTTGTGTTTTTTTTTTTACTATCCATCATATCAAACGCTTTACTATCCATCATATCGAATGCTTTCATAAATATGCTTGTCAGAGGGGAGTATTCACCCATCGGCCTTTTAATTATCATGTCATAATAATGTCTAACTTGTCAAATTCTGTAAAAATCCTGTTTCTCCAGACCATAGGTCATCATTAAATTTCCCCCTGTGATATGATTGAGCAGTATGCAGTTATTCCCTTGTGAGCCCAACTCTGAAACCTTTTATCTAGCTGTGCATGGCTGAGCAGAGCTAGTTTTTTCCCCAACAACACGGCATGAGGAACATGAGCGATTGGCCGCCCGACTGCAGTTGCCCCTGTCACCATCAGAACAAGTGGCATATGCTGCCTATCACAGGCTTCTGCACCTGAAAATGACCTTTATTTCCAGCGCGGCCGCCTGCAGCGAGTGAGTCGTGTCACTGTGCATTTGCGTCTAATGGCTCTGTGTGTCAAGAGCATATGGCCTGTTAGCTCCCGTCACACGTATGCTGCATATACCTCAGTCCTGACTGCTTCTTTATTGTCTTTCATTCCCAGCGACACTGCCGAGGGGAACAAACAGCTCTTGTCGTCTGCCTGAACACCACAGAGAGGCCGTGGCGAGTCTTTTTCACGGGCAGCCCGTCCCTTAGAGACATCAAAGGCTGGCGGTGTTGTGTGAGCACATAGCTCTATAATTATCAGAAATGGGCTGAAAAATTACTGATCATACGACGGTGTCCGGTGGGAGAAAAACCTGTTTTAACGGCTTATGATCGCTGCAGGCTTCAGAGCTTTCCCAGAGTGACTGTCCTGCTTTTTTTCTTTCAGCAGGGACAATGCACAGCAGGTAGGCAGCTGTGGAGATGAGTGAAGCCTGGCATTTCAGAAGACAGCATGTCTTACGCGCTATCCCTCTCAAGTGTGCAAGAATGAGTGATGCTTGAAGTGCGTGTCTGGTCCTCTCTGGGGTGTGCACACACATATGAGTATGCGCAAAGTAGTATACAAACACAACCACAAAGCTTCTTATGAACAGCTGGACTGTGACTGGATCACGGTGGTTTCACGTGGCTTGTGAGAATGACTGGCATTAATGCTGTGTTTGTCTTCTCTTGATTGTGTTGCGGTTTGGTTTGACTGGGAGACTGTGGTTTGCTTTAACAGCAATGTGTTGTTGTTTTTGTTCATTAATACCATTATTTCCCATGAGGGAAAAAAAATATGTGAGTTGTTACAATGGAACCTGCCAAATGCTTTTCAGCACAATATAAACAAACAATTATGAATCACTGAACTATTTACGAAAAAGCTAAACTGTCACATAAAAAAAAAAAATTTGTTTAAGGTTTTATATGAAACCTTGTTTCTGCCACTGAATAAAAATTAAAAAAGGTAATTGCGACTTTTTATCTCAAATGTCTTTTTCTCACAATTTTGAGTTTTGAAATAAATTAGCAATTGCGAGTTATAAAGTCAGAATTGTGAGATAAAAAGTCGCAATTACCTTTTTAATTTTTTTATTCGGTGGCAGCAATGGGCTTACATATTTTTTATTGATTATTTTAATTACAAATTTTACTGTATAATTTTACACATTTGAAATGCATGTAAAAAAAATATTTTTTATTATTTTTTTTCATCCATACTAATCTTCTCAACAGTTAGTTTCAGTCCTCGAATATGATTGGCTGAGATTACTGATACAGACAACAGCTTCAGGACTTTTCATACAGGTTTGTATCACTTTGTATCACATGTTTGTTCAAGACAGACTGTCAGTCTGAATGAATAAATTCAGTTTGTACGCTGAAGGTCTGCATTCAGATATTATAATCCTAATCATATATTCATTTACATGTGCATTACGTATATTCTGATTAAAGCATATGTCACGTTCACAAATAAAACACTGAGAAAAATGGAGAAAGCCACCATGAGCTTGTCACCAAAGGCATATTTAGTTTTTACCATGTCATATATTTAAAAATATACCAGAAGGGCTTTTTTCTTATATATTTTTAATTGCAAATATGCATTCTCCTCCACCAACCGGTTCTGACACTTTCGAAACCCTGCTTGATGAAGCTTCGAAACATTTGCAAATCCTTTGTTTCAAATCAGTGGTCACCAAGTCATGTGATTTTGTTACATTAAACAGTTTCAAACTAGTTTCGAACAGTGGTTTCGAAACATTTCAAAATACCGATGCAACCCATGAATGAGTGTCTAATGGGTTTTAGCTGATGTCGGGTCTGTTTTGTAATCTAAGCTCATTTTCAAATAATTTAATAAAAAAATACATTTATTTTAATTAATATATTTTAATGCAAACATTTGCAATTGGTTTGTAAACGTGTCATTTATACATGTTTAAACCGGTTTTCGTAGCTTTTCACCATACTGACCACTCATGTGCCACCGAAGGCGTGGTCTTGTCTATCCACTTCAAACATGACTGATTTAAACAAACAATTACTCCTTTTCACAAAGAACCGGCAATCGGCGTAGCTTCGCCGTCAGCGTAGTCTATAAACCGCGAGACTGCGGTGCTTTCCAAATGTGAAGATCGCCCTCACGAAGGCCATTCGGACGTGAAAACAATGATGGCCGCCCTTATGAAGGTCGTTCCAAACTGAATTGCTCAAAACTGCCACTTCAGGGCCCGCCGGAATGAAGATTTCGATTGTACACTATGGGACACTTCGGGCCGCCATGATCCTTTTGCGCGATGCTTTTGCAGATGACGTCGCCTGCAGTGGGGCACTTCAAGAAACAGTTGTTTTGTCCCCTACACCCTTCAACCCTTCGAAGCTCTCACTCCGGAGGGTAAACCCTTTGAAGGGATTAGGGCATAGGGATGAGCCCTTCCGAATGGAACGCAGGGTGAGTATTCACACTGGAAGCGTTTGTACAGCGTCACAGCAGCGGCTCCAAAGCGACATATTTCTTTACAAAGACAACTATAAATTTGTTTTTAGAATTGGTCAGTTATAAACTGGAAAGTTTTAAAGTCTTGAAAGTTTGTTAACATTACAAAGATTACATAGTTACGCTGACGCGAAGCTCGAGCGTGCGGTGTGAAACAGGCATTAGAATTTAATTTCGGCTCGAATAGTTCCTGTATCAAATGAAGGCCCACCTTCTGAAATACGAAATGTGCTGCGAGTGTGATAAACCTCTTGTTTATCGAACTGTTTTAAACAAGCAATATCACACGATCGTGTTGCTCCAAATGTCATTAAGGAGTCCAAAGCCCCCCCCGCTTTTTGGAAAAAAAATAAAGTGTTGAAATGTAAGTAAAACACGATCAAAAGTGTGGGTGCTAAGGACAGATTTCAGGTAGAACGAGCCAATGATCACCTCCATCAGAGTCAGCGGTGGAGGTTCTGCAATAAACAACCGTTCATCCACATGATTCATAGCCGTGTAGAGCGGCACTGCTGCTTTTGTGTGTTTTCGAGGACTTTCACATTATGATCTTTTAGTTTGCCCCCTCCTTGACCTTGTTGAAATTAATTCTCCTGAAAAAAAAATCTGTGTGATATGGCAGAAAAGTGAGGAGGGAAACAGCTATAACGATAAATAGAAGGTATATCATACAGAAAAGATATATACAATACAAAGAAGTATACAGCTAAAGGGATTAAAAAAAAAACCTGTTTACTGAAGGATTTAATAAACCCAGTCCCTGAAGATTACAAAGATTAAAATGTAATTTATATTTGATAAACCCTGACAGTACTGAACCTCTAGTCTCGAGTCTCATCATCAACTGAGCCGCTACAATAAACAGAAGTTAGTGTGATGTTGATGATGATGGATGGCGAGTGTTAGGGGGCAGCTGTGGGGTCCATAGAGACTCGGTTATTTATAACAACAGGCTTATAGCCAAACATGCCTGAACTGCACTGTGTTTGAAAGTCCGATCTGAACCTAGACATGCAGTGTCTCAGCAGGTGAGTCCTACATCACTGCTGTTTGCAAAAGTATGAGTTTCAGTCACACATCAGGGCTGGAGTGTAGCTCACAGCCGTCGGCAGTAATCCATAAGAACGACAAGCATGCTTTGGATCTGAAATGGTAAGTCTTAAAAGTGGTCCGTGTGACTTGCACGCAATATTTCAAGTCTTATGAAGCTTTAAGAGAGCCTTGTGAATAACTGACTGAAATTTTAAGTCGTTATTCACTGAAATTCTTAGCTCTGCTTGGCACGTTCAAGAGAAATAGCAATGTCTACTTTTTTGTCTATGTCTAATGTCTACTTTTAGACATGGACTACTTTTATTTAATTTTAATGCATTCTTTTCTAAATTTAAACACTCCAGTCCTTATTAAGTTTTTTTGTGTGTGTGCTCCATTGTAGAAACAATTTCATACATGTTTGATACGTCCCAATGGTGAACTATCCCTTTAAATCTTTGTATGCAAATATTATGATGTCCATCTCAGCCACAGAAAGCAAATTTAAAGTGCCGGCCACTCCAATAATACCTTTTCCATTATTTATTCTTCTCTGAGTATTGCTCTATCAGTGGAGAGGGGCGAGATTGGAGCAGCGCTTCATATATTACGTGGCCTCCTGACGGAGCTCTGCCAGGCCTTTTCATAAATTATGCCACTCATTTCCAATGTAGAACACATCGTATAAAATATTTAGTGCCATCTGGGGGCTGTTAAGCAGTGATGGAGAGGCAGTAAACTCCCGAGGACCCTCTCTCTACTGTTGGCACGGTCAGTTTGTGACCAGACATTGTGCTCCTCCTTCTTGCCTAGTGCATTATGCTAGTATAAACATTATTCCCAGCCAGGAGTTTAAAATGTTAGCCAAAAATGAATACTTTTGAAAGATTTAATCACTCTCATGTTGTTCCAACCCAGTATTGTTTTCATTCTTTCATCAATTTCAAAGTGAGATCTTAGGCAGAAAATCTGAGCTTCTGTTGACATCTAAAGTGGATCCTGATTTATACTGCCGATCTCTAAAAAGCACCATTAAAGTCTCATAAAAGTGGCCCATATGAAGTCTTCTGAAGTCATATAAACACAATTTAAGCTGTAAAACCACTTTTATTTATTGTAATAACTCAATTGTAATTAATTTTATGTTTTATTTATTTAAAATTTTACTTATTACAACATTTGAGATCACTAGACTTTGATTCGCCTGAGGAGTTACAATTAACGAACGGTTAATAATTTAGAGGTTGGGGAAGTTCGGCCGAATCTTCCTCCATCTCATTAACCTTTGCCCATTTAACATTCAAAGATCACATTCTCTAAAGCAATATTATATATATATTATATATATATACTTGGGTACGGAAAGTATTCAACCCCTTAAATTGTTCAGCGTATCTTTGTTATATTGCAGCCATTTGCTAAAATCAGTTTTAGTTAATTTTTTTTCCTCATTAATGTACACACAGCACCCCAAATTGACAGAAAAACACAGAATTTTTGACATTTTTGAAGATTTATTAAAAAAGAAAAACTGAAATATCACATGGTCCTAAGTATTCAGACACTCATATATTTAACTCAGGTGCTGTCCATTTCTTCTGATCTTCCTTGAGATGGTTCTACACCTTCATTTGGTCCAGCTGTGTGTTTGCTTATACTGATTGGACTTGATTAGGAAAGCCACACACCTGTCTAGATAAGACCTTACAGCTCACAGTGCATGTCAGAGCAAATGAATCATGAGGTCAAAGGAACTGCCTGAAGAGCTCATAGACAGAATTGTGGCAAGGCACAGATATAGCCAAGGTTACAAAAAAAATTCTGCTACACTTAAGGTTCCTAAGAGCACAGTGACCTCCATAATCCTTAAATGAAAGACGTTTGGGATGACCAGAACCCTTCCTAGAGCTGTCCGTCTGGCCAAACTGAGCTATTGGGGGAGAATAGCCTTGGTGAGAGAGGTAAAGAAGACCCCAAAGATCACTGTGGCTGAGCTCCAGAGATGCAGTCGGGAGATGGGAGAGAGTTGTAGAAAGTCAATCATCACTGCAGCTCTCCACCAGTCGGGGCTTTATGGTAGAGTGGTCCGACGGAAGCCTCTCCTCAGTGCAAACACATGAAAGCCCGCATGGAGTTTGAAGGACTCCAAGATGGTGAGAAATAAGATTATCTGGTCCGATGAGACCAAGATAGAACTTTTTGGCCTTAATTCTAAGTGGTATGTGTGTAGAAAACCAGGCACTGCTCATCACCTTTCTAATACAGTCCCAACAGTGAGCATGGTGGTGGCAGCATCATGCTGTGTGGGTGTTTTTCAGCTGCAGGGACAGGCGACTGGTTGCAATCGAGGGAAAGATTAATGTGGCCAAGTACAGGGATATCCTTGACGAAAACCTTCTCCAGAGTGCTCACAACCTCAGACTGGGCCGAAGGTTTACCTTCCAACAAGACAATGACCCTAGCACACAGCTAAAATAACGAAGGAGTTGGCTTCACAACAACTCTGTGACTGTCTTGAATGGCCCAGCCAGAGCCCTGAAATTAAACCCAATTGAGCATCTCTGGAGACCTAAAAATGGCTGTCCACCACGCTTACCATCCAACCTGATCTGCAAGGAGGAATGGCAGAGGAGGAATGGCAGAGGATTCCCAAATCCAGGTGTGAAAAACTTGTATGCATCTTTCCCAAAAAGACTCATGGATGTATTAGATCAAAAGAGTGCTTCTACTAAATACTGACCAAAGGGTCTGAATACTTAGGGACCATGTGATATTTCAGTTTTTCATTTTTTCTTTTTTAATAAATCTTCAAAAATTTCAACAATTCTGTGTTTTCTGTCAATATGGGGTGATTTGTGTACATTAATGAGGAAAAAAAATAACTTAATTGATTTTAGCAAATGGCTGCAATATTAAAAAGAGTGAAAAATTTAAGGGGGTGTGTATACTTTCCGTACCCACTGTATATATCTATAGAGCGAGAGACTACATTTGTACATTAGCACTTGACATTTGCTTAATTTTTTCATTTTGTGTTTGCAGTGGTTTACAGCAGTGTCTTATTTTAACTAAAATCTTAACATTTGTTTTCAAGTATTGAATTAAGATAAATAAAATCAGATACAAAAAAAACCCACAAATGAAATCAGAATGTTACCTGGCACAAATTACTCACATAGAGCGAATACAAATACTATGCAAACTTTTTAAAAATTACTGACAACTTAAACAAATAGAAGTAAAATGAAAATATAAAAGAAACACGAATTTCAAATATTGTTTGCTCAATAATAAATATAATATGAGTATTTTTGGTGACGCGTCGCACCCCAAACCGAAGGTGAACAGACAATTGAATGCTTCTTTGTCTTTGCACTGTTGTTTGTTTGTTTTTCCTTTCTGTGTACTTTTGGAGAGTTGACGCTGTTCGCCCTATGTTCTCTGGACTACCTGCTGTTTTTAAATGGGTCATATGATGCGATTTCAATTGTTCCTTTCTCTTTGGAGTGTTACAAGCTCTTGGTGCATAAAGAAGATCTGTAAAGTTGCATAGATTAAAGTCTTAAATCCAAAGAGATGTTCTTTATAAAGTTAAGAGTCAACCACGCCTACCTAAAACGTCTTGTTCTAACACGCCCCCACATGTCTATTTCACTATGTGGGAAGATTTGCATAATGGCGCCCGAATGTTCACTCAAAGAAAGAAGGCGTTACTTTTATTCTTGCTGTAGTATTGTTGCTGCCGCCATGTTGTGAAGACGCTGTGTGCTTCGTTGTGAAAGCGAAACTACTTTGTTTGGTCTTCCAAAAGAGGACGATATCTGCTTCGTCATGCCTGGAGCTGATCTGTGCTGGTCGCTGAGGAAATACATCATCTTCGCGTTGTGGATCGCCAGATCGGCTTTCACCGCTTTGTCCAGCCCGGGGTCGTCACATGTGTTGCCGCAAGCCCTCCGGACCCTTCGTTGAATCCACTGGCTTGCCCGTTCTCAGCCCAGCCTGCCTGTGCTCACTCTAGCCCGCATTTTGTGAAACACTTTGTTTTGGTCTTCAAAATAGCACGACTAGAAATCAGTGTTTAGTTTGTCTTTACCCACGTTTCCAGAACACTCAAACCCAAATATTCCGATGTTGCAAGCACATTTCATGGGGACGTTTCCTGATCCTGGAGAAGTAGACTACAATGCCGGCTGTTCTGACTCACAGACTGTAAGTAGTTTATTTAAAGGATTTGCCACTGATGATTCAAACGTGAGTTTTGAGCAGTGTAGGTTAGCGCTTGTAGTTTGTCATTTCTCTTATCATAAATGCAGACAGGGTTTTATGTTTACTCTGCGTGATGCAATGCAACGCGTAAAAAAGACAGTATAAGTCATTATAATCCGTAAATATTTCCCCACTGGATGCAACAAATGCTGTTTATAATGTTTTTTTTTTAATGTTTTTGTCTCGTCGCTCCGGCCGGACAGGGCATCACAATATGGTAAGGGGACGTAACATTTCCGTCACACGCTTGAGGTATTCGGCCAATCACAACGCACTAGATAGCTGGCCAATCAGAGCACACCTCGCTTTTCAGACCGATGAGCTTTGTAAAAATGTACGCGTTTCAGAAAGGCGGGGCATAGAGGAACAACAATAATGTACATTATGCAGAAAATAATGTGTTTTTTTAACCTTAAAAATAAACACATAAACACATTTCATTACACCAAATAATTTTATTTTTAGCAACATCATATGACCCTTTAAATATGTGTCTTTGGTTGTGAAATTCAGTTAAAGAAAGCACCATCTGTTTTGAGAGCACTTAGAGTGCTGATGTTTTGAGTGAGAGCAGAGGGAGTGATCTGCTGTGCTCGGGTATGATTTAAAAAAAGCAGTCTCCAGATTCAGAAATAGTTATCACACGTCTGTTTTCTAGGGAGGTTTCAAATATCATGCATGTATATATTCTATTGTGTTCAAATAGGGCTAAATACTATAACCTATAGCCCACAAATGAACCCCAATAGAAAGCTATCTGCATTTTTTCAATAAAAAAAAAAAAAAATTAAATACATTACATTTTTATAGCATTTTAACTTATTTTTTCTAAAAATCCTACAGTGTCATACCACATTTAGCCATTTAGACATATTCACAAATGTTGTGCAAATAAATTTGTAGATAAATTGCTTCTGAATTTGTGTGGAAAAAGGAGCACCTCCCAAGAAATTAGACCATGAATGAAACAAATAATTAGTCAATTTACTAAACACTGGTGATGTGTCTTCATCATATCCTGTGACCTTCAGAAACTGTTGATTCTGGAAGTCTGGACAAAAATATTTCAAACCTGGAAGACTTTGGGTGTGTAATGTCATTGCTACTTTCATGTGTATTAATGTCTGTTCATATAATGTAATGTAATGTTTAATGCACTTAATTTAGTTAATTACAACGAATGGAATATATTTTCTTTCTCTTTGTTTTTTTTATACCAATTTGGTACATTTTACATTTAACCTTTTGCTAACAATTAATCTAAAAGTAGTCAGATTACATTACCTAAAATGTGTAACCTAGATTACGTTACTAACTACAGTTTTCATCATGTATTCTGTTGTGGTAGTATGAAAAAATGTGCGAGGATTTTTAATGTGTTATGGCCGAGTGGAGGAGGGAAATCAATTATCCGGAAGTGAGGAATGTGTATTTAAGGTGAGCTGCGGAGATTCAGCCCTCATTAGCAGAAAGATTGCAGGTCGCCTGAATCAAGTCAATACGTATTGCTGCAATTGGGAGATTCCACACCTCGCTGTTGTTTGGTCAGTGGATCGCTAATAGCGGATTTCCGGGCTATCGGTTGAGTATGCGTGCTGGCCTATTCGCCCTCCGTACATGCCACTTCAGAGACGATTCAAGTTATCTTCTACTGACAAGTATGCGTAGCGGGATCTCAGGAGTGTTTTACGTCCAGCTGCTGATTTACTGCATGCACTGAAACTGTTACCGCAGAGGGGCACTTTCCTTTATTCTTTTTAACGTTTTATTATTTCTTTCTTTTGTCATTGTTTTTGGACTCAGAAAAACCTGGGGTTGCTAATAGATGCTAATGGATTCTCGGAATTTTAGCCACATACCAGCTGTGTTTATGTTAAATCTTTACGTTTTTTTACTTTCGGGCGATTGTTGTTGACACATTATGAATGTTGTTGAACCAAAGTATCTTCAATTTTTTCTCTGTTTGAGTCCTATTGAGTGACGGAAGTACGCAGGAAACTGAGGTTGTGCATTGTTGCTATGTGGACTTGACAAACACGAATGTGCATAACGTTTTTCAAGTTCTCGTTCCTGTCGTTATTTCTCCCCACCTTATTTGCTGTCTCTACTCTATTCACAAAGCTTTTGAAGCAGGAACGCTGAAGTCTTCATTGATTGTGGTGGACATTTCATTTCCAATATATTCTTTGTACCGTTGGGGGCATACAAAAAGCTAGTCTGGTAAAACGGTTATATTTGACAAGATAGCCGTGTCCTGGCACCCGAACTAATCTATCCGATTTGTTAAATTTTAGTTTTTTTAAATCGTTATAATTCTCCTCCCTTAATCGTAGCAAGGTTCCTTTATAAGCCGCCCGGCCACCGCATACATAAGTGCGCGACGGGACTTAACCTATAAAGAGAGAAATATTTCCTTCCCCAATTCAGAAATTTGAACTAACCTTTAAAACTATGGTGGCTGAAGTTGTTAACTGGCTTAACTTGAAGAAACAAAATTGTGCTCAAACTGTATATGGTCAGTCTTTTTTTTTGGAGGAAAATGTGTAAGTTATCTTGTACCTTGTCCCATTTGTACTGTGTGGGAAACAGCATGGCAGTCATTTCAGCGTTAGCTGCAAGGTAACAAAAATTAAGATAATGGAAGTTTGCCTTGGTAGTAAGTACTTGTGGTTCGAACTGGTGATTTGTGTTTTTGGGTGAAATGAACCCTGGTAAAACCTCGTATTTTGTTGTTTGCTGTTGTGTTTTTAATTGTTATTTCGTGCCCCTAGGTACTGTGATATCAATACGGTACACCACACCTTCACCATTGAACTGAACCCACACACGACAACATGGCCTAACCCTCCGTCACCTTCGCTTTGTGGAACAGGCACCCCCCCCCCCCCAGACATAGCAACTCCCACCTGGCCAATTGCATCACGTCCCCAGTTTACCCCTGGACCTCCTCCACCTCATGTTTCCAATGTGCCATACACTCAAGTCAAGTCAAGTCTGCTTTATTGTCAATTCTTCCACATGTACAGCACATACACACAGATGTGCTGTGTATGTGCTGACTCATACGTCATCCAGCACCATCTATCCAGGAGCCCATGTGCAGTTTGCTTCAGCACTTGCTGGCAGCACTCCTGTGCCAACCCTTACCTGGGAACAGGGGCCAGGCCCCATGCAGCTATGCACATCACCTGAACTCTCCTCTCCCTTTTCTGTGACACAGCAGGATTTGCCCTGTGTACTTCCAACTCCAGGGAGATAAATACATTACCTTACGTCACAAGTGCAAGGTAACTGGGAAACTCTGATGGATTTCATTAAAAAACAAGAGAAAGCAGTTTATGAACTTACCCAGGAGGTGAAAGCAACTTCTTCCCAGCACTGTGACCAAGTTTCCCACCTTGCTATCAAAATGAAGGACAACCAGCAGCAAGTTCTCACACTTTAGGCTACAAACAAAAAGCAGGATGAGGCTGAGGCTGATCAACTAACCAAAGCCATCAAACTCATGAATTCAAGTGAACTTCAAAGAGTGGAATCTACCTTTGTCGCTGAGGTGCGCTTCATGGTGGATCAGCTGCAGCTAGAAGTTAAACAGGACCTTAAAATCATACAACAGAACTTCCAAAAAACCCATGATCAGATAACCAAAGAACTCCATCAATGTAATGTCCAAATGGTCAGTCTTTGCATAGACTTTAAAAAATTCCAGACTGATATGTTAGACCAATGTAAAGTGCAAGAAAATAAATTAGTGGATCTGCTTGAGAAAAATGCACCATCTGACACTACCTCCCTCTCCTCATTACCTCCCACTACCTCAGTGACAGTACCTGCCCCTCTTCCCGCTACTGCAGTAGTAAGAAGCGACCATTTAAAGTTAACATTCCCCACCTTTGGACGTCCATCAGATTACCCTGACCCTTTGCTATATTTGACCCGCTGTCAAGATTTTTTAGCATTACATCCCCTGGATGATACAGACCTGCTGGCCACTTTCCGAACTGTACTTTATGGAACAGCCCGTGACTGGTGGGAGGTTGCCAGATCTTCTATAACCACATGGGATGAGTTTGAATCCGCTTTCCTCTCCGCCTTCCTTTCTGAGGATTATGAGGATGAGCTGGCTGATCGAGTCAGAACTAGAACTCAGGGAGAGAAAGAATCCATTAGGGATTTTGCGTTCTCGTATCGAGCTCTCGGCTCCTGTTTGCTATCTGCAAGATTATGACGCCTGCCCTTAACAGAACGGACATTAAAATATGATCTTAAAAATCTCATCAACCCCTAACCGTGCCACCGCCGCTACGCAGTTGGTCGAGTAAGTCTGTTGAGCGAACTTTAGTGAAGCTGGGTCTCAGCTGGAAGCACAGATGAACTGCAAACACCACGAACACTTACGAGGGACGTAGAGGTATTAAGCCACCGGCCATGCCACAAAGACCTGACTTTGGCCAATCTGTAGAGAAACCTCAAGTACAGTGCTGGCGGTGCAAAGATTATCATTCACCTGGGAATTGCCCTCACTTTATTCCTGGTCCTTCCAACCAGCCTTCTGTACAGCATCGCCCCACTGGTAACAAGCGGTCTTTCCAACCTTTGAAGTCTGGTGGTCCACCACACCAGCCAACCACACCTTCCAGCAACACGGTGTCTGCAACAGGGTCACTTTCGCACTTTGAAGAGAACAGCACTACTGGTTTTTATACCCCGAATCAGTTAACTGCTGTACCACAACAATTGGTGGTACCCATTAGTATCGGAACCTGGAGAGGGAAATCGATTATTGATACAGGCGCAAGTTACACCCTCATCTATGAGAACCTATGGACAGAACTCAAACCACAAGACAACCTTCAACCTTGGACCCTTGGTCCTCTTTATTTAGCTAATGGTGAAGCAGAAGTTCCGTTAGGATGGATAAATCTTCCGATTGTTCTCCACAGTAAGACTTTCACAGTACAGGTTGCTGTCCTTACCTCTAGAGCCCTTGCCTATGCAGTGATTCTGGGTTTAGACTTCATTTTCCTCAGTGGACTGCAGATTAACGTGACGGACAGGAAGTATTCCTTCAAGGCTGCCCCTGACGAAGCCTACCCTTTCCAACCAGGTCAGGCAAGTGTACCTGTGGTGAAGTCACCACACCTGAAAAAGAGACAACATTTGAAGAGTGCTAATCAGAGCCTTTCTCTACTCAGTTCCATTCCTCCACCACAACTCTCCCTGCTATCACAACCTCTTGACAGCTGTGATGAACAAGGATTAATTGATATCGCTGTGGGTGATGCACACTTACCACTTGATGGAAAACAGCAACTAAGGCAAATCTTGGAGTCCCACTCTCAGGTGTGTGCCCTCCGTCCTGGACGGATATATGTTCTCCAACACCGACGTCAGGAGCCCGCACGCCTCCGGGAGGGTGCCGCGGGGGCAGGGCAGGTCGAACCATCGGTCGTTAGACCGGCGTATGAGTCCCTGCCTAAAAGCTGTTTCTCTGTATACTCCGCGGTGCAGCGCCCCCGGTCTCCTGCCTTTCACCAAACATGGGACGTCCGGAGTGCACCGGCACTAACACAAAGAGACACGGGGTTCTTTCCTGTCACTAATGCGGACTGCTACTACACAACAACAGGTCGTTTCCGCATGGTGGGAGCCCATATGAAACGGGGGCGGGCGAACGCCCGGTACGCTAACATCACCGAAATTCGTGAAACCCGTCCTCTGCTAGTCAAGTAGCGCATAGTTTCGACCATCGTTCTCCCCGCGTCGGGATCCATCCATGGGCGCTACTGGCAGGTGACAATGGATCCACCTAGCAAACCCATGACTGCCTTTATCACTCCATCAGGGGGACTATATCAGTTTAAAGTCATGCTGTTTGGGTTAAAAAATGCCCCAGCGACTTTCCAAAGACTGATGGAGACAGTTTTAGGAGAACTACGAGGTAACATATGCTTTGTCTATATTGATGACATCATAGTTTACTCACCATCTATGGACCAGCACTTCCTCGATCTCCAAACCATTCTCCATTGATTGCAGACTGCAGGCTTGACTATCAACCTGAAAAAGAGCAAGTTTTGTCTTCAAGAGTTGACATTCCTTGGACACGTAGTGAACATTCATGGTATTTCAGCAGACCCGAGTAAGGTTGAAGCCGTACGGTCATACCCTGTACCTCGTAACCTCAAAAAGGTTCAGCGCTTCCTTGGACTCGCTGGGTGGTACCACCGGTTTGTATCAAACTTCTCCCGGATTGCAGAGCCCCTTAATGCCTTGAAGAAAAAGGGTCGTGCATTTCATTGGTCTTCTCAATGTCAACAAGCTTTTGAACAACTAAAAGCATGCCTCACCTTACCTCCCATTCTTGGACATCCCAACCTTGACCTCCCATTTATTGCATATACGGATGCAAGCAACACTGGACTAGGTGCTGTGTTGACGCAGCGGAGGGACCAGGGCTCCGAGAAGGTGATTGCCTACGCTAGCCGAACCTTGAACAAAGCCGAATCAAATTACTCCGCGACTGAGAAGGAATGCCTTGCCGTTGTATGGGCTCTGGAAAGGTGGCAGCATTATCTAGAGCCCAAATTGTTCACGGTTGTGACAGATCACTCAGCTCTCCAGTGGGTAATGAGCTCTACAAGAACCACCAGCCGTCTCATTAGATGGGTTCTTCGGTTGCAAAAGTTTGATTTTGTAATTGAATATCGTAAAGGAAGGCTGAATGTCGCACTTAATGCACTCTCCTGGATCCATGCCCAGCCCAGTTGCAGTGTATATGCCAGTCGCACAGAGGAGTCAGATCTTCCAATCACTGCTGCTGCTATATGGGAGGAACAACACAAGGACCCTGCAATCATTAAGATATTTCAAACACTGGCAGAAAATGATGATCAGCTAAGGAATCAGTATGAGGTAGTCGAAGATAAATTGTACTACACGACTCAACTGAAGACTGGCCAACGCCATTATCGGGTGTACGTTCCCAGCACTCTGGTTTCACCCCTCCTCCAACACTATCATTCAAATCCTTTGAGTGGTCACATGGGTATTTACAAGACTTACCAGAGGCTGCATGATGTTGCATTTTGGCCTGGGATGTGGGCAGATGTGAAGAATCACGTTAAACGATGTATCAAATGTCAAACACTCAAAGGAGAAAATCGGAAACCTGCAGGAAAAATACAACAAGTTAGTACATCACGTCCCAACGAAATGCTAGGCGTTGACATCATGGGACCAATGCCCCGAAGTACCCACCAGAACGAGTACCTGCTTGTCTTTGTGGACTATTTTTCTCGCTGGGTGGAGCTATTTCCCATGCGGAATGCTAGTGCACAAACCATTGCAGCGATTTTTCAGAGAGAGATTCTGACACGATGGGGTGTTCCTGACTTTATCCTGTCTGACAGAGGTGCTTAGTTCCTGTCTGCCATATTTAAGGAGGTATGTGGTAAATGGTGTGTCACACAAAAACTCATGACTGCCTACCATCCACAAACAAATATGACAGAAAGAGTGAATCATACCCTAAAGTACATGATTGCTGCTTACGTAGAAGACAATCATAAAAAATGGGATCACTACTTACCTGAACTACGATTTGCAGTCAATTCAGCTGTCCAGGAAACCATTGGCATGACACCAGCAGAACTCCACCTAGGGAGAAAATTGCAAGGTCCAATGGACAAACTGTTGCGAGGCAAGAATCTCAGTCCGGATTTACCCTCCTATGACGTTGTCAATCATTTATCTCAACTTCAATCAAAAGCAAAGGAGTGCTGTAAAAAAGCTCAGAAAAGACAACTTCGGAGCTACAATAAAAACCAACGTGAAGCTTCCTTTAATGAAAAAGACCGTGTCTGGCTAAAGAATTTTCCCCAATCCAATGCACAATACCACTTCAGTGCAAAACTTGCACAAAGATGGAAGGGTCCTTACCGGGTAATAAAGCAGCTGGGACCACTGAATTATCAGGTGGCGTTGGAGTCCACTGGGGAAGATGTTCGCACTGTGCATGTCAGTAATCTGAAACGGTGTTTTCCCACCGCCGAAGAGTTGGAGGTCCAGGAGAAGAAACGACTTCTGGAAATATTCCAAGATTCCCCCGAAGAGGATGAAGAATTCTTTGGATTTTAATAATTCAGCTCATGCCTATTTTACAACCTTGGGTTGTTTCCTCAAGGGGGGGGAGAGTGTGGCAGTATGAAAAAATGTGCAAGGATTTTTAATGTGTTATGGCCGAATGGAGGAGGGAAATCAATTATCCGGAAGTGAGGAAATGTGTATTTAAGGTGGAGCTGCAGGAGAGCGCAGCCCTAATTAGCAGATAGATGCAGGTCACCTGAATCGAGTCAGACGCTGTTGCTGCATTGTGGAGACCTCGCTGTGTTTGGGCAGGGTGGATCGCTACGAGCGTGAGTTGCCGGGCGATCGGTTGAGTGTGCGTGCTGCACCTCTGGACACCAGCTGCAGAGCGAAGCAAGTCTCTTATGTTGACAAGTGCGAGCGGGATCTCAAGGAGTGTTGAATCTGTTGAGGTTTACATGCATCAGTGAAACTGCTACCTTAGAGGCACCTTCTTCCATTTTCTTTCAAGTTTTATTATTTCTTTGTCATTGTTGGACTAGAAAAATGGTGTAAAGGCTATATGGGAATTTAGCCACAAAGCTTGTTTTTATTTTTTTTACTTTGGTGGATTGTTGAAAATATGAATGTGAACCAAAGTACAACATTTTCTGTTTGATTCCATATTGATTGCTGAAAGTATCGCTGTGAAACTGAGGTTGCATTTGTGCATGTGAACTTGAAACCGAATGCAACGTTTTTTCTGTTTGTTTTTCCCCCCATTAATTGTTAAATACAACTTTGAAGCTATGAACCTGAACTTATTTTGTGTGGACATTTCATTCCAATTATTTTTGTAACCGGTGGCTAAAAAAGCTATTCTGGGTAAAACTGTTATATTTGACAAGACTGAGCTTGTCTGTGGCCCGAACTAATCCGATCCGATTGTTAAATTTGTTTAATATTGTTTTTTTTAAATAGTTAATATTCTCTCCTTAATCTGATAGCAAGGTTCCTTAGCGCCCGCCATCGCTACACTGTAATCAGTAATGGACTACAATTTGTAAGTACTCTACCCAGCTCTGTATATTGTAAAACCAATTTTACAACAATCAGCGAGCAAAAAGTACAGTACTATTTTTTATAAGCTGAGAAACCAGTCGGATTCACAATTCTAGAATATTCCTTAAAATAAATCAAAGCCAATGTTTCTGCACTCAGATCCATGTGACAATGAATAATGTTGAGGTGGGATTGCAAACTCTACTGTATCTCTGTCAAAAGCTTGCGGATTTCATTTATGAAGTCTGTCAAACATCTGTGACTCACAGATTTCCCTTCCAATGTTAAGTTTCTATAGATCTCCAATTGTCCATGATTTTCAACACCACTATGGCCTTTTTTTTTTTTTTTTTACCCGTGTTCCAGCAAGGGTCTTTAGTGATGTTTGAGGGTAGCTTTGAAGCAGCTTGTTTCTTTCTTTCTTTTTCCCTTCAGCTGAATCTTTTCAGATATGTGAGCTTTTAAGGCCATGAATAAATTAGAAATTATTTAACTGATTTGCACTGAGCTTCACACAGCTCACAGCAACTCATGCAATTGCAAAACTTGTCTATAGAGTCTAGAGTCTATACAGTTGGACTGCTCTTCAATATTTTACTTCCCTCTTGTTCGTCCTCCTGTTTGACAACTCAGAATTTCCTGAAGCCATGTCCATCACACTGACCTGGATGGAGCAAGGTGAGCTGCACCTGTGAAATACCAACAATGCCTCTTCTATATTTAGATCCTCCAGCAGGCTTCATAACAACAAGCTCATGAATGACAATTCAACCTACTGTATCGAGGAGCAGTGAGACCCTTGTAAGCTGAGTGTAAGTGCAGAAAACTGTCTTTTTTTTTTTTTGTTTACTATGTATAATGAATATCACAAAGAATGGCACAAAGTGATGTATTTTTAATCCAAATATAGGATGACCTCTTTAAGCAATTACATGTACATACTAGACAGTAAAGTTTGTAGACAAACTTTTTGTTGGCTTGAGAAAGCCTAAATCCTTTAAAAAGCTTGAAGTTTGAAGGTTTTTAGTTTAAAATGGTTTTACAACTAAAATGGTTTTAGCACATTTTTAGCATGTTTAAACATTGTTAACATGTTTTAGCATGTTGCTAGCATGTCTCTAACACATTTTGGCTCGTGTCTAACATATTTTAACACATTGCTAGCATGTTTCTAAACTTTTGGCAACTTTTTAGCATGTTTAACATGTAGCTAGCACGTTTATAGCATGTTTTAACATTGCCAGCATGTGTTAAAATTTTTCTAGCATGTTTTAACATGTTGCTAGCATTTATTTAGCAGCCAGGTTTTAACATTTTATGTTTTTTACTGTATTATTTCTACATGTTCAAATTATTTTTTACTGTGTTATTTCTACATGTTCTAAATAAAGTAATTCATTCATTCATTCATTCATCATGTTTTATCATGTTGCTAGCATGCTTTATTTCAATTTATTTTATTTTATTTAATCAGGGACAATGCACATTAATAGTACATAAATATGTAAAATGCACCAGATTTAGCCAACACTGGCTAATTTTCATCCGTAGTCCCTTTTGGCAGGTTGATGTTAAGGACAGGAAGAATATTAACACACCAAATTAAGAACAAGGATAAAATAGTAAAGCAGAAGAAAACATAAACTAAGACTATGGAAACACAAAATTACAGACCGCCATACAGTGGTTACAGATACCATATCCATAAATCACTATAAATGATAACAATTTTGATGGGTCAATAACCATATTTTCAGCTTTTTCGAGAAACCACAGTGTTCTGTTTTAATTCTTTCAACTCTACTGGGAGTCTATTCCACTCATGTGTTCCTCTAAAAGCAACAGATAATTGACCAAAGATAGTTTTTCTTAATGGCACGTTACAATCACCTCTAATACCGGCACGTGTACACCGTCCTGTTATCTGATCTATGTAATCCTTAAAAAACAGGTGGAGCAAAACCATTTAAGATCTTAAAAATAAGTACCAAATCAGCAAACTTAAAATAGAAAACTTAGTTAATATGCTACAATGGTGAAAACTATTTGTTTTTTTATCCAAGACCTTAAGAGTTTGTTTATAAACAATTTCAACTGGTTTAAGAAAAGACCTACATGTTTGAGTCCAGGTAGTCATGCAATATGTAATATGAGGAATAATCATTGAATTCATAAATAGAACTGCTGCTTCATTGGTGAAACTATTTCTGATAAATCTGAAATTCGCTAAGTTAAATTTCACTATATTTACCACTTTATTCACGTGTTTTAAAAGTAAGTTGAGAATCTAATAATAATCCTGAATATTTAAATTCATGTACTACTAAGTTTTTGTTCCTGGACAAATACTTCTGCTTTCACATCATAATTTGGCCTTTTAGTAAAAAACATACAAACAGTTTTTCTGACATTAAGATGTAAAAATGAGTTGATAAGCCATTGTGCAACTTGATTCATAGTTTCAGTAAATTTTTGTGCAGCATGTTGTTGACTTTTTTGCATGTACATACAACACAACATCATCCGCATACATTTGTCAAATGGCATCTGGAGGACATACATTTGGTAAATCATTTACATACATACTAAACAATAATAGGCCTAAAATAGAACCTTGTGGAACTCCAAAATTATAATCCAAGTAATCTGATGTCGCATTTATAACCCGTACACATTGTTTTCTATTTTCTAAATAAGATTTAAACCAATAAAATAAAATAAGATTTCTTAAGGTCCCATTCCCTTGAATGTATACATTTATTTTAACAATTAATAAAGTTAAGTCCCGCCATTTAATTTTTCACATTCTAAAACCTGTTTCACGCTGAAATATGTCACAATACATAAATCAATTCAGCCATAACTTCTGTTATATGACTTTAAGTTTGCTAAGCAAAGCAGGACACTATAATTATTAATCAAAAATCAAAATGGCAAGCTGCAATAGAGGTTTGCTTTTGTTACATTTAAATGGATATTGCGTTTTTCTAGTTATAAAGGTTAAATCAATGTTAAGATACTAATAAATAATATTTTCGTTGGACTCGGACTCGGCTGTTTGGGACTCGGACTTGTCTCGGACTCGATTGGTTAAAGACTCGGACTTGACTTGGAATCGACTTAGGTGGACTCAAGCCCAACACTATCCATCAGTGTAATACATGGAATATCCGGACAGATAGACTTAGTAAGAACACTTATTACATCTACAAAATAATTATTAAAAGTATCACATCGCTAACATATTTTAGCATATTTCTAGCATATTTTAACATTTTGCTACCATGATTTAACATTGCGAGTATGTCTCTGGCATGATTTAATATGTTGTTAGCATTTTTCTAGCAGATTTTAGCATGTATGTAGCATGTATTAACATTTTATGATAATTTTTTATGATGTTGTTAGCATGCTTTAACATATTGCTAGCATATTTTAACATGCTGCTTGCATGATTTATCATCGCAAGTATGTTTAATTGGCAATTGTTTAATAAGCAATTTAACATTTTGCTAGCATGTATGTAGCATGTTTTAACATTTTATGGCCATTTTTTCTGTTGACGTTAGCATGCTTTAACACAATGTTATCATGTTGTAACATTACTAGCATATATCTAGTATATTTTAGCTTGTTGCTAGCATGTTTTAACACATTGCTGGCATATTTTAACATATTGCTAGCAAGATTTCTCATTGCAAGTGTGTTTCTAGCATTATTTAACATGTTGCTCGAATGTTAGACAAAATATAGCAAACTAAGACAGTCAAGAGTCTGAAGGTCTGACCTGAATTTGGTGGTTATAGCTTGAAATCCTCATGATGAGATAAAATTCTGAAATTTTAGTCTCATAATAATAATAATAATAATAATAATAATAATAATAATCTTAAATAGAACATCAGTATTCTACTATCAGTATTACTATTGATCGTAATTACGAAATTATTTTTTGTAACAATATGTTATAGTATAAAATGCAAGTTTTTTTAGACATCTTTCACTGCTTTTCAGTGTTCTCTTGGCCGTTATCCACTACTTATGTGGATCTGTAAATGTCTTGGGTTTACACAGTGGTAAAGAGAGTAATTGCTTCGCCAGATACATGCAGAGACAAATATAAGTAAGCACTGTTTGAAATTCCATTATGTTTGCACTTTCACACTTCACCTTTAAGTCTAGGTAGAGTAATTTGCACATGCTAATGCTACACTGTAAATTCAAATCAGGTCTGTGAATAGAAAATAGAACTGTTCAGTCATAACCTCGATTTGTAGGCCAGGCTGGTTGGCTAATTCAACACAGGTTGCCTCAGGTAATTTCAAATGATGTGTTTTATTTTTGAGAGTTTTGTTATACACTCATACCTAACTTGAATTTTAAAGGTTTACATCAGTGGTGGGCCGTCAGGGCCAGCAAAGCCTTCTCTCCTGGCCTAAACACTATCAGAATCACTGATTTAGTTTTTATATATTTTTCCATGAATGTGTATTAAATTATTTCCAATAGTCTATTCTCTTCAGTTCATAACTTTTCTCTTGGTTGCACTGCTTCCAACAGTGTATGTTTATATTAGCACTTTTATCCAATCATATTTCAGCAATAGTGTTGCCAGGATCAAATAAATCTTTCTAAGGCCTTCAGAATCAGCAGTACAGGCGTCTGTAGCTTAAAATCAATGGCAATGAAACCATTGCTTTAACCAATCAGATTTAGAGTTGGCAGCACCAGGGCCATCTAGCTGGCTAACGATAACGTCAGCATTTTCTCGTCCTTTGATTGGATGGTCAGCATACTAGCTAGCAAACAGCATCACTGTAAATAATTTTATTAAAAATTAGTAAAACTTTTATTACTGTTCCTCATGTTTAGATTTTCAGTGCATTTTGAAAAAATATTTGCCTACTATATGACTAATTACTGCGAAAAACAACCACACACCTCCTCGGCACCGGCTTTGTGAAAGACTCGTGAAGATGAAAAACCGCTAGAGTATGGTAGGTTCATTTTCATTTTTGACTCTTTTATCGCTTGATGCGTTGTATGCTGATGTTATTTGCGCGATATAAAGCCAGGTTTAAGTTTCCGTAAGAATATCACAGTTTCCCGAGTGGAGCTGTATTAAACGGTCTTTTCCTCCGGCCGCAGTGCCACTGGCAGAGGCAGACCAGCGGGAAGATGAGAGTCACAGAGGTACGTAAAACACATGTATACACTTTTCTTCATCATCTTATATAATTATTTTAATGTTACTTGCTCACTTTCAAAGCTGTGCTAACCAGTATTTTCCTACCGCAGCGCGCTGGCAGACCGGCGGGGATACTTGTGAAGACGAAATAAAGCAGTAAGAAAACATTAAATTGTTAGGTCAACTTTAAAAAAACACATGTAATCACCTTATTTGTATTATACCAATGCTATCTGTAAGGTATAAATGTGTTTGGGTGAATAAATGTCTGTAAGAAAATCGGATGGACTGTATTTGTGTCATTTTGTTAGGTTAATGCTTCAACTACCGATTGGTTGTTGTGCAAGTCAATTCAAGTCACCTTTATTATATAGCGCTTTTAACAATACAGAACAATACAGCAACTGAACAGCATTAATTAGGAAAATAGTGTCAATAATGCCAAATGACAATAGACCAATTTTTTTTAAAAAAAAATTTTTCTGTTAAAGACAGTTCATCATTGAATTCTGTGATGTCAACATCCAGCTCAGTTTAAATAATATCTTTGCAATAATGTCAACGATATCGCTGGAAATGAAGTTTGTCCCCAACTAAGCAAGCCTGAGGCGACAGCGGCAAGGAACCAAAAACTCCATCGGTGACAGAATGGAGAAAAAAACCTTGGGAGAAACCTGGCTCAGTCGGGGGGGGCCAGTTCTCCTCTGACCAGCCGAACCCCAGCAGAACGGGGAAAAAAAAAAAAAAATCAATATAAGAAGTAATAAAAAGACGATCTGAATAATATTAACAGCAATTATTATATGATGCAATCTGCAAAAACGTATAGCAAAATGTGGTAGTTCTGTATGTGTTTCAGGGTTGGCATCATCTGAGGACCTCTGAGGGCTTGCATCATCTCTTCACAGGTGTTCTGGATCCAGACTGAAGATTGTGTAAATCCTAGTTCCCACGGGAGTTAATCCTTGTGGCAAAAGCAGAGAAACAAATACCAAACATATTGCGTTAGCTGATGTTCCAACCAAGCAAAAAAGGATTGTAACCCAAATAACGAAATAATAATGTGCATTTGATTAGTATAACTGCAGTAAAAGATTATGACACTGCAGTAAAAGATTATGAGATGCATTATTGGAATGCGGCCAAAGCGATGTGTCTTTAATCTAGATTTAAAAACAGAGCGAGTGTGTTTGAGCCCTGGACATTATCAGGAAGACTATTCCAGAGTTTAGGAGCCAAATGCGAAAAAGCTCTACCCCCTTTAGTGGACTTTGATATCCTAGGTCCTACCAAAAGTCCAGAATTTTGCGACCTAAGGGAGCGTGATGGATTGTAGCGTGATGGATTGTAGTGTGGTAGAAGACTAGTTAGGTACGCAGGAGCTAACCCATTAAGGGCCTTATAGGAAGTAATAATATTTTGTAACTGATACAGAACTTAAAAGGTAGCCAGTGCAGAGACTGTAAAATTGGGGGTAATATGATCATATTTTCTTGACCTGGTAAGGAATCTAGCCGCTGCATTTTGGACTATCTGTCGCTTGTTTATTGAAGATGCAGGACAACCACCTAGCAGTGCATTACAATAGTCCAGGCTAGAGGTCATGAATGCATGAACTAGCTTTTCTGAATCAGAAACAGGTGTTAAGGGAAACAGGTCAAGAATTAGCTCAAAGGGAACATTTAAGATTTAAAGGGAATCCACCAATAATATGTAAGGGAATTTGGACAGAATCACTGTTTTACGGCTGCTCACTTAGACGGCCAGCGATTCATTGAACGGGCCGTATGACATCAATTCTGCAATGGTTATTTATATCCAAAATATAGTGAAAATACTATTAATTAGTACGGTAACAAGGTTGGCAGTTTAAGACATTAACTTGTGAGCACAAAAAACAAGATACTTCTCTTTTCCATATAAATACGGCTTTATTGGATAAATCTAAGACATAAACTAATCTAACACACGCATTCACACAAGTTTGCAGAAAGAGAGAAAGTGAGGAAAATAATTAGTTTAAGAGAATGAAAATGTGAAATCCCAAGTTTACAGCAATATGCGCATTGCATAGATCTGAACAACCATCAATCACTTAATTAACCCTCGCACTGAGTTACTCAATGAGGTTAAAATTTAGATTAAATGCACCAGTTCAGCTCTCTGGAGGTACTTGCGTTTCTGTGTTGCGGGGTTCCTTTTCTTGTCTGGTTGCTGAAAGGGGTTTCCCGAGGGTGCTGATTGGCTGGAGGTTCAGTCTTGGGAAGCCAGTGATTGGGCGCTGGCTGGCGACGCGGAGCTGTGGTCTACAGTTGAAGTTTAGACAGCACTCTTTTGGAGATGCGGCGTTAGGCAAACTTAACTCAAAACACGAAACTCTCAACGGAAAATAAAACAAACTAAAGAAATAGAAATAGATGTAAAGTTTGACGAGACCAGGTGGCGTTTCTCCTCATGGTTTCGGAGGAGCCGGTAAGCCAGAGCACGCTCAAAACTAAAAAAGCATGATTAAAAAAAACATAGCTCAAAGCTATGACTAAAAAAAGGAGAGTAAGAAGGGGGTTGAAGAAGAGAACCAAGAGAACCAAGAGAGAAGAGAGTGATTTGATGGTGTTTCTAGTATTTAAGCCAGGCTGTTTAACACACCCCAAATGGTGTTTTGGCCAATTAGATGTCGTGTTTGCTCGGGGTGTTGCATTGTTTCTCCTTCCCATTCATAAATCAACTATTATCTCATCTTTCACATGGTCTGTGTTTTTCCCGCTCTGGCAGAGTATACGTTTTGGACATAATTTCTTATAATAAGAATATGATACATTTGACCAAGTATTGATTGGAAGAAACGTTTCGAGCATGAATTCTCAAACACACACATACTAAACATCAATAGCAATTCTTAAACTATTCAATAGTTATTCAAAATACATTCACAATAAATAAGGCATGATGGTTAAACATGTGGGTTAGATACATGATATGGGGTTAGAGATATAGCAAGGTTAGTTGCTCGAGTCCTTTTCGTGTCATTTAGATTGCCTATTCACATGGAAATGAAGTTTCTTTGGCATTCTGTGGACGTAAGGATACGTTCTGTAAGGAATTTCCGACAGTCTGTTCTTGTCGTGAAGTGGGGGAAGTCAATTTGAAGCTTGTGATCACTGTCACATGTTTCCATGTGGCGGTCACGCTGTGCATCTCTTTTGACCATTATTCTTGATAACTTGCCCAAAATTGGACTTGTCAATGTGTTCTTTTGTTTTAATGTTGAAAACTGTTCTGTGAAATAGTTTGTTAGCCTTGCTTCAGACTGGCTAGGGTCTGATTTATGACATCCTGTTGTCAGGGGCCTCTGTGGAATTTTTGTGACTCCTCGTGCCTCAACTGGTTTTGACCAAAATAGATTGTCGATTCGGTCTGTATTCCTACACAGGTAACATGTTTCGTAACTTGGCAGTGTTTGTAAGATGGAAGAATGCAGTTTTTGTAACATGGGAAATAAGATTTTCAAAAAACAAGTTGCTATCTAACATAACACCCAGATTTTTAACTGTAGAAGAAGTAACAGTACATCCATCTAGCTGCAAATTGTAATCCACGAGATTCGGCGTACTGTCTTTTGGTCAAATAAGTAATATCTCTGTCTTACCCGAATTCAATAGGAGAAAATTATTGATCATCCAACGTTTAACATTTTTTAACAAACTCTGTTAGCTTAGATAATTTAGAAGTTCATCTGGTCTTGTTGAGATATATAGTTGAGTATCATCAGCATAACAGTGGAAACTAATCCCGTATTTTATTAATATTACCAAGGGGCAACATGTATTTTGAAAATAGCAGAGGACCTAGGACAGGTCCTTGTGGCACTCCATAATTTACTGGATTTAATTGAGATGATTCCCTGTTTAAATAGACAAAGTGATAGCGATCGGAAAGGTAGGATCTGAACCATCTTAAAGCTTGCCCTTGAATACCCGTATAGTTTTGTTATTGATCTATGTGTATGTCATGATCTATAGTATCGAATCCAGCACTAAGATCAAGTAAAACTAGCAATGAGACAAAGCCTTGGTCTGACGCAAGAAGCAAGTCATTTGTAATTTTAACAAGTGCATTTTCTGTGCTATGGTGGGGCCTGAAATCTGACTGAAATTCTTCATAGATATAATTTTTTGCAGGAAGGAGCACAATTGAGCAGACACAACTTTTTCTAACATTTTAGACATAAAAGGAAGATTAGAAATGGGTCTGTAATTTGCCAGTTCAATAGGATCTAGCTGAGGTTTCTTATTAAGAGGCTTAATAACCGCCAGCTCGAATGTTTTTGGGACATGACCTAAAGACAACGAAAATTTTATAATATTGAGAAGCGGTTCTTCTGCAACAGGTAACAACTCTTTCAGTAATTTAGTGGGTTACAGGATCTAACAGGCATGTTGTTGGTTTTGATGCAGTGATAAGTTTATTTAGCTCATCTTGTCTTATATTTGTAAAGCTCTGCAGTTTTTCTTTGGGTGTGATGAATGAAGCTGAAGTACTAGACGCTGTAGAATTTAAATTTGTTATTGTATTTCTGATGTTTTTTATCAGTGAAGAAATTCATAAAGTCATTACTATTAAACTGTGAGGGAATATTTAGATCGGGTGGCGTCTGGTTATTTGTTAATCTAGCCACTGTGCTAAATAAAAACCTAGGATTGTTTTGGTTATTTTCTATGAGTTTGCGGAAATGCTCGGCCCTGGCTGCTTTTAGAGCCTGTCTATAGCTGAACATACTGTTTTCCACGCCATCTAAATACTTCCAATTTAGTTTTTCTCCATTTGCACTCAAGATTGAGTTTCTTTATTGAGAGAATGGGTATTACTTTTGTATCATGGCGCAGTATGTTTTTCTCTAACCTTTTTCAATTTGATGGGGGCAACGACCTCTAATGTATTAGAGAAGATAGTGCCAATATTGCTAGTCATTTCATCTAGTTCATATGTACGTATGGGTACACAGAGCAGTTGAGATAAAACAGAGAGGTTATTTGTGAATCTATATTTGGTGGCTGGAACAATAGTTCTGCACACGGACGATAACGTGGAGCCATATAGTTAATATCAGAAATATGCAGCATACACGATACAAGGAAATGGTCAGTAACAACATCACTTTGAGGTACGACATCTATATCAGTAAGATCAATTCCATAAGATACAATTAAATCTAGCGTATGATTAAAACAATGAATGGGCCCAGTGACATTTTGCTTGACTACAAAAGAGTTTATTAGGTCAGTAAACGCAAGTCCTAATGCATCATTTGTATTATCAACGTGAATATTAAAATCTCCGACAATTAGCGCTTTATCAACAGTAACCAATAGGTCTGAGAGGAAATCTGCAAATTCTTTTAGGAAATGTGTATATGGCCATGGTGGTCTATACACAGTAGCCAGAGAAAGAGATACGATAGATTTCTTTTGCATATCTGACAGTGAAACATTAAGCATTAGTATTTCAAATGAGTTAAACATGTATCCTGTCTTCTGAGTAACATTGAGAGCCCTGTAATTGTGGAAACTAACGCCACAACGGGACCCACAGTCTGACGGGGCTCATGTTTATAATAGTAGCTTGGTGGAGTAGAATCATTTAGACCAATATAATCATTAGGATTTAGCCAGGTTTCAGTCAAGCAGAGAACATCAAAACTATTATCTGTGATCATTACATTTACAATAACTGCTTAGGGTGCGAGTGATCTAATGTTTAAGAGCCCAAACTTTAAAAATCGTTTTTGTTCATTTATTTAAAATTTTTCTGGTTTAATCACGATCAGATTTTTCTAGATCCTGCATTAAATTTATATTTTGACCTCACTATTCGGGGGAACAGACACAGTCTTTATAGATTGGAAAGCACAAGTACTTCTATCATTTAAGCGGTTAGAACACAAGTCATCAGGGCAGTTAATTGAGATTTGACTTACTAGTCACATGTAGCGCAGCGTCCTGGAGATGTTGTCCGACATGAGCTCCGCTCCGACTCTGCTGGGATGCAGACCATCAGCGCGAAACAGCCTAGGACGCTCCCAGAAAAGATTCCAGTTAATAACAAAAAGCAGTTTCTGTTCTTTACACCATAACAATAACCACTCATTTAAAGCAAAAAGTCTACTGAAACTCTCGTGTCCTCGTCGATACGTGGGAAGCAGTCCTGACAAGATGATCGTCGTCACGGGCGATGTGCGGCGCACCGTCTCGAGCAGGCTCCTGAAGTCCCTCTTCAGCGTCTCCGTCTGCCGCAGCTTGGTGCCGTTAACCCCCGCGTGAAGAACGACCGCTCCGGTGCTCTCGTCGCCCATCAGGATCGCGGGCATCTGCGCAGAAACATCGAGAACACGAACACCAGGGAAACAGTGAGTGTGCACCTTACCTTCCGCTAACGTAGCAATGGAGCGGACGGAGGCGGCGGAGGGGGAGAGGTCGTCGCCCGGGGCCTGGCTCGTGTCTTTCGTGGCGGGTGCACCCAGGGTCTGTGGTTTCCCGGCGCCGGAGTGAAGGACATCTGTGAAGATCGCGTCCTGGGTGCACCGGGACTGTGCAGAGAAACACACGGAGTAAAAGTGGTGGGAGAATTAGCAGCACGCTGTATAATTACCTCGGACTTGTGAGCATCAGCCAGGGATGATTCCAGCGCGGCTCTCCACTCTCTCAGATGGGTCTGCTTCGCCACCAAGTCACGTATCTGCTTCTCCACGGCCTCCAGCTCAACCTGCACCGAATGCAGCTCGAACGTGTCCTCACCTGCCCTCAAAGGTAGACACAAATCCGCCATTAAAGCAAGTAACAGTGAATAAAACAATGGCAATGTGTGTGAATAGAGTATTAGTGTAAGCGAGTTTAGCGGCAACCACGCTGGCGATGCTAATGGGCTATATGCTAATAGCGTACTCGGGAAATCAATATAGAACTAGTTTATAACAAGGCGCTATTATTGTTTTTGTTGTAGAATACGATAGGGGATATATTCACATGTTATAAAACTGAAAAAGGATGGTGTATAAAATTGATTTTAAGATAAAAAATTAGACGACAAAGAATTAACTTGACGGAGCTCAAACTCAAACAACAAGGCAACAACAAACAGGAAGTGACGTCTGTTTAAGACTTGACGTCTGTTTAAGTTGTGCAATTGTTAATTGGGTTTCTTTCTTTAGTAATGGCATTCATTCTCGCTACATAATATACCTGTCTGTTATGTAGTGCCCTGTTATACTGCATTACTGTGTAATATTTATGGTTTCTATAGCTGTGGCACCACTGAAGGCCTAGGTGTAAAATTGCTGCAACGACCATGGTTTACTGATATTGTTAGCAGTGGTACTAAGGACACAATGGTTCTCTGATTACGTCCTTGTTGTACTTTATGTAGAAAGTGAACGTTATTTACAACATTATTACCTGTAATCCAGAGCCTCAGACAAACAGTCCGGAGTGATGTCCGCTTCATGAACGAATCATTCTTTTAAATCGGTTCTTTTTAGTGAACTAGTTGAATCAGTTCATCAAATTGGACTGTACCTTCTGAAACAGTTCACGGCTTGAGACTCAAATGAATTCCACCAGTAATTTATGTTGTAAAACAAAACGTGAAAGTCTTTTGAAGAAATGTTAGCCAGAGACCTTAATTTACTCATAAATCAAAAACCACTAGTTTCTTCTAAAACCCTTGAGAAATTCTTGAGGGATCACATGGTTGAAAATGATAATTATCTTCTGGGTTGTACAGTAGAACTTCAAACTGAACATCTCTATTTACAACATGTTAACCACTATCGAGAACTACTTCAGATACTTCATCCTATCAGAAACAGAGGCTCCGGGTTATACAGGTTTGTTGACAACAAGGAGAAAGAAAGAAAACCTGCAAACAATGGCATGTGTCGTTCTATACACTAGGTTGTCAAGGGGGGCTTGCGGATTTCATTCTTCTTTCAGATTCACTTGTTAACTTGTGTTCATCCATCAAGAGCATCAATGGCTCCCTGTTGTCCTTCCGCTTCTCATTATAGGTGCATCTGCACATCTCTCTGCTGAACCACCCCGCTACTGCTCATTTCTGTGATTGATTAGTAGTCGAATGATCTTTTAGCCGTAATGGAGACAATCAGAGGTGGTCCGTCTAAAGCTTGTTTCACACAGCTCACGTAAGAAACACATTTATTGGGCGTCCATAATAACAGGTTACAGCATTTCCATTGCACATGTAAGTGGTGCAGCGCTGTGTAACTGCAATTAGTAGATTGGCATTTCTGAATTTATAACCAAGGAACTGATTTGGTACAAGCCTCATGTCTCTCGTGTCACTCTCTTCCTAATTGCTTTAGATTTCTGAGGAGCATTCAGAGACAAATGATGCAGTGTTCCTACAGTGGCCAAATTGGGTGTTGGCCATTTTGAATTTTGGTGTAAATTCTGTATTGTGCAAATGCAAGGTGCTTGAGAAGTTTGGGATCAGCGCCAACTAGTGGCCAAACATGACAATTAAAAAATATATATAATTTTTTGTTTACCTATTTTTTGGTTTTGTTAGAATGGATTCACCCTCTCGTGGCAATTCAAAACTATTTTACGTTTTGCCAAATTGGTGGCAAATTCGCATTATTTCATACAATCCCATTTGTACTTTTTCCATGAGATATGTTTACGGCCCACTAATAGATAGGCTTAGGTATAAGGCTAGGGGTGGACCCAAAATTACAATCTGTTATGTCTTTAACAAGCATTTAGCTAAATTTAAGCAGCCACCCTTTACACAAACCTTGTTACATTAGCTAAAAGTCCAATGCCCATGAAGATACTAAATGATTAGTAATCGTTTATAAACATTTATAAATAATGAATAATTTCAATTTTAGATTGGGTACTGCTAAAACATGAACAAATGATTAGAAAATATGTGTGAATAGGGTAAATTCAGCTCTTTCTGGACACTTTTTGCTATTGAGATGAATGCTCATAAAGGTATTAATGATTAGTAAACATTTATAAACATTTACAAATGATGAATAGTTTACACTGGATTGGGTACTGCAAAAACATGAACACATATTTAATATATTATTTGTTATGATATGCAAATAGATGTCTACACAACAAGCAAAGACCAACAAATGAAGATCATATGAACTGAAAGTTTACAGACATTTGTAAGCATTTCAATTTACATTAAATAATCGTATGTTAGTCATTAGGTAATGTTTAGTAAGTTCATTAGTAAACATTTAACTAGAACATTATCTCATATTTCTAGCTATGTGAATATAATAATCTGTTAAGCATTATATGTTTGTTAATGATTTATAAATGACAGTTATTATAAAATGTTACCATGTTTTCTAATGAAATCGGTTGATATTGTCACAATTACGTGTATTGTCTTTGTTTTCTCTGGACTCCATTTCCCATGATCCCTCACCCAGGAACCAATCACATATTCACACCTGTTTCCCATCAGTCACACTATTAAGGTTGCACTCATTCACACTCACATTGCTGATTATTGTATCACCAGTATTGTCTTCGTGTTCTTGCCTTGCCTTGCTTGTTTTTTGACCTTGGACTGTTTAACCCTGTTTTTGATCGTTTGCTGCCTGCCCTGACCATTGCCTGATTATTGGATTACTCTTTTGTCTGTCTTGGATTATACCTGTTTGCCTTGTTTTTGACCCTGCCTGCTTTGACCATTCTTTTAATAAGCTGCAGGGGGTTTTTTTTTTTCCCCCCCCCCCCCCCGATCCGCAACCTGTGTCATGCCTCCCTTGTTACAGAATAATCAGCCATGTAAGTGTGGATGAGTGCAACCTTTATAGTGTGACTGATGGGAAACAGGTGTGAATGTGTGATTGATTCCTGGGTGAGGGATCATGGGAAATGGTGTCCAGAGAAAACAAAGACAATACACATAATTGCGACATGACAGATTAACATGAAAGTTATTAAAGATGCTGCATGTAGTTTTTTGACTGTTCTAAAGCATACAAATACCATAATTTGTTTGCAGGTATTTAGGAAACATGCTAAGTTTACATGTTTTTCTGAAAAACAATGCTACAGCCAGTTATTCTGCTCTGAAATGTGTGTTCAGTGTCGGAATGCCTGTTTTTGTTTAGGAGGTGTGTGTCTCCGCCCACTGCCAGTTTACCCAACAGGAGTTTGACACCCCGAGTTGCCAGCTGGTGGACAACACAGCGTATTGCAGCAATGGAAGCCAGCAAACGAACTCAGCAGAGATCGCAGATTCTACCCGACCTAAAAAGCCTCTCCATGCATCTTAAAAGCTCTGTGAGGAATATTAAATGCAGATAAATCAATTAATCAGGCTTGTCGCTTTCCATTGTTAGCTGCACTTGTTCTGTTGCGTTTCCTCAATCTGGTAACCCACGTGAGTGTCGAGTCTGATGAGGAGGGGACAGGAGAAACAACTTTCTCCAATATTTTGAAATTGTACTGCGGTACCCATTTCAACCACTAGCTGTCAGGGTTACATACTGCAGTGCACCTTTAACCTTTTCACACACCTGTCTGTTCTCATGTAACGCTTTAACGAATTTGACAGCACGATTCAAAAATGGACACACGGCTGTATCTCTTTGGCATATTGACACGAAGTAGTATATGTTCCAGTACAGTGTAACCAACCCCTGAAAATACTGTATAAAATTGATGACAGTGCCATCTATTGGCCAAAAGTTAAAATCAGTTTTACAACAATAAATAATTCTGCTTTCATGTCCCTCAGAATATGAACATGCAATATGTCAAAAGAAAGAACAAATCATCTGCTTTAAATCAAAACAAAGCGTTTTATTCTAGCTTCATCATGCATTCTTTTTTTATCAACACTTGAATGTGGGCAAGTTTAAAACAAAGAGCAACATTTTGAACAAAAAGCTGAGAAAAACATGTTTTTGTCCAAGTCTATGTCCAGATGGGATTCAGATCGATGATCAAAACTTCGCTTCATCAACACTCTCAAAGCTTCACAGTCCTAAACCACTTTGTGTCGACATTTCATTCGGTAACATTAGGCAGTTTTATTTACATTATTGTGATGAGAGGGGCGGGGCCGAGAGCCGTTGGAATGGAGTGAGGCCGGTGGAGGAAATGCTAATGCGCGACACCTGGGCTACTCACCGGTCTCAAGTCCCACGGAGGAGCTCCGGAAGGATAAAAGGAGGAGTGACGACAGTGCTGGATGAGAAAGGACCAGGCCTGGACTTTATTTTGTGTTTTGTGTGCGTCAGTTGTCTGCGAGGGGCTGTCGCTTTACTTTCATTTTGTGTTTGTTTATTTTATTAAAATCTTTAATGTTCGCTGGTTCCCGTCTCCTTCTTCCTGTGACTACGAACTTTGTTACAATGATGTTTAATATTTGATGATTGTGTTATTTTACATATCACATTACATACAGATCACCTGTTTCTGCTTCTTCTTCTTCATCTGTATTTGATCCAGACGTACAGAAGATGTTTAATAGTGCCTCCTACTGTATAACAGTGAAAACACGGAAAGCCAGAAAATTCCATCAACGGGCAGTAAAAGAGTTAATCTAGCTGTCATTGTGGTCCACCACAAAAATAAAGTTTGCTGAAGGTCATATGACTTCTGTTCCCTGAGCATGTGGAGCCCAATCTATCATTATATCCTCTCAAACCAGGACACGTCCTTCAGTTGTGTCCATCACACACATAAAAAGATCTCTGTGGGTATATTGCTTCACCTGTATAAAAATGTCACAACAAATAGTTCAAGATCCTAGGAGGGCTTGCAAGCAGCGTCAGCGAGCAACAGGAACATACATGTTTACAGGTTTGTTCCTCTGCCAGTGTCAGATATGAGCCCATGTGGGCTTTGTCAGATTGAGGAGATGTCACATTTCCCTCAGGCACTGATGCCACCTGCCAGTTTAAGTCTGTGTGCCATTCTTGAGTGTGTCTTATACATTTGGAGAAATTGCTTTGGAAAATATGTTTTTTCTCTTCATTGTCATACAGGAAGTTATCCATACGTGCTAACATTGAGTCCCAGGGAAAGGAGACTAATGCACAAGTGAGGATTTCATCTTAATCTGCTTAATATTAAAGATAAGAGAAGGATGACACATTTCTTCAGAGATTTATCTCTCGTTTTTGGTGTCACATCTATACTGTGGCTCTGTGTGTGTGTATTTCGTCAGTATGTTGCTTGACAAGGGATTAATGACTTTATTTCCTCAAAATGGCATATTCTTGCATCATCTCAGTTTTTATCTCCTCAAACCAGACAGTAGTCGTTATCGTGAATCTGTCTTGAACACAGACAGGACGTGTATGTCAAAAGAGTCTTTTTGGTAGACCTTTTTAAGTGTAATCCATTCTAACCTACAGATATACAGGCTAAAAACGTGCACACACTCTAAAAGAGTCACCGCGTATCTCACAAATATGTTTTATTGACATTTCACTTTGATACTGCGTAAACATCAATGGTTATTATCTGTCTATATGCCTTCGTTCTCCTCTGTCTCTCTCTTGTCGGACACCTATGGCATGCAAGGTGGGACAATCCCCGTTTCCCACCTGCCACACGATTGATATCCAGCTTGAGAATTAAAGGATGCTGAAGTCGGTATTGATCTCACGCTGTAGCGTCCCTGTGCCGCAGAGAGAACCTGGCGATTCCCTGAAGGACATTAAGACCTGTGAGATATTTAGAGGATGTGGTTGTGTGATCTGCAAGAAGCCATTAGGAATCAATAATCAAAGCCACGTGAATGTGAGCCATTTCCTGCGGATGTAATGAGATGCACACACACTATGGAGGTAGTTGAAAATGATCTCACAATGTCCGATCGTGCTGAGGATCTGCATTGGTAACATACATTAGTAGCTTTATTAGTCTCCTCATTTCTGGCTATTTCAAGCGCTGGCCAGATTATGTAAAGCAGGAGCAGTACAGAAGTCTAGGAACACGTGTCACTGTTCACCCCAAAATGAAAATGCTTTCATAATTTACTCACCCTCAAGTTGTTTTTAACCTGATGTTATTAAACTAATTGATTTGTTTAAAATTAATTTTATTAAAATATTTTAATATTATTCTAAAACTGCAAATGTAAAATGGGTTAATGATAAAATATAATGTAACAGTATATGAGGGCTTGTTAGTCATTCTGTGATTGAGTCAAATGTTAACTAGTCCCAGGAGAAGTAAATGTGTTCTAACCCTCTCCATCTGTCAGCCATGACATTTGTTTTTAACATTTAATTATCCTTAAAAATTAATTTCAATATATCCCATACATTTTAATTTATTTTTATGTATTTGAAAAATGACTCTTATTGCTCACCAATGCTGTATTTATTTGATCACAAATACAGTAAAATTGTGAAATAATATTACAACTTAAAATAACTATTTTCTATTTTAATATATTTTAAATGGTAATTTAATCATAAATATTTTATATAAAATTAATGTATTTTCATTTTCATGAATACAGTGTGCTGCTTAATATTTTTGTGGAGATCTTGATAATTTTTTAAGCATTCATATCTGAAATAAAAATATTTTATAACATTATAAAAATGTTAATGTCACTTTTGATCAGTGCATCCTAGCTGAATAAAAGTGTTCATTTTTCCAGGCAAAAACAACAATAAAAAAACCTTATTGACTTATACATAAGAAGAGTCCTGATGCGTTATTTCATTCACATACATTGTTTGCAGTAGTTAGTAGTTTCTAGTACAAATAATAACTAGTATATCGTAGTAGTAGTCAACCATACTGTCACAAGTGCATGCGGAGCAAGTGCGGAATCAAGAACGGAGTGAGACAAGGTGGTGCATCAATCCAATGGTTTAATTAAGACAAAGGAACTGAACCCGCACGCAATAAATGACACCCATGCACAATACTGACACCCTGGATTAAATCAACATAATCAGACAACAGAAACTAACCAATAGGGGCATACCCGGGACACGGAGCACATGGGAACCACCACAACACAAGCCTGACATCACGCCCCCCTCTGGAAGGTGCAACCTCGCGCCAAAGAACATCAAAGGGGAGGGAGGGTGGGCGCCTTGGCGATCTGGCAGACTAGGAGGCCCATGGCGGGAGCAGCAGTTCAGGTTAGAGGTCTGCATGGGCTTTAAACTGAAGCCCGAACCCGACCCGTACCCGAAATTGTCTGACCCGGCTCGACCCGAGCGGCACTGTTAAATTTAGAGCCCGAACCCGAAATCTTTTTTTCCCCCCACAACGAATAGTCAATAAAAAAAAATTCCCTGTATTTCATGATTGCATGCAACGGTCAGGAAACAAATACATGTAAAGAAACAGAATCATTAAGGCTTGGCCAGTTCACAAGGCAAAAGAAAAAACACTTACCAGTTAAGAAAGTTTATGAACATCAGGTGCTTCGGTCACATAAATTCTGCTGAGTTTTTAAATGGTTTTATACGACAAACGATAATTTATTCCATTCGTGCAAATTATGGTCATTTGCGTCATTTAAGGTTCGTTAGCGTTCGGCCTGCTTTAAATCAGACACAGAGATGCAGTGCGGTAAGATCGCATTTATTTGAATTAATTAATTATATCATTTATTTGAATTAGTGAGAGAGAGAGAGGGATTAAAGTTGCATGTGTGAACCTGTGTCTGCGCACCTCTCTCTACAAGCAATGAGGCTTAGTTACTTCAAAAAAGTGATTTTACCCGCCTCATTGTAGAGAAATATAAAGTTGCGAGTCAGTAGCCTGTCGAAGCTATTTTACTTATAAAAGTTTCCGTGCTGTGTTGTCATTGTCGTGTGCACTAATGTGTGTGCGTGCGTCTATGAAAGCAGCGTAGCCTACTGCATATAGTTTTAGTTTAGCTATAAACCCGAGCCCGACCCGAACCTGTTCATTAAACATTAACCCGAACCCGACCCTAACCCGAAAGTATTTCGGGATCCGTCTGGCTCGGGTCGGGTAACAATCCTCTATCTCCTCCAGGTTGCATGGTGGGCTGGTAGACTCAGGGCCATGGTGGGCAGACAGTTCAGGGGTTCCATGGTGGAAGCTGGTAGTTTCTGAGTTGCCTGGCGAGCAGGCATTGTCAGGCTGCCATGGCGGAGCTGGCAGCTCAGGGGGCCATGACGGAGCAGGCAGTTCAGGAGGCCATGGCAGATCCTCCGTGGCCTTCGTCGGCTCGGCCACGGGTATATGGCCCCCCCAAAAAAAAATTTCTTGGGAAAAACTAGGAATCCTGGGGGGCGCTCTGGAGGAGCGGGCACTTGAGGGTGCTCTGGAGGAGATTCAGGGACTGGAGCCCTCTTTGGGCTAAACACGGGGACAGGAGCCTTCACTGGCCTAAACTTGGGAACTGGAAACCTTTCTGTGTTATACTCGGGAACAGGAGCCCTCCGTGGGCTATACTCGGAATCAGGAGCCCCCGTGGGCGGAACTGGGAACTGGAGCCCTCCTTGGGCTGGAAAAGGGAACTGGAGCCCTCCCTGGGCTTAACTGGGGAACGGGAGCCCTTCCTGGGCTAAACGAGAAATCAGGAGCCCTCCCTGGGCTAAACGGGGAATCAGGAGCCTTCCCTGGGCTTAACTGGGGGTCAGGAGCCCTCCCTGGGACAACAAAGCCCTTTCGAGGAGCTGGCGCCGACACTGGAGCGAGCTCCAGGGCTGGAGCGGCCGGCGGGCTTGCCATATGAGCTGCCGGTGGGTTAGAGTGCTGAACGGCCGGCGAACGTGACTTCTGAGCAGCTGGCCTCTTGACTGAGGAACGGCCGGCGGAGGGGTTCCGGATCGGGATTGGAGACTCTCTAGACACCGGATGACTGTCTCCTTCCAGTCGAGGCCAGCGGTTTCTGGGAGCTCCGTGGGCTGATGGAAAGTCATCCCGAGCTGGAACAAAGTCACGAGGGTTTCCCCCTCGAGGGAGCTGGCGAGGGAGAGCGGCACGAACGCCCTCGCGAAGACGATCGGGTCGGTGCTTGCCTGAGCCATGGCAATGAACAAAGCTCGTTCCTCCATTAGGGCGGGGAGAAACGAACGGGAAAGAAATTAATAAACGGAAATAAAACGAGGAGAGGGGGTGCCGCTTACTTCTTATGTCCGGTATTCTGTACTAAGCCTGACACATACAGTGTTACAACTCACCCATCTTAATGTTTTAGATCATGTCTAATTTTTTCTTTTTCTTTTTTTTTTCTATTCCTTGTTTGCTGGAGTTTTTGTTCCACTGGATTATCTGTGGAAAGACTTCTGAAACTACAGTAAGTACATTATTTTGTACAGACTGTACTGCTATCCTGAACAGTCTTGTTTTCTGGTGCTTAATTAAACATGGCATTTATTCTGACTGAAGCGTGGTAAAACATTTGAATTTGATATAGAAACTCTAAATGAAAACATCTTGACAGTGATTGCAGTTACATTCTAATGGATTCATCCTCTTCCAGAAAATATTTCCTGAAACATCTCCCACATGTAGACAAACATTTGATTTACTATTTTAATTCCAGACAGAATGTTTCTCAAGGGTTTGCTGTAATGAGACTTAAGAGAGACATGCTGTCTAATCCATACTGAACAGAGTAACACGCCGAGCCTGCCATTCATGAAACCTCATCTAATTAGGCTTCAACTCAACTTCTGATTTTCATATTTAGAGTGTATGAACATGAATGGAGGTGAGAGGGTTTTTGGTAATTAAATGTGGAAGATGCATTCTAGGGAATAGATGTTCTCTGATGCAGGCGGGGAGATTACTTTGCTCTTGAAATCACTTTCATGTCTTCTTTCCGACCATGAGATTATTCAGCAGGAGTCTGAGGGTGAGTGAGTGAGTAGGTTAGTAGGAATGGATGACTTAAGGAGATCTGGCTGCTAACTTAATCCTGGATTTCCAAAGCGATTGTGTTATCCTGTGCTGAGGATATTGAGCTCTGGTTTTAGGAGGTGAATGGTTGTATTCTCTCCAAGAGACCCTATTTATTCCTACAAAACATCTTCAGACAGCACTGATGGAGAGATTCACTAATTGCACCCACCATTAATGCACTTTATGTTGTATTGATTTAGCACCTGCACCACTAAAGAAATGATGCAAACCAAGTAACAAACCACAAACCCAAAATTACGGTGAGTGCAATTTGTAGAGTGCAATTCCCCGTTTTCAGGCTGGGTATGAGTGCTGGGTTGTGAGGGGAGCAGTGGACCACCATGATCTGATTGCACAGCATCTCTGTGATCCAGACACCCAGACACCGTATTATAGAAATTTCTCTGAATCCTGCAGCTTATCAGTTTAGTAACCATGGAAATGTTAGGATGTCATTTAGACTTCTCAGATCTTAACTTAATATTATCTCTCTCTCTCTCTCTCTCTCTCTCTCTCTCTCTCTCTCTCTTTATCATATTAAAATATATTTTTGAATATGTACCTTCATGTACATATTGTCATTTGGACAACCAATCATTAAATAAACTGTAGGTCTTTCAAACCTACAATAAATATTAAAGAAATATGTACTGTATGTTTATATATATATACAGTATATCTATCTATCTATCTAATATATACTGTATATATATATATAAATATATAAATAAATAAATATATATACAGTGGGTACGGAAAGTATTCAGACCCCCTTAAATTTTTTCACTCTTTGTTATATTGCAGCCATTTTCTAAAATCATTTAAGTAATTTTTTTTTCCTCATTAATGTACACACAGCACCCTAGATTGACAGAAAAACACAGAATTGTTGACATTTTTGCAGATTTATTAAAAAAGAAAAACTGAATATCACATGGTCCTAAGTATTCAGACCCTTTGCTGTGACACTCATATATTTAACTCAGGTGCTGTCCATTTCTTCTGATCATCCTTGAGATTGTTCTACACCTTCATTTGAGTCCAGCTGTGTTTGTTTATACTGATTGGACTTGATTAGGAAAGACACACACCTGTCTATATAATACCTTACAGCTCACAGTGCATGTCAGAACAAACGAGAATCATGAGGTCAAAGGAACTGCAAAGACAGAATTGTGGCAAGGCACAGATATAGCCAAGGTTACAAAAAAAATTCTGCTACACTTAAGGTTCCTAAGAGCACAGTGACCTCCATAATCCTTAAATGGAAGACGTTTGGGACGACCAGAACCCTTCCTAGAGCTGGCCGTCCGGCCAAAGTGAGCTATTGGGGGAGAAGAGCCTTGGTGAGAGAGGTAAAGAAGAACCCAAAGATCACTGTTTCTGAGCTCCAGAGATGCAGTCGGGAGGTGGGAGAAAGTTGTAGAAAGTTGTAGAAAGTCAACCATTACTGTAGCCCTCCACCAGTCGGGGCTTTATGCCAGAGTGGCCCGACGGAAGCCTCTCCTCAGTGCAATACACATGAAAGCCTGCATGGAGTTTGCTAAAAAACATCTGAAGGACTCTAAGATGGTGAGAAATAAGTTTCTCTGGTAAGATAGAACTTTTTGGCTTTAATTCTAAGTGGTATGTGTGGAGAGAACCAGGCACTGCTTATCACCTGTCCAATACAGTCCCATCAGTGAAGCATGGTGGTGGCAGCATCTTGCTGTGGGGGTGTTTTTCAGCTGCAATGACAGGACGACTGGTTGCAATCGAGGGAAAGATGAATTTGTACAGGGATATCCTGGACAAAAACCTTTTCCAGAGTGCTTAGGACCTCAGACTGGGCCGAAGGTTTTACCTTCCAACAAGACAATGACCCTAAGGACACAGCTAAAATAAAACAAAGGAGATGGCTTTCACAACACTCTGTTCGCTGTTCTTGATGGCCCAGCCAGAGCCCTGACTTAACCCAATTGAGCATCTCTGGAGAGACCTAAAATGGCTGTCCACCAACGTTTACCATCCAATCTGACAGAACTGGAGAGGATCTGCAAGGAGTAATGGCAGAGGATCCCCAAATCCAGTTTGTGAAAAACTTGTTGCATCTTTCCCCAAAAAGACTCATGGCTGTATTAGATCCAAAGGGTGCTTCTACTAAATACTGAGCAAAGGTCTGAATACTTAGGACCATGTGATATTTCAGTTTTCTTTTTTATTAAATCTGCAAAAATGTCAAAAATTCTGTGTTTTTCTGTCAATATGGGGTGTTGTTTGTACATTAATGAGGAAAAAAATTAACTTAAATGATTTTAGCAAATGGCTGCAATATAACAGAGTGTGAAATTTAAGTTGGTCTGAATACTTTCCGTACCCACTGTATATAACAACAGGGCCTAAAACAAACTTGTTTGCCACTGTCAGCCAGTGACTTAGGAAATTTACTGGGCCCAAATATTTTTTCCAGTCACGGAAAAAAAAAAAAAAACGCAGTAGCCCAAATTTTAGATATAGCAAAACAATTACAATCCTTGATTCCAGTTTCGATACCTGCTAAAACTACTAGCTTAACCAATATCAATTTAATAGGCTACCTTTTTAAAGACTAGTAAATAGTCAGTTGTAAAATAAGAGCAAATCAAATTACAAGCAATGGCACAAAACAGCCTACTGTACAACAAAGATACAAATGGAAGTGGTGTGTTTCAGGCAGGTCTAACAGTAATTTTCAGGTAGCCTACAGAAATGTAATAAATTATGCTAATCAAATAGCACTATAGTCTTTATATCTTTTTTTAAAGTTCAAGAGCAGTGAGTGATTGTTTTTTTTCCTTTGTTTTATTTTCTTTGATCTTGTTACTTCCATATTACATACAAATGTATGGCTTTTTAAATATAGTAAACTTGCTCTGTAGCGCACCCGGTACAGCATTGCACTTGTGCTGTGAATCATTCAGGTCTGAGTCACGTGAAGCATGAGTCACGATAAAAGAGCTCAAAGCTATAATGACATTGCTTCTTCAGCAAGTGTGTTTTTATCTCGTGTTTGCTTTTGTTTACACTATTTGTTCATGTTCAGGGTAGGGTTTAGTAATGGTGGTACATTATTTTGAAACACAGAGCATTAACCTTTCAGTGCCACTATCCGGATATCTTATTGCTGAACTTACAATACATACAACAACCAAAATAATGAAATGTTGCCAGATTCAAGTTCATCTGTTTCGGATAAAACTGAACATGTTTTTTAGCACCACTCACTGGATATGTTACTTTGAAAGTGTTGTGAAAGATGCAAGAACCAATGTATAATTTTGTAGAAGTGGCATAGGCACGTTTTCTTTTTCAGTGTGTCAGTTCTGTGTTCCTGTGTTTTTCTCCCCATGTGCCTTCCATGACCCAGTTTCTCCCATCTTAATTATGTTTATTGATTCCAGGTGTGTCTCATTTATGATGATTTATTGATTCCAGGTGTCTCTCGTTTAGTTCTTGTACTTCAGCCCTGTGTTTCCTGAGTCCTGGGTTCAGTCTTATGTCAACCTCCCCTGCTACATGTATGTTCCTTTTGTTCATTAAAGGGGGGGAATTCTCCTAAAATTCTCCTCACTCCTTCGCTCCAACACAGCAGCAGCGCTGTGACAGAAGACTGAACCGAAACAGTAAGCGGCGCCCCTTCCCCGTGTTTTGGTTTCCATTTTAAGAAAGTGTATTGTTTTCCATCCCCTCCCCCACCGCCACGAGATTCGCCTTCCTAGCCCTCAGAGATCTCCCATTGGTAGAGTACGCCCGGGAATTCTGCGTGCTAGCCGTGATGACGGTGTTGGATGACGCCAAGCTCAATTCCTTGTTCTGGATCGGGGCCAATTACCATCGGGCCCGTGGACCTCCCAGACACCACAGGACTGAGCTGGAGGGAAGGAATCCTCCGGTGTCTGGAGAGCAGTCAAGTTAGCCGGCAGCTCTTTCGCCAAGCCCGCCAGCCGCTCCGCAGTCAAGACCGCTGGCCGCTCCGTTGTCAAGGCCGCCAGCCATAGGGATCCGGTTGCAGAGGCCGGGCCGAGTGCCAGGGCCACGGAGGCTGCTCCGCCATGGCCTCCTGAACTGTCTGCTCCGCCATGGCCTCCTGACGTCAGTCCTGTGTTCCTGTGTCTTGTGTTTTTCTCCCCATGTGCCTTCCATGACCCAGTTTCTCCCGTGTTTATTTATGTTCATTGTTCCCAGGTGTTTCCTATGTTAATGATGTTTATTGATTTCAGGGGTGTCTGGTTTAGTTCTTGTACTTAAGCCCTGTGTTTCCTGAGTCCTGGGTTCAGTCTTATGTCAACCTCCCCTGCTACGTGTACGTTCCTTTTGTTCTTTAAAGGTAGTAAATTCTCCTACGTCTCTTCGCTCCGCACTCTAACACAGTAGCAGCACCATGACACAGTGAGCCTGGTTTGAATAAAACATGCCTTGATTACAGTTACTGACTTTAATTGTTGACTGTCTGACACAATCCTAGATTCTGGATCGAAGCTCGTCTCAGAGCTGTTGTCAAAGTTCAAACAGACTCAAAAACAGGTTTTATTTAATGTAAACAGGATTAGATCACGGCTTATAAATAAGCATTAATAGAAGATCGGTTCATGAGGACCCTCTCAGTAAACTTAAGTTAAAAAAACACCATGTAACACACGTTTTTATTTTATTGCAATCGCATATTGACCTTACACACTTGAAAATAAATGTGCCATGAGCCTTTGCCCTGCAGACTGCATGTATTAAATAATGTACTAATTTTGTTTATTAGGGGCTAGTGCTGTTTAAATAATAATTGCAGCGCACACTGTACCTGCAAATCTCTGTATTACCCTTTTTCTAAAGCCCTCTATCATTTCCAACCGTCTGTCTCCTCCCCCAGCTGAAAACATGTAATTAACAGCTAAAGCAGGTTGTTGGAGATTATACTGTTGAGATCCAGTAGAATTAGAGATATCTTGTCTGCACAGGCCTTACAGCTCCACTGCCGGTAACAACGTCAAAGCACTGATGCTCACAAGAAGGCTAATAACCGGAGACCTCAGGCAGTATAACACAGTTGTCCACTGTAAGTGCATTACTGTAAACACGTTTATTGCTTGTTTTTACAAACTGAGGGCAGAAACGATTTTCTGTGGTGAACAACAGAATGTCACAGATGCTGTAGATTGAGCTTGTCTGTGTTGAAGCCGGATCATTCTGGATAGGACTGTTTTGCTGAGCAAATAAATGGTTCATGTGGCTAATTAGTCAAAGAGTGTTTCAGATTAAATGAAATCTGTTTCCAGTGATTAACACTTAATTAATCAATCCATATAACAATGTGCATGTTTTGGAATATTTTCTGCTACGATTGTTTGCTTTAATTAGTATGTGTTTTAAACATGCTGATTGAACAGATAAGTGTCGGTTGTTCTTGATTATAATCTACAGTAGACAGACCATATTTTAAATGCACTCACCATTATACACTGAACTCTTGTGCTACAGTAGCTTACATATGTTATCATAGTCGTGCTTTAATCGTTCTTTATTGGACTTCTACAGCTTTCCAAATATTGAAGTAATTGTGTAGCTCAAACTTTTGATGCATGTATTATCTCCTTTGATGAATTGATGTCAGTGTCATGCAATCATTAGATTATTATTTATCAATTTAGACACATACACTACCATTTAAAAGTTTTGGGGTCGATAAGATTTTTAAAATGTTTTTGAAAAATCTCTTCTGCTTACTAAGGCTGCATTTATTTGATCAATACAATAAAATAGTAATGTTGTGAAATATTGTTACAATTTTTTATAACTGTCTATGTGAATATATTATAAAATGTAATTTATTCCTGTGATCAAAGCTGATTTTCAGCATCATTACTCAGCAGCAGTCTTCAGTGTCACATAATCTTCAGAAATCATTCTAATATAATGATTTTTTATAAATCTTTAATCATCAATTTATTCATTTATTTTTTAAATATACTCTTTTGTAACTTACAAATGTCTTTCACTGTTGGTTCTGGCCCTCTCAGTCCTTTAGCCCATCTGCTTGTCTGTAAATTGCTTTGACAGTGTGGAAGTCAGGAGCAGGTGAGCATACGATGGCTGCCGTTCATCTCAGGGCTGTTTTTAACACTGCAGCTGTGTTTGGCACCTCAGATAAACTTTTCGTTTTTTATGCTGCTGCTTGCAAGCTGCTTACCCGCAGGGTGATATCAAGATTCAGCTAGTTCAGCTTCTGTGCCGTCGGTAAGACACCTGAGGGCTGTTCCTGCATGGCCGGGCCATGATATTGTCTAATCTTCACTCTGTGTTTTGCTGGCTCTTTGTCCTGCAGTCATTTCAAGGTGCTATTTTTCATTGCAGTTCTGTGTTGACTACAAGACATATGAAAATTAATCATAGTCGGTTGTTACTGCAGGCACTTTCATTGGAAATATTACACTCATTGGACATTTTGCTGACATTTGTCATTAAAAGCTTACACAAGAACAGTTCTGCTTGCTTAACGTGAGTGCATGTGCTTTGATGTGACACAGTGGTAATATAATTGCATTGTGATCTCAATCGGTAGCACCTTTAGTTTCAACATTGGCAGGGACCAAATTTAACATTGATATTTCTTTATAATATCAGCAAGTGTTTGTTAAAGGTTGTTCTGTGTTTTTTAAGTCAAAAAAGGATGTTTAGAAGAATATTCACACTGCTCTTTCCATACCGTGAAAGTGAAAAGTGACTATAAGATATGACTGTATAAAATCATTACCACGGTATGTGTCTATCATTAGAGATTTACCTAGATGGTTTATTTCACACTATGCAAATATTTTCATGTAGCACAGTACTACTTAAAAGTTATATATACCTTACCTACTATAAGAATGATAAAGAAACATGAACGAATGAGCAAATATAGAGTGGGGCATGCATGATGTTAAATAGAGTTATTAAGTGCATTTTTTTTATTTATTGAAGAAATGATTGAACATTGCAATGAATTTGAACAATTAAGTCCACATACACAAGAAAGAAGAACAATCTTAATCTGTAAGAGAGCATTTACGAGAGGAGAGAAAGAAAGAATAAATAAATAAATAATAAACATACATACTGTATAAACAACTAAACAATAGTTCAAATGATCTTCCGTCTTCCTTAGGACAAATTTGACATACTGTTAGATTTCATGGAGGAAAATGTAATTTGTATGTCATTCTTTTTGTTATTAATTTGCATTAGAGACTCTTTCAAAGATTTCATTTATAATAAAAATAAATTACATTTTGGTAAACATTTTGCAAATGTCTGTTTATGAATGTAATATTTACCTTGCAAAATGTAAAAGTTAACGACATACTCAATCATTTTGCTTTTGTGTGAGTAAGTGTGTGGGTCTCCAGTTGTCCAAAGAGGTAAGATCTTTTTTAGGTTTAGGAATTAATGTGATGATACCTTGCATCAACGAAGGAGATAAAGCTTCTTTTTCTATACTCTCTCTAAAAACATTAAAAAGGGTACGTTCATCAGCAAATAATTGCTCAGCTGTAAATCTGTCAAACCCTGGGGATTAATTGTTTTTCAAGCTCTTAATTGCGCTTTGTATTCAGGAGTCACAATGCTATCACAAAAAATCCTATCTCTTTCAGATATAACCTTAACATAACTGACTGAATCCGGAAATTATTATGTTATCTGCTCTGAAAACCTTGAAATATAAAGATTTTTAAAAAAATATAAAATCTAACACTGAAGTTTGCCATTTCCTTTGGATCTTTAACAATTTTGCCATCAACACATAGCTGCTCAATTGTTGAGAGAGTAAAATTCTGCTTTTCCAGCTTAAAAAACATGCAGAATTGAGTTCTCCCTCTTCAAACCATTTTTTCCTGGATCTAATGTAAGCATCTTCGATAAGTATAATTCATCCAATTTAATTTGCAAAGCTGCAATATCAGATTTTTCCTCCAGAGACATGCAATCAAAAATATGAGTTATTTCATAATAATTTCATGATTAGGCTGTCTTCAAAAGTGTTAACTTTTCTTAAATAAACATCAATCTCAAATTTAAGAAGCCCCCAATTGGTACCGAATGAATTTTGAATTGTGGCTGCTTTCCAGTTGTTAGAAATTAATTCTTTAATTTTATCCTTTACATCTGCTAACTCTAACAGCGAACTGGTAAGTTTCCACAAAGATGCTCTGCTTTGGCCTGTTACATAATCTGCTATTAAAAGGGTATTAATAAAGATATTTTTTAACGGGGTACATTGAATGCCGACAAACAGATCAAAATCGGACATACATTTTGATATGAGCCAATAATCAATTTGAGATTTCCTTGATCCACTTTAATCCGTGTATCCAGTCGATCATTCGTTTTTTAATTTAATATTGAAAGTAGAAAAATGAGAAAACGGCTCCTTTTTCGTTTTTTTTCAAAAAGACGAGAATCCAGCTTAAATTTTCGCTTTTCGTTCATGGGTGGAAAAATGAATAAACCGCTTGAATATTCGATTTCTACACATGGGCGGGAATTAAACGCCCCTTTCTGATGATTGGTCAGCCGAAGATCAAACCGTGCCGTCATCAGTTCTTCTGCAGTATCACACAGTAGAATAATAGTCCTCCACTGCTGTAGTTGTACGGATTCTTAACGCATTTATTGCAATTACATTTCAATTTTTTTTCATCAAACAGACTAATTAATAGCTCGACACAACTCGTACCGGGGCAGAGTCTAGACAAGTCTTTGTTCTGTGTAGACCAGCGGTTCTTAAACTGATAGGGGGTCCAAGAAATAATTTGATATAGCCTAAAGTATTTCCAGACTGTAAAGTCGATTTTTTTGATACATAGGCCTACTGTGATTTATTTCAAAGTGACTTATATGATGCATTTAAAGTCAGATAATCTAAATTAAGCCTTTTAAAAGATGAGTATTCCCTGTGGTTGATGTTTGTGGCATGCGCCAGAAAGATGCTCAAGGAGACCGAGACACGCTAAAGCAGCGCATTCTGTTGTTCTCTTTATTTTTCAAAGGCATGACATTTTGTAGTTATTTTGAACGTAACGTTACACAATTAAAAATATACATTTTACCATACGACTATAAATGACAGGGTATTAAGTTATTTCCCTTCGATGGGGAAAAAAATCCAAGTGAACCAATCGGTACTCAATATTAACTTAAACTGCTTTAAATATGACTGCTGCTTATTTCCTGTGCACTTCTGCGCTTGACTGTATTCGCGTCTGTCTGCTTATTGAGTTTAACCCATCGCAATTTATTGGAACCGTGTGAACTAGAGTGAATATTCACCTTAATGTTGTTCTAAAGGCTTATTACTTAATAACACAAAAATGTCCTGCTCGCACTTGCCAATTTAATGGCAGAGAATGGTGACTTTAGTTTTTTTTTTTTTTGAAGCGTATGCATATCTGTCGTAAAATAATCCTTTGCATCTCGTGGCGTATATTCCAAGCTTTCTGAAGGTATACTGAGGGTTTGGTGAGAAACAAATGGTAATGGCATGTTATTATATTTTATGAAAATCTTGCTTTGCAGTGCGAGTGTGCAGCAGCTCACGCCTCGCACAAGTGCATATCCTTTTGTGATATCAATTATAATCAATTTTAATAAAACACAAGACTACATTATAAAACTCTAACAATAGGCTATTTAATATGTTGTTCTCCGGTTCTCAGTCAGAATGGCAGTTCTTGCGTGAACATAGGCCTATATATACCCAAGCCAATTTATTATTCCTTCCTTTTTTGTCTTAGTGTTTAAAATATTTATTTTGAAACGAATTAATTTCTTAATTAAACAAACAAGCAGACTTACTGGGTGAGCAGGGTAGGTTAAGACAGCTGTCATATCATACCCTGTCATGCCAGCTGATGCAAAGAATAGAATTTATATCTACACAGAAGAAAGCCCTGTCTAGACATGATTGTTGTCGGCTATTCAATCACATACAAGCACTACGTTTAAACATCGCTTCAAACTGCAATGCCAAAAAAAGATTTAATGTAGTTGCAATAAATGTGTTAAGAATCCGTACAACTGCAGCAGTGGTGGACTATTATTCTGGTGCGTGGTACTGCTGAAGAACTGATGACGGCACGGTTTGATCCTCGGCTGACCAATCAGCAGAAAGGGGAGTTTAATTCCTGCCTACGTGTAGAAATCGAATATTCAAGCTTTTTATTAATTTTTCCACCCATGAACGAAAAACTAAAATTTAAGCTGAATTCTTGTTTTCCGTTTTTTGGAACGAAAAAGGAGCCATATTCTCATTTTTCTACTTTCAATATTAAATAAAAAAATTTGATCGAATGATACACGGATTCACTTTTGTTGGCCCAAGTAAACTCTAAATTGTTAGGAAATCTCTCTCCACAAATGTCCACCAATTCAAATGTATCTATAGTGCAGGACTAGAACAAGCTGTCCTTTTTGGAGGATATCTGTCCAAATAATTATTTATAGATACATTAAAATCTCCTCCTAGAATAAACAATGGATTAAGAAATTTATTTGACCAAAATGTGAGCTTCTCATCTAATTTGTCAAAAAGAATTTCATTATCCAGCCGTCTTGTAACCTAATGTGACCCCGGACCACAAAACCAGTTATAAGTTCACCTTGTTTTTGTAAAAAAATATATATATATATAATAAGCCTTTCCATGATTATGGTTTGTTAGATAGGAACAATATTTGCCGAGCTACAACTATTTGAAATCTGGAATCTGAGGGTGCAAAAAATCACCAAAGAAAATCACATTTAAAGTTGTCCAAATGAAAGTCTTAGCACTGCATATTACTAATCAAAATTATGTTTTGATATATTTACAGTAGGAAATGTACATAATATCTTAATGGAACATGATCTTTACTTAAGGGTCATATGATGCGATTTCACGTTTTCCTTTCTCTTTGGAGTGTTACAAAGCTGATTGTGCATAGATAAGATCCCTGAAGTTGCAAAGACTACAGTCTCAAACCCAAAGATATTCTTTATCAAAGTTAAGACTCTGCAACGCCCCCCTAAAACGGCTCGTTCTAACACACTCCCACATATCTACGTCGCTATGTGGGAAGATTTGCGTAACGCCGTCCAAATGTTCACGCAAATAAAGAAGGTGTGGTTTCAGTAACCGCTGTTAGTGTTGAAGCAGCATGTCAAGGAGATGCTGTGTGTTTCAGTGTTAAAGCAAAAGCACTTTATTTGGCCTTACGAAAGTAGATTTAGGAATCTTTAAAATTACTTACAAAAGAACATCAATGCATTTTATGGACGACTGTTTCTTGAACCTAGGAGAGGAGGTCATTCTGATTTTGCTGTGACAATCTGGCGCTTCTGAATCCGCTACTGTTTTTTATTAGTTTAAGTATTTGCTACTGACTGTTCAAATGCGGAGGTTTTGCGCAGCGTGTGTGTGTGGTGTGTGTTTGTGTGTGTGGCTACGCGCGGCGTGGTTGTGTGTGAAGAGCGAGAGAAGAGAGAGCTGAGAGAGAGAGAGAGTGACATCACAGTGGAGTCAGCTGTCTTTACCTTGGCTTGTGTACTGCAAACACATACCATCTTCATCACTGTGTCTGTCACGAGACACTGTTCCCCTTTCAGGCTCTGTCTTTAAATTTATTTTGAAAGATGAAGCTGCGATTAGGGTAAGGGGCGTTACATTTCCGACGAGTGTTTGCGTTGTTCGGCCAATCACAATGCATTGGGTCACCTGGCCAATCAGAGCAGACTGCGCTTGTCGAAGGAGGGACTTTGTAGAAAACGACGTGTTTGAGAGAGGCGGGGCATCGAGGACCTACAATAATGTACAGTATTTGAAATAATGTGTTTTTTGAACATTAAAGCGTGTCAGCATATTCTGTTACACCAAATACTCAAAATTATGATCTTTAAAAAAAGCATCATATGCCCCCTTTAATACCTAATGATTTTGTGGCTTAAGAAAAATCGATAATTTTGACCCAGACAATGTATTGTTGGCTATTGCTACAAATATAACCATGCTACTTATGACTGGTTTTGTGCTCCAGGGTCACATATATATTTTCGAGAATCACCGTTTGTTGGTTAAGTGAAGACACTAATAAATGAAAGTGACCCAAGCTATCTGATTCTGACCCTAATATACCCCCACCAAATTTGATTCTCAAATGCTTATTCCAGCCGGGTGTTCAGTGCCATGTGAACTCCAAATATCATTACCTCACTGAGATTTCCACCATTTGTAATCATCAATAGTAGAATGACACTCAGAAATCTGATTTGTGTTTGACACTATCCCTGAGGTCCCTGGCGTTAAAGGATATTAACGACAATGACATGAACCACAAACAAAATTGAAAAGAACAGAACACACCAGTTCAAATCACTTTCTTCTAAAAGAGCAAACAACCACAACAAATGCCTACCCAGGAATAAGCTGCTCAGATTTAAGTTCAGAGAATAACAAAGACTGAGCTTACATTTTTTGCTTTCAAGTAATGATTTAAGAGCCCAAATAAAAGTAAATACAGAATAATAATAATAAATATAACTAATAGACATTAATAATGTTTAAAAAAGTAGATATTACGTAAATACCATCAAGAAATTAAATTTTTTAGTGCGGGAAAAAAAGGTAACAAACTCTTAGCATTTATCATTTTCATATTTATCTTATCATTTAACAAACAAACAAACACTAGCTTTCTATTTTTTCTATTCTATCTACTTGTTTTTCTTTGTGTGTGTGTGTGTGTGTATGTGTGTGTGTATGTATGTGTGTATATATGTATATGTATACACCTTGCTACGTGTACTGTGTTAGGCTAACCGAGACTTGTCATTTGCACTTATATATTGTTGCTCTTTTGTTAGTTTTAACTGCTTTTATTGTCCTCATTTGGATAAAAGCGTCAGCTAAATGACTAAATGTAAATGTTATCAATCTAATCACTAAAATAATCTGTTTATCTGTTTAATAGAGTTTGAGTTTTCAAGTACCATCTTTTCAACTCCTTGAATTCGGCACAAAGTTTCTTTGTGCACGGCCTCCATTCTCTGCACAAATCTCATTAGCATAGCATCACTCACCAAGGGACCGTCAGAACTCGTTTCGATTTTTTTATTTTTTTTGTCAGAATTCGGTTTCTTTATTCTTTTTCATCCATATTCACAAGTCAGCACGTGGTATATTTAGCGACTATAGCTGTCAAAAAAGTATGTGTCTTCAAAACTCAAATAACCAATAACCATTAAAGTTTGTCTATTTAACTCATAATATAAACAGCATCTTCAAATTAGTTCTGAACATGAACTGTTTAGGAAGCCCGGGATCTGAGCGAAGTTTTCAAGAGCTACAACAAACCCGTCTTGCTATGACGCCATCTTGGTTCATCCTCCTCTATACGCACTTCTATGCATGTCTCATAAATTCCGATTCTTATTGTTTATGAGTGTATTTATATTTATTTGAATATGTAGTGTATGTGTAAGGGTATACTGTACATGCATGCATATTTGTGGATGGATGTATATGTATATGTATGCATATGCATATCTTTATTGTTATTTGGTACAGTCCTCTTGATTATGTTTTGAATTTTTGTTTTTATATATACATTTTTTTACGAGTATTTGTTTCTTGCTTTTATGTTTTTACTTGCAATCTTATTTCCTGATATACTTTCTGCATTAATTCAATCTTAGTATTGCTCAGCAGAAAAGTAAATACATTTCACGTTCAACATCTAGCAATGTAATACAACATACTATAAAACACTAAAAAAAAACACCTTAGCATTGTCCCGACGAGGACCCTGCACAACACCCTACCGTCATCTTGGTGTGTTCTTGCAAACAGCTCACAAATTTGCCCACAAACTTAAAAGTCCAGTTTCCATTCAGTTTTTCAGAAAAAAAAAACTACAGTCCAGTGGTTTTCTATCAGCATGCAATAGGTTTAAAACCCCACTGCTCCTCTTGTAAGTTCTCATCCAGTATCATTTTGACCCCTGTCCTTGCATTTAATAGCAAGATGGTTTATAGAGAATGTGGCACTCTCCATGTCAGCTGGAGCTTGACACCGCTGGCAGAAGTAATGTCTGCCGTGAACCGCTCTTGATTTCTGTGCTTGGTAAATGGCAGTGCTCATGAGGGAGCGATTCGACTCGAGCACAAGGCATCAAAAGTAAGAGCTGGCAGACGATTCCATCAAGGTTTAAAGGTGTCATTCTCTTTTATAATCCCATAACCCCTTCGGGGCCCCGAATGTGATGATGCAGAGCTGACTTTTACTCTCTTATTCCACTCTTTAGGGTACTTGTGGTTATCACAGAAGTACCATTAGAGACCATCTGGCATTGAACCGGCTGTGTGCTTGCATAGCAGACGAGATCCAAAGAATGGTTTTAAATCCCCGCAGTGGCATATCAATGTCTGTTTTTGGCATGCTGGGATTACAGCCACTGTTTAGATCTGTGCCGCTTTCAGAGATCAAGTAAATTCATCCTCTCTGACCTCTTTAGTAGAAATATCTCAAATGAATTGGTTTCAGGTGTACTTCTTAACATGCAGATGTGTTTAATAGATTTTCATGTGTCTGTTCATGTGTGACTTTGCTCATTTGGAACAATGATAACCATCACTCCACTTTTAGATTTTGCCTGCATGAGGCATTAGGAACTTATATATATAGATACATATATTGTATACACGTGCTGGATCAGTTGTTTTTTTTAAAGTTTTTTTTAACTTCTATGCCCACCAAGGCTGCATTTATTTTTGTTCAAAAATACAGTAAAAACAGTAATCATGTTAAATATTACAATTTTCAATAATGATTTTCTATTTTAATTACCTTAAGATATTTAGTTCTGTGACAAAGCATGAATTTGTAGTATCCATTCCTCCGTCTTCAGTGCACATGAATCCTTCAGAATCATCTTATATGCTGATTTATATCAGTATTGGAAAACAGTTGTTCTGATAGCTTATTTATTGATTTATTTGGAACTTGTGATACTTTTTTAGGATTCTTTGAAGAATAAAAAGTTGAAATTAATGGTATATTTTATAAAATAATATTTGGTTACACTTTATTTAAGGTGTCCTTGTTACAGTGTAATTATACATTTAGTATACTGAAATATATTAATTAACTAGGGATTAGGGTTCGGTTTTAGGGTTTATTTTGCATGTAATTATGCATAATTATTGTTATTATAATAGTAAGTACGTGTAACGTGTGTAACAAGGACACCTTAAATAAAGTGTAACCAAATATTATTTACAAAATTACACACTACTGGTTCAATGGTTATCTTTTTTTTTATTCTTTTTTTAAATAGTTTTATTTAAATATTTAAAAATTATGTTTTTTTATAGTTTTATTCGGCAGGGATATCTTAAATTGATTTTTATTTTATTTATAAAAAAATGATAGTAAAGATTCCATTTAAAGACTAGCTAATGAGTTATTTTATGTCGTATCTACTATGCACTTCTGGCTGTACAAGAAAGTATAGGCTAGACTAGAAGACCAGACAGCTGAATTGCTCTCTCCCTCACTATCACACTTCTAAGTATACCAGCATTTTAAAATCAGGTGTAATAGTCAGTAAAAGTGCTCTGACAATAGACACAATGCACGTGTGAATAGGAGCTGATTTTGTAGCTGTCAGCACTTCCAGGTCATACTGCTTAGGTGCTACAGCTGAGGCGAACGGATCAATAAACACTCCACTCATGCTCTTTCTCACGTCTCTCACTTCTATCTCCTTTCAGTCTGCCTCCGTTCCTGTTTCTCTTCTGCTTTGTGAACACGCATAACCGACGCATAACCTACAAAGAAAGTGCTGTAACCACAATTGCTTGTTGTGACGTGACATGTGACAGTGCTCTGCATTTAACCCATCCAAAGTGCACACACACAGCAGTGAACACACACCGTGAACACACATCCGAAGCAGTGGGCAGCCATTTATGCGGCAGCACCCGGGGAGCAGTTCGGTGCCTTGCTCAAGGGCACCTCAGTCGTGGTATTGAAGGTGGGAGAGAGCACTGTACATTCACTCCCCCCACCTACAATCCCTGCTGGTACGAGACTCGAACCCACAACCTTTGGGTTACGAGTCCGTCTCTCTAACCATTAGGCCACGACTTCCCCATATTGCGAGTTATAAACAGGGGCGGACTTAACCTATAAGCGAGGTCATTAGTGACGGGGAATCAGGGGGCCTCATCTGACATTGGCGAAACATGTTTGGCAAACGCTCCAGTAAGTATTTGTGTTCTGGAGAGCGTCAAATGTTTATAGTTACAGCGTTGAGCAATGTAACCAATCACAGACATATCTGTTGATTTTCTGAACGCCAGGTGTTTAAGTTCGAATCCACTCACCGCTCAAAACGCAAGATTTTAGAGTCCAGTGCTTACTCAGCAAGTCACGAATTATAATGAAGTGTAGACATGATGTAAATAAGAGATTCGTTGTGCAGTGTAGAGAGCTTCATTGATTAATGGGACGTTGTGAGATCCCGATGATCTGAAGTGAGTTACAGCTTTCCTATGTGCGCCAACATGAATTGCCGTGCACTCGAATAAATGCACGAATGCGATGACTGGAGTTTTTTTTCTGCTTAATATATATATTTTTTTACATCTGAAAGGCTAAATAAACTATGAAAGAGATAGTGGGCAAAATATCCAGCGACTACTAAATTGTCCCTAGCAATAATTTTGATCATACAAATAAATATAGGCTATGTGCATGATGTTGTAATTTTGTCCGCATCTGAGACGGCGACAAATGTAAGGATGAAGTTAGTAAATTACTAAATTTGTTCAGCTGAGCACTTGAACTGGTCAACAAGAATAATGACTGTGCTTCTTCAAATCACTGTGTAACAAGAACTAATGGTTTATGTTTAAAACAAATAAATAAATAGTGACTTATCGGGCTGTTGCTTAATGATTTCTATGGGTATTTTTTTTTGTATATCTAAATGTAAAATAAAGATAAGATATATAAAGATAATGACATAATATACAATATCACCTACACATGATCTTTAAAAAATATTCTAGCATAGCCTAATTAAAATTCATTTACAGCATTTACATACCTCAAAACTCATGCCTCAAAACATCACATAGACTACCTTTAAGGTACTTTCATGGTGCTTTTTGTCCCTTTTGCGGTTTTACAGCGTCTCACTTGCATTGTATAGGAAAGAGCAGAATGGACATTCTTCTAAATATCTCATTTTGTGCTGTACAGAAGAACAGGTTTGGAGCAACATGATGGTGGGTAAATGATTACCGTATATACATTTGTGGGTAAACTATTCCTCTTAGAGAAAAAGATAAAGAGACCATCTTACAGTGCTTACAACATCTTTTTCAGACATGTTTCACAACGGGCAGAGTTTTTCACAACAGCGCATTCTGTCAAATTTAGGAAGTTGAATCTGGTTTTGTTGAAGAACATTGTTGTGATTTCATCATTGACATTTTTGTGCATTCGGCTGGAAAATGCACTTGTGTCTTGATTTTGTTTTGCTTGCATTGTAGACGCCGGCTTTCTGTTGTACAGCAATGTCTTTTTTGCTTACACATTTATACGGATAGGATATACTCGCAGAGTCGGCATCTTGTCAAGGTGGTTCTCAGGTTTATTTCTGTCACAGTGGACAAATAGCCTGCCACGTGTACTTTAGACTCATATAGCATTACATGTGGGCTTTTTCCACAAAGTTATTTGTTGTGCTTCAGTAAATATATTGTAGGTAAATGCTACAATCAACATCTCAATTTGAAGATCTCAGTTTCATTTTGCTGAATTATTCAAGCATTTGTACTGCAGACTTTACACTTACATTTAAAGGAGCTTCCAAGACGTATCAATGAAGTATTTCAGTATTTTTGTGGTATTTTGGGCATGGTGAAGAAATACTATATTTTTTGGACATGTACTAAGTACAGGGTTTGGACAAAATAATGTAAACACCTGAATTAGGCAATATTTCTTTATGAGGGTGTTTTATCACCATTTACCTTCCAACCTTCTTAGAACAGATTCATACAACTTTTACATAGTCTCCATTTGAATGTCGTCTATCAGAACATCTGCCAGTTGCTTCAGAGAAGTTGAAGGAGGAAATCTACTTCTCACTCTTCTCTCCAAAACTGCCCACAGTGTTAGGGGAAGCGCATTACGTAACACGAGTTACATTATCAGATACTTTTTTTTTAAGTAACTAGTAAAGTAACGCGTTACTTTTTAATTTATAAGAAAATATCGGAGTTACTTTTTCAAGTAAGTAAATCCAGTTACTTTGTTTTCCCATGTATTGACCGACAGCTAATGTTGAGAGAAAGCAGGAGTGCGTGCAGACGTGTGGTGTGTGCTGTCGGAACATGATGTTTACTGTAGATTCTAGACTAAAGTGAAACATGCGTTTACCATAGCGCCCAAAAACAGATTCAGCGTTCCTCAAAATGAATAAAAACAGTGAAATGCAAATCAAAATAAACGCAAACCTGCAATAATGAAATGTTTCAATAACACAATATAATCTTTCGGGATTTAATTCCCAGTTATTAACCAAAGTCTTGGCTGCGACCGTCGATGTCCAATTCAACCATAATAAGCAAAACGCCTAACATTTGTTGTTCTTTCTTTTTTTATCCTGAAGAGTGTTGAATTTCTCTCTGGATCCTTTTCTTATGCAATGCAGATGGCCGCACCGCTGAACGGTTTTTTGTTGAGCGGCGTACTCTACTGTATAGACGTGAATTTACTTTTGCTTCAGCTTGAGGTTTATTCATTACACTTTTTGATGTGAAAGGGCTTTTACATTTGCCAAAAAAATAGAACTTTGATTTTTAAAAACAAACAAGCAAACCCAGCCCATGTGACAAAAAGTAACACAAAAGTAACGCAACGCATTACTTTCCAAAAAAGTAATAAGTAACGTAAATAGTTTAATTTTTAGGGAGTAACACGATATTAGAATGTATTACTTTTAAACGTAACTTTTCACTGCTGCCCACATGTGTGTTTGACAATAATAAATTTCGGTGCATTCGTATGGCAAGGCTCAGCCCTGTTCATCCCCCCATAGTTCCTTTGTTTACCTACCCCCACTCCGTGTTGACAAACCCCTGACCCCAGTCTTCTCTTCCACTTTTCTCGACTTTCCCGAACACCTCTTTCTTGTTTGTGTCCTGCTTTGACTCTTATGTAGTTCAACTCTCGCCTTCTTTTTGTCACGACTGATTTTCCTGGTATAGCCTATTTCAGTGGAGACTTGTGTGCCCCACATTCCTGCCTGACGCGTCTCTCCCCCGTCGGTCACGTTTTTTGATAAACTGACACAAAATTCAGTGCACCACGTTTTCTCACTGGGTATTTAATGCACCAGACTTTCTGCCTTTCCAACAATATACCCACTGCTGTTCTTTCTCCGACTCACTCGTCTTCGTACCCCCCCTTCCCACCCCAGATCGTTTACCATCTTCCTTTACCCCTTAACTCAGTCCTGCCAGGCTTCCGCCTCTTTAGGCGTCGAAATCTCAAAACATCTTTGTTTTTCCACGACTAGCAGTCCACTAACCATACCTGTTTTGCCCAATTACCCATTCGATCAACTTTATAGTTTCATGCAAACTCTTTTTGTCCATTACCTTCAATCCCCGCACCCGAACATTAGTCGTTTCACCATATCAACTCCTGTTTATTCTTCCCCTATTATTCCCTTGGTTCGGGTAGTAATTTGATTTCCACAATATTGGTACTGTGTTTTTGTTGTATTTTTAAATATAAAGTACATCGCCGTGAGCATAAGAGATTTAAGTGGACGAATTCAATCCTCCCCCTACGTCCCTTATTTGGATTTTCTCCCCTCCGGCATTCACCCCCCCAACTATTCCTTCCTTCACTGATACCTCGCCAATCTCCGATTACTCAGCGGTTGTGTGCCAACACCATCACACAGTCATAATTTTTGTAAAGACAGGTGTTATTTACACCACCACAACTACAGGTCGGGCCCTTCTGTTCAAGTGTCTACCATTTGACACTCCAGGTCATATTCACACTGGGGCACCACTTCTACGTGTAAGACTGTCTCTTTTTAGAAGTTTCTGACTAAGTCACTACCTCTATTTCACGGCGCCCCCCGTGCCTTTTGTTTACATAAAACACAGTTATATCATCACCAAGTATCACTTACAATAATGTACACAACGTAAAGAATCTAGACAACTGAAAAGATTACAATAAAAGATAGTGTTTTTTCACCGTACCCCCGTCTGCATATAAATGGCATTTACCTAGCCAGCGCCATTTGTTATCTTCACAGCACATTTCTACGTTTATGTTCTGTACCCGTTATATTAATTAGGCCATATTGGAGATGATATTATGTACCTTCTTATGACCCCCACCCCCTTCCGCAGTACCAATCTTCAGCGCTATATTTTCCATTAATCGCTAATATTCTACCCGTCACTCTCACCCCATTTTTGGCTGCAACTCCTATAAGGTCATCGATTTTTTCCTTTCCTGTCGGCGCCCCATTTAGTTTGTCATACAGCAGTTCACTCCCTCCCCCCCTCCCTTCTCCTTATGTGAGAGCTGCACTTGTCAATCTTATCGGTTATGCTATCGTAATTTTATTTTGATTGTCATTTTCCCGGTTTGCACACGACAAAACATGCAGGATTTCCCCACCTATCACATTTCCCTGTTCAGATCCCTCCCACCGATAATTAACGAACGCATGCCTTTGAACATTGGGAGATCGGACAGAGCAGTTCTCCTCCAGAATCACTGTGCCCCCGCCATTTCAACTCAAGAGAAGAAGCTCACATCTGTGTCAATCCTGCAGCGTGCATCCTTTGCTGTCATGCGGTGTTAAACCCATTTCCCGGTAACGTCATTTGTTGCGATTACATGCAAATTCAGGTATCACTTATTTAACTGTGTACCGAACAGGCCCACTGGCCCCCCCTTTTCCTGCTCTGTCGAGTGTAACCCGTACACAGGACCCAGCTCGTAGATTACAGGCTATGTCAGTTTCATTTGCCAGCATAGTCCGTTCAGTGGATATAGGTGCGAGGCCTCTTTTTTCCCCCAGCGTGTCTGGAAGTGTCTAACCCGTTTCTAGCAAGTTACTGGTACTGCTTTTCATGGTTTTTCCATTCCTCTAACCCGGTTTACACACTGTTCGAATTTCCGTTTTGAGCCTGCCAAACATTTTGTTTACTGCACTCCTTTTTCACAGTCAGCCGTTCACACCATTGTTTAACAATGCATTCTTGATATTTGTTTTGCTTTTCTCATTTTTTTTGTTTCCGGGACTTTCTTTTTTTTATCCCCCCCCACCTGGTCTTTTAACTTTGTGAATTTATGGAAGTCCCCGATTTATAATTACTTCAGCCCTTCAACCTTGGTTTGTTTTTCCTACACCTTTACCACAAGAGAAACACCACTTCCATTTGCTCTTAGAATATTACAACCAAGCACTTTAATTTGATTTTTGTAATAAACATTATTCCTCGTTCATATAAACGAGTCTTTTTCATCTCTCCTAGGATTTCCCATTCTCCAGGATTGTTAGTTTTCTTCATTTTAAACCTGAATTGATTTGGAAAGTCTTTGTTGCAGCAATTCACCCTCCAGCCATACGCGAGTCGTTATTAGGTCTTAGTTTAAACCATTCATTCGGACCGCTAACATCTTGTAGTCCCTTTCTTACGCTGATGGACACAGTAGTTGCCATCTTTATGTTTCTAGCCATGTGTTAACACCTCCCTTTCTTTGATTCTGTGCAAAAAAAGGCCCAAAATCCGATACCGCCCAGCTTGGACCTTGTACTGTGGCTTTACTTCGTTTGAGACGCCCTACTCCCTGATGGTAAAGTATTGTTTTCGTTTACCATTCTTTTGTCAACACTTGTGTAGGCTGAGTGTAATTTTGCACCTCTCCGTGAATACGACTCCTGTGCTCCTACATGGTGGGATTTGCACAATCCGCTCCCCGGTCTCGGTTTTGCCACAAAACTGGGAATTTTTACGAGTCCTTCCACGCAAGATCTTGGATGAATAGAATTCATGGTGTACTAACCTCTGCACCAAGCAAAACAAAACTGGATCGATGTTTTTTTTTACAAGACTTGTCCTTGGTCCGTTTTATCATTATATTGACGGCCATGGCACGACAGTAGCTCCAGTACATGATATGTACTGAACACATAAAGTCTTCCGAGCTGCTCTGCAGACACCCCCCCGGTAGGTCATGCTTCACAGCATTTTGCACCAGTTTTTTCATTTGAGAAAACTACCATCATATCATATACACACACAAACAAAACTCTTTCAAATTAAAAAGTAAAAAAATGGAAACAACAGAATTGGGTTAAATAAATGAATAAAACAAAACAGAATTTGAGGAAAAATAAAAAGTATGTCATAGGGTCCTAAAAGTTATATTTTTGTTAAACTGCTGCTTTAAAAAAACTGCTGTTAAATTAAGTTACATGGTTTCAATTAATTACATGCTTTTTGATTAATACAATTTATTGAACAGAAAACGCAGAACTCAGAAAAATTTCTAAGCCATACATTTTGGAAAAATATGAAATATGAAAACGGTTTTATTTTTAATTTGAAATCAAATTTCACAATATTAGTGTTTTGCTGTATTTTTGATCAAAATAAATTGAGTGAGGCATAAGGATGAAATGAAACATGAAAACCATCTTCACTGACCAAAAGCGCTCTGTTAGTGTACAATCACTATTTTCAAAATTTTGAACCTGTAGTGAAGATACCTGTAGTTGAAGGCAGCAGCCAGCGGTTCTCAAAAAGGTACATGGATAGATAATGATTTTTGGATTTTCGTGCGCGCAGGTTATGTTTAATCCCCCCTGTGAGTGAATTGCACCTCACATAACACTCCCCGGACACAGACACTTTGTGAATTGGGCTCTAATAGATGACCAATTCGACAGCAAGAATTCTAACCTCCAACATGTGGAACTTTTCCAAAAGTGTTACAGCTTCTTAAACAAATTGCCAGAGCTGATGAGCAGATGAATCGTTTAGACAGATGTCAACTTGAACTAGGTTTTGAGACATGCACTTTTCTTCAAAAACCCGAAAATGATCCAAACTACATTAAATTCACACGCTGGATAAACAATTTGTGCCAACCATGTCTTTTAATCTACATGCCAATGAGATGGACAGTTCTCAAAGCTGCAGTGTGGACCAGCCTTTATGCTGATAGTCCTAATCTAGACATGTTATACTAGGAATAAAAAAAAAAAGCTATATCTATAACTTGCATTATTAAGGAGAAAGTGGGCCCTCTTTGCCCTCGTAGCTTGAACACATTAAGTGGCAAAGCCCAGTTTTTTTAAGTGAGCACATCTAGTTGTTCTTGTGAAAATGAAAGCATTATGAATCACATGGCGTTTGGCCGCTTTCCCAGATGCAGCAAATCGGTGTTAGCGAGAAACACATGGTGTGATTATATTTACCGTATCTCCAGCAGCCTCTTCAGATGCAATATTATCCTGTGATACGTCATCAACAGGACTCATTTCGCACTTCTGAATCATTGTCATGTATATGACGTTGTTTTACCGCACCGGTTTCACCTCGAGACCTGTTTGAGTGGCTCTGTGTGATTAATTCACGAGCATCAGGGCATGAATACATGCTGAAGCATCTCAAACGTGTGGGCGACTGCGATAGCTCACGGCCTTTTAAAGACGCACATTGTCTTGCGTATACAAGGTATTCAAACAAGGTTTGTGCACATAAGGTTGAAAACAGCTCTTCAGGCAAGAGTCTGAGAAAACTGCTTATGTTCTTCATTCATGTCAGCTTGAATAACCGGCAATATAAGATGTTTAAATATAAATTATAACACTTTATAATAAGGTTTGATTCTTTAACATTCATTTATGTGTTAGGTATCATGAAATAATGAATGAATGATTAATTTTGGTTACTGTTAATTTATATATGCTATTGTACATTGTTAATTCTTGTTTGTTTATATTACATAAACATTTATTTATACAGTTTGAAATCTTAAAGTTTTAGTGTGTATAGAAATTAATATTAACCTACATTTCTAAAGGTTTTAAAAGTATTGTTCATCCATTAGTTTAAATAATGTTAACAAATCAGCTATTCATTTTTCATATTGTTCCATAAAGTGCAAATGAAACATTTTGCTTGCTTTAGTATTTAGAGGTCCAGTCTCTTCCTAGTTTCCATCCCAGCAAAACACAATCTCAGTTTACAGTGTATATTGTACATCTGCAATATGTATTTTAGGAAGATGTATTGATTACTAAGACTTATGGAAGGTTTTTTTTTTTCAGTGAGAGGTCACAGGTTGGAACCTTGCACGACTAATACTTTTTTTGTGACTTCAGTGGAACAGAGATGCAGTCTCTGGATGTCTGTGCTTACAGTGCTAGAGCGAAACGTTGTAACTTAAAATAAGATATGACCGATTTTATATCACATTAATGGTATGTCATAACTGGGATCAAGAATTGGACTGCGGTCCACTAATTGTTGACCCCTGGTTTAGTTTAGTAAAGAATGTTGAATTTTTTAGTGTCCAACACCACTGTAATGCAAAAACTGGTTAATACACCGTAACCCTTTTCTGTCAGAATATTCGACATGTAATTACAGTGTTGTAGTTGAGACCAGCTCATTCGAATCCAAGTCAATAGTGAGACCAAAATAAGGTTGAGTCTGAGTCAAGAACCAGTCCTCATGCTCCCAAGTCCATGAGAAAATGAAGACCATGAAAATATGGTCTTTTACGGTGGCAGAGAGAGCTCAATGCGCTGCAAATGAAAAAACACAAGCAATTAGAAAAACAACACATGCAAATTAAGAAAACATCTTCATCAATTTGACAACACACGCGCTGCAAATTGTCAGAAATGCGCTACAAATTCTCACAACACACACACAGAAATACGCTGCAAATACAGACACTCGCCACAAATTCTCACAACACACACATACTGATTTAACATTCAGTGTTTCTGTAACAAATACACTTTTTTCACGTCTTAAGAGGAAACAAATGAGTGATCCCATTTAAAGGGATAGTTTGCCCAAAAACAAACACCCTCATGTTGCTCCAAACTTGCATTACTGTGGAACACAAAAAGAGATGTTTAGCAGAATGCTCACGCTGCTCTTTTACATCAAGTAAATAAAGACAAGAGCCACTGAATCTAAAAAAAAAAAGCACCATAAATGTGATTTTATTCAAGTCATCACACAGTACTAAAATTGAAATTATTACTCACTGAAAATCTTCTCTTTGGTAACACATTTCAGTACTAGCTCAGCAATGGATCCTCTGCAGTGAATGGGTGCTGTCAGAATGAGAGTCCAAACAGCTGATAAAAACATCACAATAATCCACAAGTAATCCACACCACTCCAGTCCATCAGTTAACATCTGGATAAGACAAAAGTTGCATATCTGTATTGTAACAATTCCAAGCAATTCCAGTTGCTTAATACGAGTTAAACAGCTCACAAAAAGAGATGTTCACCATAATGTTCATGCTGCTCTTTTACATCAAGTAAATAAAGACTAGAACCATTGCAAAAAAAAAAAAAAGCACTAAGAAAGTATAGGTCATATGATCACAAACTTCATGTCAAAGTCATCCTAAAGCCATACAGTACTAAATTTAAATTATTATCACTGAAAATCATCCCTGTGTCAAGCTCTCAATATCACTTGCATTCATAGTCAGAGATGTTGCTTGATGACACAAAAAAAAAAAAATGCCCACAAAGATGTAACGAATGATACCTTTCATTTTCTGTAATGAATCAGTCCACTGAAGGCGAGTGTAGTGAAGAACCCAAGTGCAGTTTATTTACAAAGGTGATCCAAACAATAATCCGTGACTTGACATGAACAGACTTGACGAGGCATGAACAGACTAGACGAGGCATAAACAGACTAGACTCACCGACAGCGGGTTACAACTTCAATACACGACAAAGAACAATGACAACATGATGGCTACTTATAGCAAACAAGAGGGTCAAATGACAAGAACAAACCAATGGGAAACAAAACACATGACTAAGACAACCAATCAGAACATAACACATACACAAAGCAGAGATATATGAGGCAAGGGAAGCATGACACTAACATGGGGTGAAATAATTACAAAATAAAAGACATGAAAACATTAACATGAAACACAACCCAAAACACCACATTACATTTCCCCCCCTCTAAGTGCGGCTCCAGATGCCCAAACAAAACCCAAAAGTCCAGGAGGGTGGTGGAGTGGAAGCGGAACTGGGGGAGGGATGGAGGGCCAGGCCCGGCATGGCGACTCAGGCATGGCGGCCATCTTGGCCGGTGGGACTCAGGCGTGGCGGCCATCTTGGCCGGGGACTCAAGCTTGACATGAGCAGACTCTGAAATGGCGGCCATGATGAGACGAGGCTCTGAAATCGCGTTGAGACGTGTATAAGACTCTATAAGGGCGGCCATTGTGAAGGAGAACTCTTGTGTGGCGGCCATATGGCATGAAGCTCTTATGGCGGCCATATGTGAGAACTCATGAGAGGTGTGATGATGATGTTATGGATGTGAATACGGCTCTGCTTGGCAGAATGACGTGAACAGTTTGGGAAGTTCATGTCCTTCTGCCTGAAAGCAGATCCACTCACCTGTAGAGCAAAGTTTATATATTGTTCTAGTGACCAGTGTGGGGTATTATGTGGCATTAAACGTGGGATGTCCTTACTTAAACCATAACGGAAAATGTCTTTCAGGAATGTTTCATTAAAATCCACTAGGTGAAAATGCCTACAAAAGTCCTCCACATAATCCTCAATGGAGCGATTACCTTGACAGAGGCAAACAAGATGATCTGCTGGGTTCATTTTTTCGGTTGTGTATTCTGTAACGAATCAGTCCACTGAAGGCGAGCGTAGTGAAGAACCCAAGTGCAGTTTTATTTACAGTGTGATCCAAACATCCAAACAATAATCCGTGACTTGACTTGACATGAACAGACTTGACTTGACCAGACTTGACCAGACTTGACCAGGCATAAACAGACTAGACTCACCGACAGCAGGTTACAACATCAATACACGACGAGAAACAATGGCAACATGATGGCTACTTATAGCAAACAAGAGGGTCACATGACAAGAACAAACCAATGGGAAACAAGACACATGACTAGGACAACCAATCAGAACATGACACATACACAAGGCAGAGATACATGAGGGCAAGGGAAGCATGACACTAACAGGGTGAAACAATTACAAAATAAAAGACATGAAAACATGAACATGAAACAAAACCCAAACACCAAACCCCACATTACATTTTCACTGTATGGAAAAGATTGACTCTGGTTGGGGTCATAAAAGATTGGGCTGATAAAATATATTACTGAACACATTTAAAGAAATGTGGAAGTGTAAGATGAAAATTTGTTTCTCTTGGAGTTTCCAGACAAATATGAGCACTCAAATCCTTAGAGTCTTATAAAAAGAATTCCAGAGTTCCTCTAACTCGGCCTGTGATGCTCTGCCCTGGGGAAATATTTTCAGTCGCCATCTGGAAAGAAGTCTTGCTTGCTGAACACTGATTAGACTTCCTCTATTCACATCTCAGACTGTTTGCTGTGTGTGATGAGAGGTCGGATGTCAAGCTGCTTTAAGGTCAGAGAGAGTTAATGAGGCCGAGCTGCTGAAGATGTTCAGGGATTTCACAGAGAATGAAACAATCTGATATCTACGAATCTAATTAAAATTCAATTAACTCAGATGGAGTCAGCATGTGTGAGGAACAGTTAATACATAGGATATTAGTGGTCTAAGACCGGAGAGCACACACTGGACTTTTTTTTATATGTTAAAGAATTCTTCAAGGTCCAATGCAAGTAAAAGGAAAAGTTTGAACAAAAAAAAATAACATTCAGATTATTATTTTATTTTTCCCAAAATCATTATTCAGCTTTTTCTATGCAATTATGGTTAAGTTGCTGTCGAGCTACAAAAAGGGCAAAAAACTCAGAAAACATTTTTTTGTTGCATTTTCTAAAAATAAGTCTCTTATGCTCACCAAAGCTGCATTTGACCAAAAATACAGTAAAAACAGCAATTATGTGCAATATATTTACAATTGAAAAGAACATTATATTTTAAAATTTAATTTATTCCTGTGATGCAAAGTTGAATTTTTATCATCATTACTCCAGACTTCAGTGTCACATGATCTTCAGAAATCATTCTAATATGCTGATTTGCTTCTCAAGAAACATTTCTAATTATTTATCAGTGTTGAACACTCTGAAAAAAGAACAAAAAATCCTAATGACCCCAAACAATTGAACAGTACTGTATAAGTTGCTATTCGATGATGATGTTCATCTTTGCCAATTTAAGCTGTTGTCTCATTTCCAGGTTCAATAATGCTGCTTCATTAGTTCTCAGTGCATGTTTTAAATTATGGCTGCTATGTTGGATAGACATGAGATTTCAAGATTATCAATAAATAACAACTTGAAGTTCAGACTGTTCCTACTTAATATGATTGTAGTTCTTTCCCTCATTAAAACCATTAAGTATACAGTCAAGTACCTTTGTCCTTTTGTCTGATTTTCAAATACTTTTCTGCTTAAAATCATAGATTGTAATGTTTCTGTGTGTGCGATTCACCTCATAGCTGGTTCGATTGGTTCATGGCTTATATCATTTTAATGAAGACATTTTAAAAATTCCTATGGGAAAAATACTTCAGGAACCATCAGCACTGAAAAACTGAATGGCACTAATGCACTCTTCCCAACTAATTTCCTGTGGCCTCATGGGATAGTGTCCATCGGATGCTTATACTTCATCATTACAGAAGACATATTCTTTCATGAATACTATGAATGACAGTCAGACAGACAGCCACCTCATTTCACGCACTGCTAATCACCCACCATAATGTAAGGGAGTCAGCTTATTCAGATGCAGGACATCATTTACTACTTGCTAACTGGTTGCAGGTGGCGTTAGTCAATTTTGTTTTGTTTAGTCTAAAGTCATGAATTTAAGTCAGCATAAAAACTTAATTTGACCTAACTTGAATCCAAAAAGGTAGTTAGCCCTTGGCTGTTTGGGTTAAACCACAGCCAAATGGAGTTTGTGTTGAATACATTTTGTTACTTATCTAAAATATTGAGGATTCCTTGGAAATACCTTCATTAACAACCTGTCCACCTTCAAATTACCAAGTAATGTTCACTTTCTCCAAAGATGCACAAATTGGCAAAATTGTTTGGTAGCACAAAGTCTCTAGAACTGCGATTAGATACTTTCACACCAACCCTAGGGAAGACTTGCCAAACTAAAGTCTCTATTATCATAAATATGAACAATTGGCATTCACTAAACATCTCTAGAACTTTGATTACAATAGACAGAAAACAAGATATGTGATGCCACATAAAGATAAATGCCATCATGGACTGCACTAGGGGATTTTAGGCCACACACCATCTTTGTCTGGATTTATTGCACTGATCGAATACAGATCCCCAAATGCACACAAAATAATTGTCCACTGACCCTGTGAATGAAGCTTTTGATGCGGCCATCCAGGTCCCCTGACCTAAACCCTCCGAAAACCTGTGGTGCGACAACCTGAAGAAGCCCAAAGGATCAGCAAAGAGAAACGGTCTGTAAGTGTGCCGTCTCATATAACCTAATCCAGCATTATAGGAAGAGATGAATGGTTTTATGTCAGCATAGGAAGGACACACTAAATGTTCAGAGATGTAAATGACTCGAGTATTTGTATTTTGTTATTGCGCTCAAGAGTACGCACATTTCTTAGCTGCCATTGTACTCAATTACATTGATGAATCACCCGCACGTTTTATTATTTCTCACAATTAAACTGTCAAAGTAAATATTTCACTGGTTATCACAATGTAAATTTATCCTTGACCGAACCAACAACTCAGATCATGTTCTTGTGAATTTTATTTTATTTAAAACCACCAATGACATATGAATCACTGATGCAGGGATGCTGAAATCTATCACACACATTCAGCTGTGGGCATGTCCTGCATGTCTGGAGCAGTAAGGCAAAACCCATGTCAACATGGAGAAGAACATGCAAATCCACACAGAAAAGCCTCCTGGCTCAACTGGGACTCAGACCAGGATCTTTCTTGCTGTGAGGCGACAGGGCTGACAGTGGGCGGAGTCACACAGACCAAACACACAATTTAAAGTAGAATAACTGACTGTAGCATTGTTTTTCAGAGAAGCAAGTATGTGAACTTAGCATGTTTCCTACATATCTACAAATATTGCGGTATGCTTCAGTACAGTCAAAAAATGACATACAGTACCTATAAAGAAACACATTTCAATTAAATTGTAACTATTATTGATGATCAACTTGACTTGAGTGTGCTTATAAGTCTGTACAACTGTATTAAGTATGATATAAAGGTAATTTATAAAAAATTAAATTGTTCAAATTAAATATATATATAGATAGATATAGATATATATATATATACACACACAAATATATATATATATATAATACACATGTACTTAATTCCAAATTGATTACAATATACCAGCAAAATTTAAATACTAATAAAATCATAATAACTACTATTCACATATCTACATTACCTTTTTGCTTATTTTATTATTGTACCTACAAACAAACACACACACATACACACAACTGTTGTTTTTATGGTTTATGGGGACATCCCATAGGCTTAATGGTTTTTATACTGTTCAAACCGTATTTTCTATTGCCCTACAACAACCCTACCCCTAAACCTACCCCTCAAAGGAAACATTCTGCATTTTTAGATTTTCAAAAAAACTCTGAATGATTTATAAGCTTTTGAATTACGGGGACATTGAAAATGTCCTCATAAATCACCTTCCCGTTGTAATATCTATGTCACACCCATGTCATTATACAAATTTGTGTCCTCATAAACCACATAAACCATGCACACACCCACACCACACACCCACACACCACACACACACACTATTCTATATACTATCTTTTGTTCCTCTATCTTTATTTTTGTATAATGTCCTTAGTTTTTTTCCCTCCTTTGTCTTATTAGTTATTGTATTCATTTCATTTAAACTGTAAATCATTGCTGTATGATAATAATAGCTCATTAATACTGTATTACGGAAGAGGATGTCACAACTTTACATTCACATTTTTTGACAGTCACTAACTTTACTAAAGTGGATTTTGTAAAGTATAAACATTATGTACCTGCAAATGATCTAATTTGGGAGCGAAAAATACATTTTAGACAGAATACCACGAAATAACTACTTCACAGTGCTAACGGCATTGCAGATTTTATTATTGTTTAAACACACACATCATACATTTTAATTCCTCAACTTTCTCAATCTTCCTATTTGTATGTGTCTATAATAGTTTATATATATATATATTCCCCGTCATGAACTCGGCTGCGTCGAAACGCTACGGGACGCCCCCAGCGTGACCACCCTCTGAATCACATGTGTAATCAGTCCAGTGGATGGGCGAGATGTCACGGGCGGGTGACGTAATGACCAGGAAGCTGTAAAAGCACGTGCGGTGAGACCAGCGTTAGCTTTTGTCATTCAGCAAGCGCTCTTTGTGTGTCAGTCTTATTTGGTGTTGTCTGTACATTATCATTCTTTATTTTACCAATATGAGTGTAGACAAACATACGGCGAGAGCTGGCAGTATATTAGACTGTGTGTTCTTCCCTGCCCGTGCTACATTTCGGGTGGGGATACACACATTTTGTGTGTTGTCTGCTTGGGAGCAAAACATGCAGAGTCATCTGACTATCCGCATTGCGAGCGTTTGTCACTGCGTATGCTTGCCTCGACGCTCCGCCTGTCTTCCTCCGAGGAGGTTGATGAGGGCATCGATGAGATCGCCAGTTGCACAAACACCATTCACAAAAGGAAAAAGAACAAGCATATTATGCCTAATATTATAATAAGCAGCTTTACTGTGGAGCGGAGCTGTTGTACAGTCGCACAAGCATTATGTCAATACAATTATAAAAAGAAAAGACTCGCGCTGTCAGCTCTCGGAAATAAGGGGCTGATTGTGCTTCTCCCCGCTGAAAGCTCCGCTCCTGCCGGGCACGCTCCGAGGAGTGTGTCCGTGCTTGCGAGTTCGCGGTTCAGTCCCGCTATGGTCGAGGCACAGTGGCGGTTCAGATCGCAGGGATCGCACGTGAATCTAGCGGATGGGTTGGAGACTGCTCGCCCTTTCTCCGCCTGCACTCCCTAGATCCAGCGCTCTCTCTCGAGGCTCGGAAGCCCGCACTGCGGTTTCTTCCCCCTCTGAGCGATAGCTAGCTGCTGCGGCTATTTTTATCCGAGGAGATTGATATTGTTTGTGTGACCAAGTGGCTTGCGCGCTGCCGAGGCAACGCGTGTATTACATAATTTTCCTTTTTTTATGTTAATCTTACCACACCAGACAGTGTTTACTCGTTTGGTTGTTTGGCTGCGTTTGATTCTGAGGAATTAAATTAAGTATTTATCTGACCATGGGAAGTTAGATATATAATTTTTGATATGAAGCGTATCACACCAGACCGTGTTTATTTGTCTGGTTGTTTGTTTGCATTTGATTCTGAGGAACTAAAATAAGTATTTATCGAACTATGCGACGTTCGATTACAGGGGCTCTTGGGATAAAAATTTCTCGAGTAAGAGCACGTGTTTACCTCTCTTCCTCTGAGGAGGTTGAGGCGGTCAGCAGGGGCTGCTGGGCGGGAGCATTCCCAACCTACCGTGTTCCAGCTCCTCATTCTGGGGGCGTCACTTCTCATACTCAGCAGAGTCTAGAGTCACAGTGGCATTCCCAGGCCGATGGCTTATAGCGGAAGGAGGTTCTGCGGACCGTCATTCTCGCTGAATAGTATTTGTCTAAAACGTCCTGATGCCTAAGGCCTATAGGACTTCTGAGGTCCAGCTCCCTCTGGGGAAGAGAGGTTCACACCACATTACAAGGTGCCCGTCTCTCCTCAGTGCCCTCAGGAGATCGGTCTTCCAACCCTGCCAGTGTTCCAGGGCACAGCGGTCTCCGGCGAGCGCTTCTCTCAGTTACCGCCCGGAAACGTAGCGGTGCTAAGAGGCTCGCAACCTCCACGGAGGTCTCTAGAGCAGCTAGTACGGCCATCCCCTGCCGGTTCGCCGCTTCAGGGCACCGAGCTAGCCGCTCCGATTACACCAGAGGTCAGTCTCGAGAGACTGATTCCCTTAGTATGTCACCTGGCGGTGTGGGAGCCCTTGCCAAGCGTGCCTCCTTGGGTCCTGCCCTGAGCAGGCTCTGGTTCTATCAGTCGACTCTTCCTAGCAGATGACGTGGGTCTGAGGGCTGTCGTTTTCAATAGGAGACTTCAGCTATGAGGGTCCTGATGCTGTGGCTCAGGACCTCGGAGGGCAGGCCCCTCTGGGGAAGAGCGGTGCACACCGCGTCACACGGTGCCCTTCTCTCCTCAGTGCCCTCAGAAGATCAGTCTGCCAACCCTGCCGGTGTCCCAGGGCGCAGTGGGCTCCGGCGAGAGCTTCTCTCAGTTACCGCCCATAAACGTAGCGGTGCTAAGAGGCTCGCGACCTCCACGGAGGTCTCTAGAGCAGCTAGTAGGGCCGTCCCCTGCCGGTTCGCCGCTTCAGGGCACCGAGCTAGCCGCTCTGATTACACCAGAGGTCAGTCTCGAGAGACTGATTCCCTTAGTGGACTAACGTGTCTCGGTGGGTCCTGCACACTGTAGAGTTGAGGTTATAGAATCCAGTTCTCCTCCGCCTCAGTTTAAATGGTGTCATCCCCACTATGGTGGGTCCCGAGCAGGCTCTGGTCATGGAACAGAAGTAGTTACTCTTTTGAGGAAGGAGGCCATCGAGGTGGTCCCTCCTCATGTAGCAGAGTCCGGGTTCTACAGTCGGTACTTCACCGTTCCGAGGAAGGATGGAGGGTGGTGTCCTATTTTAGATCTGTGTAATTTTGAACCGCTCAGTTAGGCGACTGAAGTTCAGCACGCTCGCACACAAACAAGTCATGTTTCAGATCATGTCCGAGGACTGGTTTGTCACGATAGATCTAAAAGATGCATACTTCCATGTATCCATCCTTCCTAATCACAGGAAATTCCTGAGGTTTGCTTTTGGGGGCAAAAGCTTACCAACACCGAGTTCTTCCTTTGGCCTTGCACTCTCACCCCACACTTTCACGACTCAACCACATCGGCGATTGGTTGATATTAGCTCAATCAGAGTGGATGGCAGTTCGAGATCGAGATGTCGTTCTCGCTCACACGAAAAAGCTGGGGTTAAGACTTAACGCTAAGAAAAGTGTGCTTTCTCCAGCTCAGAGGACCACTTATTTGGGCGTGGTGTGTGATTCGACCACGATGTAGGCATGTATAGCTCCTGCTCAGATCGAGTCAATCCTTGTCGCGAGAGTGAGAGAAGGCCGGTCACTCACTGTCAAGCAGCTCCAGACTGCTGGGTCTTATGGCAGCCGCGTCCAATGTGGTTACTTTTGGCCTGCTGTACATGAGACCCCTACAGTGATGGCTTAGGACCAAGGGGTTCTCCCTGAGGGGAAACCCACTTCGCATGCTCAAGCACGCGGTGGTGCCTACCTGCCTAAGACGTGTGAAGGAAACCTTGGTTCTTATCTCAGTGCCTGGTGCTGGGAGCTCCTGGTCGCTGCATATGCTAGCGACGGATGCATCTTTCACTGGTTGGGAGCGGTCATGAGTGGCCGTTCGGCCCGCGGCCTGTGGAGCGGCCGTCATTTCACATGGCACATAAGTTGACTGGAGTTGCTGGCCGTGTTTCTAGCTTTGAAAGACTTCCTCCCAGGCCTAAGAGATTGCTATTTGTGGGTGCGCACCAACAACACAGCCGTGGTCTTTTATATATGTGTGGGCAGACATCCTGTCGAGGCAGGGGACGAGGCCCGGAGAATAGAATGCGTCACACCCCTAGGGTGAAGCAGACTGGGAGAGTCTTTGGTCCCGCTCAGGTGGCACTTTTTTTGCGACTCAATGATATCTACACGGAATACCCTCTGGTTCTTTCCTCTGACTCCTCCAGCTCCACTGGGTGCCATCGTAAGACGTGGCCGGGCTCTTCTTCTGTAACCTTTACCCCCCCTATGTTCTGCTCCCGGATTTTCTGGCAGAGAGTGCTTGGCGCTGGAATGAGGTCAGGTGCGGACCTGCCATTAGCCCTGTTTTTCTGGCGCCGCCGAGTATGTTCTCGACCGGAGTCCTCGCCTCGACGGCACTCCATGGGAGATTCCCGTCAGGAGAGATCTCCTCTCAAAGGCGGAGGGCGCGCCCCCTCCCGGAGCTGTGGAAGCTGTGGGTGTGGACTCTGAGGAGGCACAATTCATAGCTTCTGGTCTCTTAACCGAGCTTGTTGAGACCATCCTCCATCCAGAGCTCCCTCTATGGAACTGTACTTCTTGGTGCGGAGACCGCCAGCCCGACCCAGCTAACTGCCGTTTGGTACAGTTCTGGAGTTCCTGCTGGCCTGTTTATCCGCAGGGTTGACTCATTCCACCCTAGAGGGCTTCGTGGCGGCCATTTCGGCCTACCTCGCCTCTCTCGGTGGCCATTCAGTGGGAAGATACCCTCTTCTTACACGTTTCCTCTGCGGTCTGCTGAGGTCGAGGCCTCCGTCCAGAGAAGCTTATGCTAAGTGGTGGATCAGGATGCTATTCCATAGCCTTGAATTCTCTGATCTCCCCTCTCCTTTGGGGGGTCAAGATTCACTCCTCCAGAAGTTGGCCTTTGGGACGGCGGGCCCCGCCTACTTTAGCCACACTTGGCTCCCCTTTCTCTCGCCTTAGTTTTGCTCTTCCACACTAGGCAGGGATTTGCAAGTATGGCGGCGTGGGCATTCTCATTCCCGAAGCGTTTCTGAATTTCCTGAGGAACTTCTCCAGGTTACGTATGTAACCATGGTTCCCCGAAGGGAACGAGACGTGGCGTCTCAGGGCCATACTTTCGGCATCCCTGCCAGCGCTTGCTTCACTCCTGAAGCTGACGCTGGTTTCACCGCATGTGCTTTTATACTTCCTGGTCACTACGTCACCCCGCCCGTGACGTCTCGCCCATCCATTGGACTGATTACACATGTGATTCAGAGTGTGGTCACGCTGGAGGTGTTCCCGCAGCGTTTCGACGCAGCGTCTCGTTCCCTTCAGGGAACCATGGCTACATACGTAACCTGGAGACGTTTTACTTCTTCTGTCTAAATGTATTTTTAGCTACCAGATGAGATGATTAGCATTTACATAATAATGATACTTTCACAAAATCACTTTAGTAAGTTAGCGCCTGTCAAGAACATGAAAATTTAACAAATTTAACCTTTATTTAATTTTTTTTAAGTTTTCCTAATAATTTCTGCATCATCTGCTTGTCATCTGGCCGAACTTTAGTTTGACGTCTTGTCTTGTGTCTTGTGTCTTGTATAATTAACAACGTTGATGGCACGAATAATGAAAACACTGACAGCAGGAGAAGACATCAGCAAGATTTTCTCCAAACCTGCTGAGCCGGAGCTCAAATGTCATATTTGTGTAGTTTTGAAAGCAGTAAAATTATATGACAGTGTAGATTTCAAGCTGAGCTGAAAATGTCTAGTCGGACAACCTCTCTACTCAGCGACCGGCCTTCCAGCTATATCTCCAGTCTGAAGATATCATCTGAAAATCATATAATTTCCAAGAAAGATCTAGAAACCACTGTGCTGTTCTTTCTGTTCTCCTCATGCAAACCCTCACAATAGATGCAGCTCAGGCTGTTTTTCTGTTTATTATTCAGCTCTGCTGTCATGGTGCTGGGAGACTGATGTGTGACATGAAGAGTTTTAAAATCTGAAGAGATCTGATGGATCCAAATATCTAAAAACAATCAAAATAACTCAAATATTTAAGACCTATATGATGATAAAAGTTTGCAGCAAAACTAATCTCAGTAATAGGGGTGTGTGATATTGACAAAAAAATAAAAACGATATCTCAATATTTACTGGAATTTTTTTTCCAATAACAATAATTAAATAATTGCGGATGCTATGCAGCCTTAATGTGCATCTCTGCCGAGGCTAGCTCCACAGCAGACGTCTACTGCAAGAGTTTAGGGTGCGATTTGGGACAGGACCACTGTCTTTATGTCTTTCCTTATGGATCATTGAATCATTGACTCAAATCTAATCATTGACTCAATGTATTTTGATTCAAAACAGTGCCACAAACCGAAACAGTATTGTGTGTTTATCTCTGAGATCGCAACAAATTTTCTTTCTCCGCTTTGATTGACACAATGTCCCCCGCCCCCCCCCCCAGAAAATAGTGTGTCTAAAATGTAACTCACTCAATATTAACTTCTTGTTCGTTGAACTGTTGTATAAAATTAACATCACATTTGCGATCATGCTCACATGCTAATATTTAGGAAAACTGCTGATGCTTGTGTGATATTACATAACTATATGAATATAAAAAAACAAACCCATACAGGGATATTTTTTTGCTTTCATAACTTGAATTATATAGTGTTATCCTTTTCCCCATGCATTCTAATAGGCTTCATTCACGCAGTCTCTCCATGTCAAGTGCTTATGGGACACGTCATAGACGGGTGTTTTGTTTTTTTGCAAAGGTGGACGCACATACTCTAACATCAGCCTGCTACCAAATTGTTAAAACTACAATATACAGGTCATTATCACAGACATAATATTCCCACCCCACCCCTACTTTGTGAGTATTTACCAGGTTAATATATGCGTCAGTTCTCAGATTCCTGCGCCTGTGAAAGATCGCACACAGAAAGCACACATCTTTCTGTATACTGTTCAATGAAGATTGTCACACAATATGGTTTTTTCTTATTTCCCCCGTTTTTTTTTCATGTAATCCTTTCAGAATACAACCCTACCCGATAAAAACACATTTAAGTGGAAACAAACGTTTTGCGCATCTCAGTCAGACGTGTGCTAACTTGTGTAGTTTTTTTTGCCCGAATTGTGCATGCTGTTAATCAGTCCAGTCTGGTGATATTACAGATGTTTGCAGGTGCTGTATCACAGTTTTCCCCTCTGGCACAGGCTTTGACATAATTCGCTGTACTGCGCACAAGCAATGGCTCAGAGGACATAACTGTGACGCGCTCAGGTACTCCTTAGGTCCTCCTCCTGGACCCTCCTCTTGCTGTTGTGCATATCTTACATGCCAGACTTACCTCGACGTCTCCTATAGAGTCAACTGTCTACAATACAGTCACCCTAACGCCTGTCTGAAATTGCCTTCATACCGTATTCATCTCAAACACACAGCAAATTTAAGTTGAGCTTCCCTAATTAAGCGGTAAGCTCATTGCAATATATTACAAAACATAGCACTACTTTATGAAGTGTCAGATTTCTCCCTTTATCTGGTCTCAATTGCCAATTTCTGTCGTCTCAGGTCAGTGTTTCTATATCATAACCCTCCATAACTATGGATTATCTAATCTATAGGAATGAATTGCCAGTTGGTTGTTTTAAAACCATTACAGCTCCTGATGGTGACTTGTATTACACCAGCCGGTCAGACTATTTTGATATTTATAGTGTGTGCGTGAGAAAATAGCAATTCGTCTTGCCAAATCGATTTTAATTAATGGATGACCAATCATGTTGCCTGCATCCATGTAGTCCATTCTGTATATTACAGTGGAGTCAAACATCTGAGACTAACTGAAAATGCTGTGGGGTGTGTCTTGTATTACACACCAAGTTTCATTTTATGTGATCAAAATCTAATCAAAACCGAACAATATTGTGAAATGTTGCAGTTTTAATAAAAAAAATTCTTTTTCTAATTTATGATATTTTAAATTATATACTTTACAGACACTGAGACAAATTTGGTGTAAAAACAATTTTCACTCAGAAATTGTTAGTAAATTACACAATTAATTACAAAGAAATGGCAAGTAACACATGGAATGTTAAAGTAAAAATACTTATAGTATTTTCTAGTAAAATGCACTCCAATAATCTTTGAATCTTTGAAAAAAAAAAAAAAACTAATGTTTTTTAAAGTTTAAATTTATATTTGTTTTTTAAATTTACTAGCAAGTGAAAATTGATTCTACACCCTGCTTGAACCCAACAGCAAAGCACTGTCTTAATTTCACAGGTTGTCCAATAATAACAGAACTTCAACACTAACCCACTGACTGGAGTCGACTACACTGCTCTTCATTATTATTCATGATCAATATGCAAAAACATCTAAAGTAGCACTGAAGTCAGTGAGCTCCAGGCCCCAGGGCGCTACAGCTACTTCTCATCACAAGATAAATCCATGCATATCAAAAACCCAGAACATGCAGCACTGCCATCATTCATGAAGTCCAGCAAGCTCAATCATGATACTGACTCTCTTAGAATGATCCCTGCTGTTTACTGGATGGAAGGGAAGTAAGAGGTGAAAGAGAAAAAGGACACTTCAGCATGCTGAGGAGATTGAGCGAGAGAGGCAGACACCAGCAAGCTCATTTAATTTCATTGAACAATATATTGACTCTGAATCACAATGGGGAAGCCGGCAGACCGCTGAGAATGCAATGTTCCACTATAGAGACCTGATGCGGTTTACAGAGAGATAATATGCATACGGCTGAAGAGACGCTGATGAGAGAGAAACTAGCTGAAATAAGTCATATAGATGAAGATATCTGAATGAATTGTTTAGAAAACATTTATTTCTGTATGAATCTTAGTGCTGAGCCTTGAAAAACCAAAGCCGCGCTGTGCTTCGACTAGACTAGGATCCTGCCAGCCAGGTTTTCTTAGAACTATAAACACATTTGTTCTGTTTTTTAGACATTCTATCTCGGCTGATTGATACTGACAGTGTGAACGTACTGCTGCTATTGAGAACCTCAACAAAATGAATTTTGCAGCGCAGTGTGATATCTTCAATGTATTCATTCCGTTTGAAACGTATTTGCTCATGACCTCCTTATGGCAAACTCTGAAACGCTCTAAACTGGCTGCTTGCCCATCTCTGTCACCACATTTTAAGAATAAAGCATTCTGACAGATTTGTGTTGGGTGGGATGAGAGAGACCCTCTGCTAAGTTATTTCATGTGCCTGATGCCGGCAGGAGCAAAACACTCGGTACTGCAGTAATAGACACCCCACCGATGAATACAACCTAAACTCACTGAAAAACTGTGACTTTAGCAAAACTTCAACATACCAAGACAAAATTCATTGCATTTACTGACTGAAATGAACACTAGTTGCAGTAGCATAACAACTTTTATTCCTTTTCACACAAATTATGATTGAACAATAGATGTTCCCCGTTCTCAGGGGACTGCTTCGAACGCCGGGGAGCTGTTTGCGTCCTCTAGGGGTCGCTATAGTGAAACCTAGAGGACGCAGTGTCTCGTTCCCTACTCAGGGAACCATGGTTACATAAGTAACCTGAGACATTCCCTTTCATGGGAACGAGACACTGCGTCCTCTAGGTTTCCCCATAGCGACCCCTAGAGGACGCAGTGTCTCGTTCCCTACTCAGGGAACCATGGTTACATAAGTAACCTGAGACGTTTTGACCAGTTCTGTGTAGTAACTGATTACATGTAATCTGGATTATAGTAATCAGATTCCAAAAATTAAGTACTTGTAATTAGATTATGCTACATTTTAAAGAGTATTCTATGTTGACATCAATGATGACGAACGACAAGTATAGCAAAAGTATCAAAATGTTATCTGACTTATTTACCCTCAACTGTGTATGTGATTAGATTACCGTTTCTAATCATCCAAATTTGACTTGACCTGTAATATTGGAATCATACCAGATTACAAACTCATCGTAAGTATTCGAACTCAACACTGGTTATGACCTCAAAACACCTTTACTACAGTGCATGATTATTAATACATTTTGACGTTTTCATCACATTATCAGCTCCATCTGTATGGCTTTTCTGGTGTATTAAACTTGCTCTGTAGCGCACCTGGTACAGCATTGCATGTGCGATGTCAAGAGCTCGGGTACGAGTCCTATGAAACACAGTTATAACAAAAGAAGTCAGACTTGTAGAAGCAAGATAAAATGGGCTAGTAGTCTGCTGTACGCGTGAAGGCTTTATCTCAGCGTTTCATTTTCGTATCACACGTAGTGACACTCGCGCCCTGAATAAAGATGTTTTCACTACATCGACTTAGTAGTCGTTCAGTTAAGCCATTAGTCACAACTAATAGGCATTGTAAGGCCCTCTCTATACCTATGACAGTCTTTAGCGGCTATTCGGTGCTAATAGGCACAACTGAATAAAGCACCTGCAAAAGTAATGACTGACGATGGCTACTTCGGAAAAATATCAAGTGAGACAGACATTTAAATTTATTATTTAATAAGCTGTGTTTTTCGTCGATGTCAGTGTCGGCTGCAGAGATGAAGTTGACGATGCTGACCCCAGAGCCTCAGTCCTCCACATACAGTGACGGCTTCAGAAAGAAATGCTCCATTCGTACGGATTACATAATGAGAGAGTATTTGTTTTCCAATTGGTTTTCTATAGATACATTTCTCATGTTACTGAGGCAAGTAGCCTATACGCCGAGTTTTGGTTCATTATTGTGAACGGAGACTGAACGGCAGAAAGCGCATCCTGTTTGTTTTCTGTATTTTACAAAAGCACAACGTTGTGTTGATATTGTGAGTGTGTACAAATAAAAGTAAACCCTTTACAGTTTTAAATGATGTCTACTCTTATCTGCATGAGCAAATATGACAGCGCATTTTAAATTGTGTCTGTTAACAGTATCCAACGGCAGTGATCGCACCAGCACCTCCATGTCACGCGCAAGTAATTATTTTCCAGCACTCGCACAGAAACACTTGAATATGTGCATAATAGCTCACTTTTAACTAGGTTAACATTACAGCGAGTGAGCGTGTAAAGTTGCTACTACTTACATGTTTACATTTCAAATGATAAGCCATATTTGAGGTTAATGAATGATAGGCGAACATTTGAATTCCATGCCCGATATACTGCATTTACCCCAAGGACCAACCGATAACGATCTGTCAGTCAAGGACCCTGCCTTTTTTTCTGTGACTAACTGACTAAAAATAAAATTTATAGATAAAATTTTGGTCACTTAAGCTTCTCTTGGCCATAATGCTTTAGCTGACCTATATAGCGGCAGCCCTAGTTCACACTATCTGTTAGGTTTAGGGTAGGGTTAAATGTAGGTGGTATGTTATTTTCAAACGCGATAGAGCATTAACACTTTAGCACCACTCAATGGACAAATCTCTTTGAGAAACATGCAAAAAGCAGCGTAAAAGAATTTTGCAGAAATGTCATCACAGGAAAGTTTTTCCAAAGAGCCTGGTTTGGATGAATTATGGACCCCGCTCTCAGCTGGGATTTGGCACAAGCAGCAATCAATTGAAAGCCAAATGTACATATTTATTTCACAGAAAAGGTTTTCGAAGCAAAATAGTTTTTCTAGTTAAATATTAAAGTACCTTGTTAGCAAACAGCCAGTTTCTGTTTATGTGATGAATTACTTCCATTCCGATCCCCAAAACCTTCAGCTGCAACACATAATTAGTCATCCTGCAGCTCCACGTGTTTCCGCCACATGCTCCATTTGCCTAGAAAATCCTTCCTGACCAAAGGTGTCCGGAAAGAAGGTCCTTAAATCTGCGTATTACTCAAAAGAGTCCAGTTGGAGGCAAGTTGGAAATGTCTCATAACTCTTAAAAGAAACTGGATCACTTGCTCCCTTTTGGATTAGTTCTTCCAAGTCAGAGCAGGCTTTATGGCATTAAATAATTATGATCTCTCTCTCAAATGGGAATCCATCCTTGCCATCTGTATTCGTGACCCTTTCCACGTGAACATGGAAAACCTCTGCTTACACTATGGGCCTTCTTTTACCGTCAATCAAAAGTTTTATGAAGAATCTAACAAGTTTCTCTATGAACATCTCCCCCTACTGCTTAACCCAAGGTCTCCAAACACTCTTATTCAATAACAAGCTACATGCAACATTGTGGTAAACACTGAAAGCCCTGAAGCGCAGTTAGCTACAGAGCCTGGAGCAAGTTTGTGTTTCAACATTCAGACAACAATGTACGTCCGTCTCAAAACACTGCATATATACAGTAGGTATGTGTTTGTCATGAGCAAGGTGAAAACCAAATGCTCAAGCCCTAGACCTTATCTATTGATTGCCTGGTTTACTTTCCTTCACGGTTCTCAAGAGTTGTAGACATTTAAAGCCAAAATGTTATGTTATGTTATATCACCATTTGTTTGGTGTCAGGTTAAGAAATTAAGTTTTATGGGCAATTATTTTGATGATTACTAATCACAGTGGTGTGTTAAAAACATCAAGTGATTGCTGTTGTTTACCATTAATTAAATGCAGACAGAGGCAGTAGTTTTAAAACTTGTTGGACAAAGATAAATTCGGGGGCCAAAACATCTTGAGCCTGTCCACTTACATTCATGGTTGAAAATGCTCATGAGTAATAATGTAAAAGCTCATAAGGTGAAATGCATTCAAACAGCAGCGAAGGACCGCCCACTTGCCTGTCAATCAAGTACTGAGCTAAAACAAGACGTATGTGAAGCTTATGTGCAGTCATGTGCAATGTCTGAGAGAAACATTTTGAAAAGAATAGTAATTTTCTGAAAATGTGCTCACCTTCAGGCCATCCAAGATGTAGATGAGTTTGTTTCTTCATCAGATTTGGAGAAATGTAGCACTGCATCAGTGTCTCAGCAATTTGGATGCTCTGCACGTGTATGGGTGCTCGTGATTCAGAACATGCGTAGGCCAAACCACTGATAAAACATCACAGCGTTCCACAAGTAATCCACACCACTCCAGTCCATCAGTTAATATCTTGAGAAGCCAAAAGCTGCGTGTTTGTAAGAAACAAATTCATCATTAAGATGTGAACTATTCCTTTAAAAATGCTTCTCTCAGACACTTAGAATTATTAACTAGCTGTTTTGTTTACACTATATGCGAGACTTCTAATGACCTTCACGCAACAGTTTCAACATATAGAATAAATTACAGTGTTTACAGTTTGTGGGTTTGCAGTCAGGTCCAATTTAGGGAAATTTTACTTCAAAAATTCAGTTTTTCATGATATGAGCTTTTTATTTAAAATGTAATTACTAAACCATTATCAGTTAATGGCTCAGCTAAGAAGCCATGACAGAATACAAGTCCCACTTACACTGCCAGAGAGGACATTAATTACCATAAGACTGCTGCATTTCTGCTCTTACTGGGAGAAGAAGAAAACAGCTATAGATTTATTACATGGCTAATTGCAGTGACACTCACACCAATTACAGATTAATTACTCCTCATCACACACACAGCAACACAATAAGGCCTTGAGTATGACTGCAGTGGAACAACGATTTGACCAAATTGCTCCGTCCTTCAGACGAATCATTAAATTGAACCTGAAAGAGGCACTTGTCAGGTTAGTGTAATTCCTCCTCACTGGACTAACGTCCATCAAAAAAACAAACCATTGCATTTACATTTCTTCATTTAGCAGACGCTTTTATCCAAAGCGGCTTACAATTGAAAAAAAAAAAAACCACCATCATTAGTGCCTGTGAGAGGGATACAAAAAGTTATTACAAGAAATTCAACCATATTCACACAATCAAACCACTTTACCTAATAATGTGATAAAAACACGCCACGCCTCAAAATATAGTCGGTTCAAGTGCTAGGTAGATTACTTACAAATTGTAGTCCGTTACTGATAACTGATTACGTGATGAAAATTGTAGTTAGTAACGTAATCTATGATACACATTTTAGGTAATGTATTCTGACTACTTTTTAGATTACTGATTACATATTAAACTGATTACATGTTAATTTCATCCATGTAATTGGATACAGCTTATGCTAATGAGTCTAAACTCTCTAGTAGACACTTGCTGCTATCAGGGATGGCCGCAGCATTCATTTTTATGTTCCACATAGGAAATCTAGATAAATAAATAAATGCATTGGTGGTAAATTCTATTGTGTGGCAATTTCTGAGATAATCACAAACAGACTTAATGGCTTTCCTGTTATGATAAGTTATGATGCCTAATGATTTTGAATGCTAAATACAAGAGATCATCAGGGTCATCCCCGTTCAGATCTCTGGAGGTTGTTGATTTAATTCAGCTTCGGAAGGAAATAAATTAAATGTGGTGTTTAAAAGATTTTTAACCTTTTTTTGCAAATACACAGGAGGGGTCTCATGCACAATTAACTGGTAATTTTAATTACTTTAATAAGTACCCTTACATTTTGAAAGTTATTAAAAGTGCTTTTTTATAGCAAAATCATGGGCGGGATCGTTTTAAAATGGTCAAGCATTGAATTAAGTCAGTGGGGTAATTTGTATACAACCCTCAAGTCAATTATCTATTGAGATGGATCTATTCTCATGGTTAGCTCTGATACAAGAAATAAGACAAATGCAGTGAGCTCAGCATGAATAATAATAAATAGACACACCTATATTATAACACAGGACAGGTTAAAATGCAAACATTTACACATATTTATGCTTGAATCGCATGTGATGCACATACTTGCTTTAGTGGTCATAAATCAAGCAGCAGTGAGGATGGCAACAGCACATTACGTCTCATATGATATTCATACCCCATCTCTCATAGCATAATTTCCCTTTGAGAAAATTTCAGGATTTGTTTCTCCTTGACAGTTAGTAATTTGTGAAATATTACCAAATTATAAATGTGTGTAAAACTGGTGAACATTTGTTGTACTGTAAAGACTGCATCTGGATTGGAGCTTTTAATGAGGAGTTGTCAAAGCCAGTACAAGAATATGAACAGATCCAGAGAAATCTACATAAAACCACAGATTAATGACTATAGCTCATTTAGAAATGCAAAGCAGACAGATAACACACTGAAGCCAGGCTGGGTTTTCTTCAGCTGTGCTCTGTGTAGTCTGAGTTGAGATGCATGTCTCATCCTGAAGATCCTAGTCCTGGCTGCATGATTTCAAAGTGTGTCCGGCCTCATTACAATTTCATTACAAGAACCAGAACAGGGAATTCTAGCAACTTCCGATTGCTGCAGCAGGATAATGCCAGTCTAGGACCAGTTTTCCCCTCTCAAATCCAATTCTTAATACAATAATCAATTACTAGTGAGAAAATATGCAAATATGTCAAAATATATAAATACAAGTAGTCTGATTTGTAGATTTAAACATACATTTTAGTTCATATTTTTCTTCGGCTGTTTTCTGTTTGGATTATATGGAAGCCTGTTTCTGCCAGTGAATAAAAAACAAAAAAAGGTAATTACGACTTTTTAGAATTGCGTAATATAAACTCACAATTTCAAGTTATAAAATCAGAATTGCAAGGTATGAGCTCACAGTTCTGAGATATAAACGAGCAATTGTGACTTTTTTCCTCAGGACTGAACGTTTATGTCTCACTATTCTGAATTTATAACACACAATTGCAATTTATAAAGTCAGAATTGCGAGATATAAACTCGCAATTTTAAGAAAATCTGTTTTTTCCCCCTCAGAATTGGATATTAATTGCAGTTGCGGGTTTATATGTCACAATTCTGAGAAAAGACGTCAGAGTGGCAAGATATAAACTTGCAATTGCTAGAAAAAAAAGTCACAATTGCTCGTTTATATCTCACAATTCTGAGAAAAAAACCGTCAGAACTGTGAGCTACCTACTCGCCAATTGCGGGTAGATAAATAATAACACATTGGCAGAATTGTGGGAGTAAACGTTCCGTTACATGTGTAATTATATCTTTTATTCAGTTGCAGAAACAGGCTTCCATATAGGATTAAGGGAATAATGTCAACTGCGTAATCTTTTGGTCAAATAATGTAAACTATATTATTACCAAACAATAATGTACAGTATATTCAAAGATTTTTAAAAGAAAAAAAACAACATCATACTGAAGCCTTGAATGTTGCATCTTCTATTTAGCTTTTTTTCTCTTTCTATCACGTCTAGCTGTTAAGTAATCTTAAAAGTCTCAGGCCACTTTAATAATTAATAGTTACTTGGAAAGCACTGCAGCTACTGCAAGTATATAATTCAGCTGAAATCAAGGTGCAAATTCATTTAATAACAGTCAGAACATAAAAAAAGAAAAGAAGTCTTAAGTGTAATTCAAGACGGATCTCAAAAGTAATCTGGCACATTTACAGTGCTCATGTGCATTGCCCTTTTTAAAATAAAGAATAATCCCTTATTCTTAATAAAATATTATGTTTTTTAATAATGTTTCAGATTAATAGTGCTAAAGCCTTGTTTTTTTTTTTTTTTTATTATCCTGTAAAAGCTCTTCTCAAATTCCGAGGACAGATTCTAACAAGGTCTTCTAACATGCTCTGTGGTCTGACGTCTTTGTTTTTACACCCATTTTTTTTTCTCACGTCTCTCTTTCTGGCCGGGGGATAAGGGAATAATTAGTTTCGGGTTCCATCTCAGTGGCGTTGTGGCACATTTCCCCTGCGGCGCCACAATTTAGGATGTGTGCGTTCGTGTAAAGTACTTCAGATGGCGACAGCAGTAGAAACGGGTCTGTAACAGCATTTGCTGAGCAGCACCTTCTGAGCTCTAAGTAACCGGTGAGGGGTTTAACAGAGAGCATCCTCCAAAACCGCCACAGTGATTGCCTAATTCTTTACCCACATTCACAGTCTACCACACAATACCATACATCTGGATTCACATGTCTTCATATATTAACCCATCATCATCTGCATACCAATACAGAGCGCCTGATTTAAATCCGGCTGATTATCACCTGTGAATTAGACATTCAGGAGCACATGCAGAGTAAAAAAACAGGATTCAAGATTGTTAATCCCGGCATATTATTAAATAGCAAAGAAGGTATGCTGCTATGATGACAAGATGAAGAAAAGTTTATTGTGGCACTAGCGTCGAATGATTAATCACTTATTTATAGCCGTAATGGAGCTATATGAAAATGTTCCTTTATTTATTTTAATATATATATGATTTTTTTAGTTATATATTTTGAAGTGCGTCGTGTGGCAGTTCTGCCTGGCTCACTGAGGCAAGTTAAAATATGACCACATGGGAAAAGCACTACTTACCTAAGAACTACTAGTTCTTTAAGACAAGATAATTAGTGCACCGTTTTTTTTCTTTTTTTGTTTTTGTTAACATGTTAAAATCAATACTAGACAATTGAACGCATTTGACAATTCAGTAAAAAAATTTAGCATTTTACTCACTAACAACTTTCAAGATATACAAATGTTTATGAATACTGAGGAATTCAATTAATAGGTTGATTTCATTGCATTATAATAATACATAATCAGTTAACACCCTATGGGTCTGAGGTCTATGGGGTTTTTGGTGCCACTGTGGTCTGGAGAAATTTTCACATGCCCTGACTTTTCAGTTTCTTATAAACATATTAATGGCTAAAGGTTTATTTTATTGCATTTAATAATGTATTAATAAAAGTTAATTATAAACATTTTTATGTATAAACTTTTGATACATATACAAATTTATATATATAATATGTTAACATTAATAACTTTGTTTTACAAAATGTTTGCATAATGTGGGGTGTATATAATTAAAATATTCATAATAAAGTTAACTATATTTATTGAAGAGTATTTATATTATCTAAATGAGTA